>OU426978.1:154602131-155202131 GCA_911387785.2 Aelia acuminata | reverse complement strand
TTCCTTGAGAAATTGTCAAATATTTTTGTGCCCAGACAACCATTGATTCATGGCTCTAAAACACAGGCAACCGATCCATTGAACTCACAATTTCAACTAACGGAACTTGAAGCAGTACTGAAAGGAAAAACTTTAACCGCCCCTGGTATGGATGAAATTAATTACGATATGATTAAACTTCTACTGGATACCATGAAACAGAGATTGCTCCTAGCTTATAATGAACTATGGGAGGAAGCCAGAATACCTCCTGATTGGCGAAATATTCTCATATTCCCTATATTAAGCCTGGAAAAGATCCCTCGGAGATAACATCATACAGCCCCATTGCTCTAATCTCATGTTTAGCTAAAGTCTTCAATACAATCGTTAAAACGAGGTTGGAGTGGTTCGTTGAGACAAAAAATATTCTGAGCCCTTTTTGTTTCGGTATGAGAAAAAATAGCTCTACTACAGATGCTATTTTGCTTTTGACCAATGACATTTACAGAGCATACAAAGAAAAAAGATCCTTTCTGCATTAACAATGGATATAGATAAAGCATATGATAATGTTAAAATACAAACCCTGTTGTCTAAAGCTTCAATGTTCCGAATAAAATTAATCACTGGATAATAAATTACTTGTCATATCAGACTTGCTTCTTGGATAGCTGGGAAGGTCGACTTGCTTTCGATGCGTTTAATGGGCTACCCCAAGTAGATATTCTGAGTCCAATCCTTTTAATCTTTACACTGAACATATTACAAACAGTGTACACTGTAGTGAAATCTGCAGAAGAAGGCAACGTCGCACTATGTAAAGCTCTGGACGCGCTATCACAATCTTACTC
Organism: Aelia acuminata; assembly: GCA_911387785.2. NCBI lineage: Eukaryota > Metazoa > Arthropoda > Insecta > Hemiptera > Pentatomidae > Aelia > Aelia acuminata. The sequence continues at coordinate 155,201,298 of OU426978.1, read as the reverse complement.
TACAATAAATTTAAAACTTAACCCGGACAAGTGTAGCATTACTCCTTTCACAAGAAAAAGAAACGGTAATTTAAAATATTTTGAAATCATTAATGATAGACATAAAGTTAAAATTCTTAGGTTTAACACAAGATAGAAAACTAAACTTAAAAATTAATATAAAAAATAGTCTTAATAAATCAAAATATGAACATATTAAAATCTGTAACGGGGGTCTCTTGGGGCTTTCACCCATATAACATGGTTATTCTCTATAAAACAATAGTCCAATCAGTATTAGATTACTCCTGTGTCATCTACAACCAAACAAAGTGCCCTCTCATCAATACGCTATTACGTGCCATCTGTAATACAGTTCAAAACTCTGCCATTAGATTATGTATAGGGGCTTTTAAAACATCACCCATCAATGCAATACTGGCCTCAGCTGGAGAGCTGCCTTTACGCTTCAGGAGAACATAGTTGACCAAAAAATATATCCTCAAAGTATGCTCTGACGATAAACAACCTGTTGGCAAAGAAATTAGAACTAGTAATGTTTTCTGCCACCAACTAGCTGAAATCATCAATGAGCTACAACCTTTTCTCAAACCATTACACACTTCCAATGCTCCTGTAGAATACACTATCCCCATTCCTAAATTGTTAGTAAAAATCCACAGTAACTCCCATCTATCTGGCAAAGTTGAAAAGAAAAGTTTTTACCCTCCAACCTGATTGAAACAACTAGCACTAAGCACAATAACAGAACGATACCGAGATCACATACAAGTGTATACTGACGCATCAAAAACTAAATACCGAACCTCCATAGCTGTATTTGATCCCCAAAAGAACCAGAAATTCTCTTTATCAATGCCAGCCAAATTCAGCATATTCAGTGCTGAACTTTTTGCCATTCTAAACGCCATAACATATGCTAAAAAAAACATCCTTCTTGAACAAAATAGTTATTCTAACAGATTCAGCAGCTGTGTGCAAACACTTAAAATTTTTCAATCTAAACTGATCACAAAAATATATTTCCAATAAAATTATTTGTACATTACATAATGCCAATAACCAATATTACTTCCAATGGGTTCCGGGTCATGTTTGCATATTGGGAAATGAGCAGGCAGACAAAGCAGCTAATCAAAATCAGGCTCACCAAAATAATGCCATGATTCCATTATTGGACATTACCACAGTAGTGAAAGGTACAATAATAAAAGACTGGCAGCAATTTTACGAGTGGCAATGTTCCTCGAAAAGTAAGGACCACTAAAACTTGCATCAGAAGGTAACTCTGATTCCATGGTTCTCCACTCTAAAACTCATTTCAACCATCCAAATTTAGTTAAGCTGACGAGATTAAGAATAAATCATGGAAGAACTAATAAATTTCTAAAGTTAATTTGGCGAAATAGGATTTGATAACAAATCTGGTGCCAAAAAAAAACAATAACTCCATTTACCCATGGTTTGTAATTTAGATCTAACAGTTCTCCTTTTACTTTAAATTTTTTCTTTTATTAAATCTAAACTATTAAAACCATTTATGTAGGATATTGTGCTGGGTAATAAAGCTTTATAAAGGATAGATTGGTGGTAGATAGATAGACTGAGTCATTTATAAATATTATTTTCAAGTCTATTGTATCCTTTTTCATCTCAAATGTAACTTTTTCCAAATTGATCATAACCTTTTACAAGTCAAATGTAACCTTTTTCAGACTTAATTGAATTCCTAAATATTATGGTTTATTTATATTTTTATTTAAAAATAATCATTTTAATTTCTTTAAGGGCTTGTAAATAATATTTCGCCATACTCTTTTGATTTTTTTTTTTCTTTCGTTTTTCAAATAACTGATATTAACCCTCCAATTACTAGTATGTCCATATGATCACACCAAACCTACCCCCCACTCAAAAGGAGACCCTGCCTTCTCACCCTTATTTTTTTTATTTCTACCTCTGAATCCCTTTTCAATAAGATACCAGTGTTGATTTGTGACCAAAACTGTGACGATTGATGCACCTTTTACATCAGAAGAAAATTTTTTTAAAATGGATTCTCACCAACAGTAAACTCATAATTTTGTTAATTATTGTTTTTAACGGGTAAGATTATAGATTCATAATCTATGTTGTCTTATCATGCTGTAGTTAGAGTTTCATCAGAAAATAATAATCCCAATGGTTTTTATAGGACCGTAAGTACGAGTGTGATCATATGATCATGCTAGTCTTTACCCACGACATAATTTTTGAAATTGGTAATCCACCAAAATTTTGATTTTTTTTTTTTAAAACAAGCTAATAAGTATTAATTAATAACTATTTTTTTTAAAGATAAGTTATTAACTTCATTAATTAAATTAATTATTGTTTACACAAGATAAAAGTAGTTTATAGATTTTAAATTTAAGTAATTTTCTTAATGTCTAGGTTTCTAAAATATATCAACCATTATCTGATGTCTACCCTTTCAGGTAAGGATAAAACAGTTCACATATCTTTATACGAGGGTCGTCCAGAAAATAAGTTCCGTTTTGGTCTGTAGGGTGGTAGGAGTGGTTTTTGCCAAATCCGGGTACACCGCTCGAAAGAGGAGAGGTGGGGGAATAGAATGAGAGGTGGGTGACCTCAGTCGGTCAGTTACCAACGTCAGGGCAGGTAGTTGAAATGGAGCCCTCCACATCACGTCCCGCCACCTCGATCCCCGTTCCCTCTCGAGTTGTTTTGCACGGAGTGATTCAATTTTTTATGCACAGGGTTTCAAATCAGTTAAAATTCACGAACAGCTCATTTCTGTTTATGGAGAGGTGTAATGAGTGAGTCAATGGTGAGGAGATGGGTATGTGAATTTAAGGCGGGAAGACATTCACCTCAATGCTAACAGTACAAAAACTTGCTGTCTGTGAGGCAGATAATAAAGGATGGTCCAGTTTACACAGAAAAAGTTAAAGATGGGAATTCATTGTTCTCTTGCTGGAGCACTGGATGAAAATCAGAATATCATCTGTTTTCCTATACTTTTATAATGGTTTTTTATACTTCTACTTAAATCCTCTAAAACAAAACTTACAATAAATATGATAGTAGCATACAAAACAACAACGAAAAATCTAAAAATGAAAAGAAGACAAGTACTTGGAGACAACAAAATAAAATGACCTGAATAAATAGATAAGATAGTATCTGGTAAAGACAATATTGAACAAAATTACTTCTAAAGCTCCATTGTGTTCCTTCAGTGATCAGTTGAATTAGGAGTCGGATAGGAACTCGAAGAGGAGGACTTGAAAGTGGAAGTCGATGGAGCATGTCAGATATTGGAAGGGATCGAGTTCCAGAGGGATATGGCTTTCATTATGAGGGATTTTTCTTAAGTATCAGTTTGATGGGGTGGAGGATAGAGATCAGACCTATGGGATCTGGTTGAGCGGGATTGGATGGAGGATTTAAATTGTAGACTCTGTAAGATATAGGAGGATCGTTGAGATCTGATGACTTGGTATAAGAAGGAAGCCAGTAGATACCAACGGCGGTAGGAGGGGTAGAGCCTTCAATTCGGTGGTTATATGCGTATCTCTTGGGATCCCAAAGACAAAACGTATTGAACAATTCATTAGGCGTTTAAGTTTGGCTTAGAGTTCCCCGGACAGTCCGCTATACACCATACAGCCTTAGTCTAAGTGGGGAAAGATCAGAGAGTTGCAAATCCATTACTCTACAATTTGGATTAAGTGAAAAAAAAATCCGGTTGGTGAGTGTAATCACAGTCAAATACCTTACCCAGTACTGAATCTAAGAACCTCCATGTGTTATACTGGTGTAGGTTTAGAATATGTATATGGCCACCAGAGAATAAAAATGTACCTGGCAGTCATCTATGGTTTCTTCATCTATGATTTCTTCATCTATGATTCTAGTCATCTATGATTTCTTGCTAGGAATCCAAAATGGGTTTAAAGAAAAGAATTAATTCACTTACACTATTAACTTCAGCTAACAGGTCTTGTTTTTGTTTCTCATGTTTCACACTTAATTTTTCCTTTTCCCTCCCTTGCTTGATCTGTATAACAGAACACATTCAAAAGCATTAAAAGATAATAATAATATATTTAATTATAAACTATTTACTTTAGAATAAAATAAAACTAAAATATGCTATATAAAAACATCATGGAACTCTTAAGAACTGAGAACACATTGTTAGAAGTTAAAGGGCGGAATAAATAACAACAGCGAGCTAAAAACTATTACTTTGTATTGAATAAACATCAGAGTATATTAACATGACAAGCGAACATATACCAGGTCTGCAAGTTTAAAATGTCGTTTATTTCTTAAAATATATACACAGTAATTTAAAAAAAAAGTATAATATATTTTATTCAAAGTACTGGCCCTCGCTTTCTACACATTTTGTCCATCTCTCGGGCAATTTATGGATACCATTCCAAAAGAATGCTTCATCTTTATTTGAAATCCATTCATCGAGCCATTTTCTTACATCCTCCAAATTGTTAAAGTGTTGCTCAGCCAATGAGTGTCCCATCGATGAGAAGAGATGATAATCAGAAGGCGCCAGGTCAGGTGAATACGGCGGGGGGGTAGGAGTTCCCAACCAAGCGAAGAAATCGTTTCCTTAGTCAATCTGGCTGAATGTGCAGGAGCGTTATCATGCTGAAGAATGACTTTGGCATGCCTGTGAGCCCATTCTGGGCGTTTTTCGATCAATGCGTGACTCAAATTGATCATTTGTTGTCGGTAGCGGTCGGTATTGACTGTTTCGCCGGGTTTGAGAAGCTCGTAGTAGACTACTCCCTTCTGATCCCACCACACACACAGCATTGTCTTCTTCCCAAAACGATCCGGTCTTACACTCGATGTGGATGGTTGTCCTGGCGTTACCCATGATTTTATTCGTTTGGGATTCTGAAAATAAATCCATTTTTCATCGCCAGTTACAACTCGATGCAAAAAACCCTTTCTTTCGTGGCGTAAAAGCAGCATTTCGCACACAGTTTTTCGTTTTTCCATCTGTCGTTCGTCCAATTCATGTGGAACCCATTTTCCAACCTTTTGAATTTTTCCCATAGCTCTCAGGCGATCGGCAATGTTCTGCCATCATTTGTTGTGTTTGGGTATTGTCTTCGTCTAATAAAGATTGCAATTCGACGTCCTCAAACTTTTTTGGTCGATTTTCTCGTTTTTTATCAGTAACATCAAAATCACCACGTTTGAAACTTTGAAACCAACGTTCACATGTCTTGACGGTTGGAGCAAGATCGCCATAAGTCTCAACAAGAATTCGATGACATTCAGATGCCTTTTTCTTTTGATTGAATAAGAAAATCATGACATGCCGCAAATGCTCTTTATTTGGCTTAAAATTAGACATTTTTAACACCAAAGAAAGGTATGATACATCCACGTAAACGACTTAAAAACAACTGACTTTTGTAAACAAATGACTAACAAACAAAATAGCGTTTAGAGATAAGCAAATCCTTCAATAGGCTAAGAGCGCATTCTATTGGAATTAAAACGACATTTTAAACTTGCAGACCTGGTAGAGCACACACACACAAGTGAAGACCAGATGGGAGCCACAGCCATCGACCAGATGGGAGCCACAGCCATCTTGACGATACATTGTTCCAAATCATTTTCCAACAAACATCCTCCCTATTTGGAACAAGTCCTTGAAGGTGTAAACAAGAGCGAAGCTTCTCTCGGTCCATAGGTTTAGTGAGACAGTCAGCAGCCATCTTCTTCATTGGGACATGTTGAAGTTTAATTTCATTCCGCCTGATTCCTTCTCTCAGAGAATGATGTCGTGCATCAATGTGTTTGGTGCGTGATTGATAGGCACCATTCTCTGCCAAGTGTTGAGCACCTAAGTTGTCAATGTGTATGATGACTGGCTTTGTATAGTTGATTGGAAACAGCTCCGATGAGAGTCCACAAGCCATAATGCCGCTTACATGGCAGTTGACAAAGCCATATACTCGGCCTCAGTAGTTGAGAGAGCAATGGAAGGCTTTTTCTTTGTAGACCGTGATATTGCAGCTCTATTTTTTATAAAAACATAGCCAGTGACTGAGCGCCGTTCATCCTGGTCACTAGCCCAATCTGCATCGCAGTATCCAATTATGTCCTCCCTTTGTTGACCATCAAATTGAAGTTTATAATGACATGTACCCTTGAGGTAACGAAATATCCTCTTCACAGCTGACCAGTGTGCCTTTCGGGGGTTGTGGTTGAAGCGACTGAAACAGCTCACAGCAAAGCTAATATCTGGTCAGGTAACCTGGGATGCAAATAAGAGGCTTCCTTTCTGCTTCCTGGAAGGGGATTTGGGCCATTTCCTCCTTCTCTTCCTCTGTTTTTGGCGACTGATCTTTGGTTAATGTTTGTCCAGGAGCTATTGGGGTATCCATTGGGTCACAATCTTGCATGTTAAATTTTGATAATATTTGTTTGATATAGCTTTCCTGACTGATAAAAATTTTTCTATCGGCACGGTCACGTTCGATTTTGATTCCAAGGATAAACGGTACAACTACCGCTGGCTTTGACAGCTGATAAGCACGCTGCTATCTGTTGGTCACCATGCGAACTACCATCCCCACCACCTCTCTTCTTAGCCGTTGAAGGCCGATTTTATGGTTATGTTAGAATTATATTACGCGCCTTTTTTTACGAGTATAACACTGTGACGTCATCTCAACCCCAACCACCTTCACCTATTCCTCGCAAATAAACATCGATTAATCGTACTTTCTGTACATATGTTAATTTTGAAAATACCGCGTCTCCCCACCCTTGCATCTATAGAACATTACTCTTCATCAAAATTTTATCATTTTTCGTAAAATATTAGTATTTTAGAGTCCCTGAAAAATATTAATATTGAACCTATACCGTTCCGAATACAAGTAATTACGTAACTATTCGTTATGCGTATAACTTCCTTACCAATCAACTTTTTTATTAACAATTTATCCACTTCTTTGTTTTTCTATAACCTATTATCTTTTCATTATGCCTATACTTTTTTGAAGAACTGACATTTACATACTTTACAAAAAGTTAAGTTACAAAAAAATTAAGAGATAGGATTTATTTCATTGAAGATGCTTATCTAATTCTACTGATATTTTTCACAATATGAAACCACCTATTTTGTGGGTAATGTTTACATTTGAAAGAAGAAATAAAAATCATACATGAAAGGATGTCAGCTTATAATTTCTTTCAAATTTTAATATATCTAAATCCAACAATTATATCATATCCTATTCCTCTTCAAAAAAATAGAACCTTTATTAACCAAAACTTGTTTCTATACTATAAACCATTTTGCCGGAAAGTATAACTATATTTTAAATACATAAAATAAGAATTTTCACAAGGAAGTACCCATTGCTATTTTTCCTCTCCTCTATTTTTCACTTATTCTCATCCTTCAAATGAAAGTAAAATGCAGTACCTGTGTTTAATATAACTCTTTATTTTTATTACCACTTCTTACTACTGTCAAATTAATTATACAATACAGTAATATAACTATACGTTACTTTACAAAGTTGCACTAAGTCCTTGTAGGGGATTGAACCTAAAATAAGAAGAATAATAATCTATGCCATCCAGCTTGATTGGGCCTTACCAAATGACAAATAATTTCATTTTTAACCTGCAGACTATCAAACAATAATGAAGGGAATAAAAAATATACAAATATCATCACCTATTAATTAACCTATCAAAGCATTGGTTGAGAAGAACTGTAAATTGCTATGTTAATTAGCCACTTTTGGAAATTCGGTCGGTCCAACCTGTGCTTCGCGACTCCTTTCTGGGCATCTCTGGGGCTTTCAGCTCTGTTAATGATTAGGTACAAACTAGGAAGGGCCAAAGTATAGTTGGTATAGTTTTTTTAATAATTATCCCTGAATAAATCATCCATCTATCACTCAAATGATAAATATTGTATTATAGCTTGTATCAGAATTAATGCTATAAAATATACGCCAAATTATATTCTGCAAAGTACTCTCATTTTTGCAAGCTTTGTTTTAAATATCGGTTGTTATTATCAACTAACTGTGTCAATTTGTATGTATAAATTCAGTATGTATATGAATATACATCCTGGTATACATACAAATATGCGAATATAACTCCATGTATACCAATATACAAAACTACATTCAGAAATATGAGGCATGATTCATTCATGAAATCACAAAAATAAATAAATACATCTGTAACTAAATTATATGAAATGGTATTATATTTTTCATTAAACTTTCATTTTAAAAACCGCTTCGATCAGTATTTTAATAATAAACCCTAGACATTCTATGAAGATGAACGATAGGAAAAATTCATATTAAGTAATGGTCAATGTATTGTACTTTATTAATGTTGTTATATACTCTCTTTGTATTTACTTCGAATACTTATGAATGTATCGATTGCAAATAAATTATATCACATATGGTTGTCTAAATGCTTAAATCATTTATCTATATTTCTAATTCTTTTAATATTTTAAGAAGAACAGGGCATATTTGAAACATGGTGTCAGGAGTTTTATGCTAAAACGAAGCGTACGTGAGTGTACTTGTGAAGATTAAGGATTGGTAAGGACGAATCTGCATTTTCATACAATTAACTATTATTACCTATTTACGTAGGTCTCTCTTTCATGTACTGTGTAGGATAAGGATTCATAATGTCGAACCCTCACATCCCTTTGCCAGACAAAATGACCCTAAAAGGTAATGTTACTGATAATTGGAATTATTTCAAGTCTGAGTGGGCATTTTATCTAACTGCTTCTGGTCTTAAAGCTAAGCCGGCGGATGTTCAATTGGCCACCTTCATGGTGCTTTTGGCTGGCGATGCTTGGCAAGTATTAGAATAATATGAAGCTAGCAGAAACCGATAGGGATACTGTTGATAAGGTTGTAGTGGAACTCGATAAATTTTTTATCCCCAAATCAAATGTAATTTATGAACGGTATGTTTTTGGATCGGCCATGCAAGAGGAATCCGAGTCCATTGATGACTATGTCGACCAACTCCGCAAACTTAGCACCAACTGTGACTACCAGGCTTTGGAGGCCGAAATGATACGCGATAGGCTAGTACTCGGAATTAGAGACGAAGCTACAAAAAAACAGCTGATTTCCGATTCACAATTAACATTAGAGAAGGCGATTAATGTTTGTCGAACGAACTAATTGACCGATAAGCAGATGAAATTTATCAGGGGTGATAACAGAGTAGAAGAAGTCAACAAAATTGACTTCGAACGGAATCGATTCAAGCAGGCCCCGTGCAAATATTGTGGGAAAGCGCATGCATTTGATAGACTCTCATGCCCGGCATTTAACAAAATATGCAATTTTTGCAAGACCGCGAACCACTTTGAATCTGTTTGTAGGAAGAAGAATCCCTCACAAAATTCAGGCTTCCCTCAGAAAAGAAATAAAAAATCATCAACCCGTCGCCCGCGAACCGACATAAGATATCTAAAGGACGAAAATGAATCCGAAGAATCAGACCAAAGTTGCTTAAGCCCGTAAAGACTCTTTCTAAGTTTATAAACTTTATCCGACTTGTTATAAAGTTTGGGCTGTTCCATATAAATTTCTTCTGTGAGATCACCTTGGAGGAAAGCAGTCATGGCATTCATCTGATCTATCTCAAGATCATGTTCCGCAGCCAAGGACAGGAGATATCTCAGGGAGCTATATCGAATGACCAGAGCATATGTTTCTTCATAATCTATCCCCCTCCTCTGATGGCATCCCTTAACCACCAGAGGAGCTTAATATTAATTAACATTGGAAGCATTCCTTTTTGACTTGAAAACCCATTTACATTTCAGAGGTTTTTTGCCCTGTGGATTTATGTTAATTAACATTGGCTTTTTATGATAATTAACATTGGAAGCGTTCCTTTTTGACTTGAAAACCCATTTACATTTCAGAGGTTTTTTGCCCTGTGGAAGATCGACCAATTCCCAAGTTCCGTTATCAATTTGTGTTTTGTACTCCCGGTCCATGGCTTCCAACCACTTTTGGTTTTCTGGATGAGCCATCACTTCCTCAATAGAGGTGGGGTCTTCACTTGTAATCGCCAAGTTTGTGACATAATCCTGAAGAGCGGCAGGCTTGACCAGTCCCTCTTCTTGGCCTTTTACTTCCAACAGCATTCCATTCATCCTCGGGCTCAGGATCGACTTGATCTTCTGGTTCGAGATGCCTCTCATCTGTCGCTGTTTCAACCTCATCCTCAAAGCCATAAAAAGGTTCATCTTCTTCAACCACACTGTTGGAAGGTGGTTCTTCTTCTTCTTCTCGTTCTTCTACAGGAGTGAAATGGTACAGCTCTGGTTTTAGATTATTATTGTTCACTGATACTTTGAGAAGACAGTTACCATGTTGTTCCTCAGCAAATATAACATCCCGTGAAGTTATCACTTCATACTGTTTTGGATCATAAAGCCTATATGCCTTGCTATGAAGGCTGTAACCTATGAATATACAGGGACGAGATTTCGGGTCTAACTTCTTTCTTTTGACATCTGGTATGTGACCAAAGGCTAAGCATTCAAAGATACAAAAATGTTTAAACGTCGGTTTCCGCCCTGACAAAATTTCCTCGGGTGTTAGGTTATCTGTTTAGTAAATATACCGCAGTATAAGCAGCCTCGGCCCAAAATTTCTTTGGAAGTTCTGCCTCAATACTTATACACCTCGCTCGCTCCATGATTGCTCTATTTAGTCTTTCGGCCTTACCATTTTGTTCCGGATTATAGGCTGCAGTCACCAGATGTTCAATTCCGTGAGATTTATAAAATTCTTTGAATTTATTTGAGCAAAATTCCCCACCATTGTCTGTGCGAAAGATTTTGATTTTAGAACCAGTAAAATTTTCAGAGAAGTTTTTAAATTCATAGAAACAGTCAAATACTTGATCTTTGGTTTTGATAAAATAGCAAAAAACTTTGTGACTAATATCGTCCAAAAAAGTCAACATATAACGAGATCCAGCCAAAGACGAGTCAAAGGGTCCCATCAAATCTGAATGAACAATTTCCAAGACTTTCCTAGATTTGTAGTCACTATCAGGGAAGGACAATCGGTGACTTTTGCCCAAAGCGCAAGTTTCACAAAAAAAATCACTGTGGCTGGAGCCCAAAAAATTCATTCCGTGGACCAATTTTTTCTTTAACTTCTTCAAACTTGAAAAATGCACATGGCCCATGCGTTTATGCCACAACAAAACATCTGGTGGCACTACTGTACAAGATAACATAGCTGATTGGAAGGCACATCAAGTTTATAAAGGTTATCATGCAATGGCGCTGTTGCAATAAGATTGTTCTGAGCTCCTTTGGAATCGAAAATAACTTTGTTGCCCCTCTGTATAATTTGGCTAACAGAGAGTAAGTTAACCTTTAAGCCCGGGACATGGTAAACATTCTTTATAGTAACATCAGAAATCTGATCTGGCAACAAAACTGGCATATTAATGTCACCTACACTGGTACTTTTCAAAACTCCGTTACTGGCTGTACTAACTAAGATCTCAGCAGGCTGAGCATTGCTATAAAACAAGTCGCCGTTGACAGCAAGGTGAGCAGCACTTCCCGAATCCAAATACCATGCATTGATATCTGTTTGAACAGAAAGAGCCACAAACATAGTTTTATTATTTTTCGCATTGTGGGCATGCACAGTAGGCCTTTAATGACATACCACTGTTTATAGGTGAAGGCATTCTGTTCATGGGAAAGTTTTCAACATATTTTGAAACGTACATATTTAATGGAAATTATTACCTTCATTTTGTTGTTAACAAAATGAAGGTATCAACAACTAAATAGAGGATTGGAGTATTACCTAGGCATTCCCTTATTAACACAAATATAAACTTTTATTTAACAATAACCTAAAAAAATGTCACCTTTTTAGGAAACATCGTCAGTGGAGAAGGTGATGATATTCAGGTAGTCCAGCAATGGCCTAACCCTGCCTACCTGGTCTTATCATACTTGCAGGAGGGCCAGGAACAGGTTATCAGTTATTTCAGCAAGATGCTGTCAAAACCGGAGTGTAATTATTGCGTAACCAGGAGGGAACTCCTGGCTGTTGTTAAGTCCATAGACCATTTCTACAAATACTTGTATGGTATGAGGTTTTAGTTGCAGACTGACCATGCAAGCTTGAAGTAGCTGCTAAATTTCAGGAACCCTGAAGGCCAAGTTGACAGATGGCTACAAAAGCTTCAGGAATACAACTTTGAAATTGAACCAGGATGGTTCAGACCAGGAGTAAGACATCGCAATGCAGTTGCCTGTCCAGAAGACCATGTCCATCTAATTGCTCCCACTGTAGCTGGATCGAAAAAAAAGGAGGCCAACTTTTGCAACATTGGTGTAGTTAGCGAAGAATGGACCCTTGACACAATCCGGGATTAACAAGAAAATGATCCTGAGTTGAAAAAGGTACGGGATTGGAAAGTGGCCAATGGCCGCCCGACCTGGCAAGAGATAGTATAATTCTCACCTATTTTGAAGGCATACTGGGCACAATGGAGCTCCTTTGTAATGGAAGATGGCTTACTCATGGGAGTTGTTGATAACATTAACGGCAGCCTATCCAGGAAGCAGCTTCTGATACCATGGGCCTGCGTGCCACAGGTACTTTGTCAGCTTCATGACGAAGTGTCAGGTGTGACGAAAACACTACAGAAAGTATGCGAGAGGTCTACTGGGTGAACTGCTCTGACGACGTTAAGGATTGGTACTGTAAATGTAACACCTTCTCTGCAAGCAATGGACCAGCTTGCAAATGCCATCCGTGGATGCAGCAGTATATTGTGGGGAGCCTTTTCGAGAGGGTAGCCATGGACATATTAGGACCATTCCCAGAAAGTGAAGCTGGGAATAGGTACGTCATTGTGATTGTCGACTGTTTTTCCAAGCGGTTGGAAACATATGTTGTCCCCAACCCAGAGGCTACTACCTTGGCTGACGTTATGGTAAAGGAGTTCATCACCCGTTTCGGAGTACCACTAAAACTAAATTCAAATCAGGGAAGGAACTTCGAAAGCACATTATTCCAGGAAGTCTGCAAGAGACTTGAATTCGGAAAACTAGGCCTACGGCCTTCCATCCACAGTCTAAGAGGATGGTAGAAGGGATGAGAGCTGAACCCTTATAAAACACTTTTCTAAAGTAGCCTCTGACCATCCGCGATATTGGGACCGTCAGATCCCATACTTCCTCATGGCCTACCGCTCTGCAGTAAACAATTTCTCTGGACAGACACCTACAAAAGTTCCCTTTGGTCAAGAGATAAGGTTACCTTGTGACAGGACTACTTATCTGGACTTCAGAAGAGAATAGAATTCACAAATGAGCTAGTTCGCAAGAACCTTCGCCTCGCTACCAGATGAAGATACAACACGATAGTAGAGCCGATCAGGTCGGGTAAAAAGGAGACCTCGTTTGGCTCTACAACAAGCGAGTATTCTGCCCAAAGTTGCAGAAGAATTGGGAGGGACCCTACGTGTTAAAGAAGAGCATCAACGATGTAATCTACAAGGTTTTCAAGTATCCCAAGGGAAAGCTTATGATCGTCCAGTATTATTGCTTAGCGAAATATGCAGGGAACCACGATGAAGAACAGGGGCAGCAGGAGGAACCTTTCATTATAGAGAACAGGCCCGTGTGGAAAAGGAGACATCTAGGAGGAAAGTCTTGTGGTGAAGCTCTATTATTGTTATTTCTGTGATACAAAGTGATCATTTTTGTAACCTGTTTAATTATTTGTGTTTTCATTGTTAGTGTGGCATTGTAAATTATTATTTTGTTAAATAAAAATTGCTTAACCCACATAAGTGTTATATTATCATATTTAATACAATATTCAACATTACCTGCTGCATTTTCCGCTCATCTAGGAACTTTTTTGTGTTGTTCTGCTTCTTCTCCCTCAGTCTCCTGTCTCTTTCTCCTTTTGTCCTTAGTGTTTTGTCATTCATAACTTCTTTCATCATTTCAACAGAAATCTTGGCCTGTTTGGCATTGATTTCTTTCATTTCCCTAATAAGAAATGAATCAATAAAAGTAGAATTAATTTGAAGAACAGAAATGATTTGTATCAGAGAATGAGGTTTTAATTAAAAAATGAAACTGATAAATAGAAGGTGGATCCTGTGGATCCCTTGGAACTAACAGTCTTTATTTAAACTGTATTATATGAATAGGAAGCAACATACCTGTCATGCTTCCCCTCCAGCTGCTTCATCTGGCTGGCATGAGCCTGCTCCATTAGCCTTGTTAAAGACTCCTGCTGCTCAGTGATATGCTGCTTCTTCATGGCCCAAATTTCTCTTCTCTGCTTTTCTATCATCTCAGACCATTGCTCTACTTGACTAGCTACTGCCTCCTTTACTTCAGCTTCCTTTGATACATCACTTTTACTGAGCAAAGAAAATGTTAGTTAATTAATTATAAATTTTATAAAAATCAACATTCACTGATCACACTAGGCATATACGCTAGCTCACTTTCCATTGATCCAAGTAACGACCATTGTTCATAATTAAAGCCATTCTGTTAATTTATGGAAATTATTTGTTTCATGGTAACTAAATGAAGTTTTCAACAACTACATAGAGAATTATAAAATCAGACGAAGCAGTATTATGCTTGTTTTGCCGAAGTATCACAAGTAAAAGCTTTTATTTAATAATAAAAAAATTTAGTGTTTTTTTAGAGCAAATAAATACAAAAATAAGAAATGAATGTGGAAAAATGTGTGACTTTGAGAAATGGCAATTAACAAAAACATCAATTTCTAATCTAAGCAAGTTGATAAGTGAAAGTTGTGTGTTGCGCGCATGCACCAGATTTTTTAACATTGGTGTTTTAAAAATTTAATGATATTTTTAACATTGATATTTTGACAAAATCAAAGATTTTTTAACATTGATATTTAGGAGATAATCACATTTTTTTCACATCCCTATAATATCCATGTATTTACTTATATACATAATAGAAAATATTTTCTCAATAATATCTTATCAAACCCTATGCTCTTGTTTTTGTAAAATTTAAAATATTCACCTTCAAACAAGAGAAATCACATACAAATTCATAATGGAGTCACAAACAGAAAAAGCTTATGCCAGCAAACAGTCCTATTGGAAATATCTCAAAAGTTATTGAAGGCCTGAGGAAAACCCCATTTCACAATCTTTGTTTAGTAATAATAGTTAACTAGAAATACGATTTTATGTTTTTACTTGGAAAGCAAAGTCGATGTTTAAATATGTTTGAGTGCTATCATTTATTTCTAACATTTTGTTACGTGGTAATCCTGAAGGAATTTCCGGTAACTGTAATTTGGCGGTAAGCTCAGTGGAGAAGGGTGGGTTCTGAATTAACAAGCAAAACAATGCGGCTTTTGAAGGAAATTCCCAAGAAATGATCCAAAACTCGAGCCAGCCAAACACTTATAGGTAAACGAAAACAGAAAAAAACAGTTTTAACAAAAATAAGCCAATAAACAAAATTGACAAGAAAGGTATAGCAGACGGAAAATTACCTGTAACAAAAAAAAAAAAAGGGAAAAAGAAAATTTACAATAATAATAATTCCTCCGAACAATCAATATAACTTAAACTCCACGCTATTTAAAAAAAAGTAACTTGATGGAAAAAAAAAAAGGCTTGAGAAAAATAGCGAAATCTCAGGCACACAAAAAAAAAAAGTATATCATAAAATTTGTTTCATTGATATAAGCTTTCCCAAAACTAAACTAGAATTTTCAGAAATTAAATGACCCCTTCTGCAGACCAAAAAAAAATATTAAAATATCTTTATATTATTAATAAATAGTAGTATACATGGGATTAATAAATTTGTGACGGAAATATCAAACATTAATTATAATTTACAAAAAAAAAGATTTCTAACTAAAATGGCTAAGTGAGGATTCGATCACAGAACCTATACGTTACTAGGCACTCACCGTAACATATCAGCTGTCATCACTTGTTCCTAAGCAACCTCTTTAATTACTTGTCCAAGAGGGTGGTTATAGCTTAAAATATTAACAATAATACGATAGGTTAAATGATCGTCAGGATTTTCAGTTACAATGATATTTATTATGGTAAGCCAACGTTTCGATCCAACTTGTGGATCTTCATCAGGGCTACTGAGTCCAGGTGGATACCCTGGACTCAGTAGCCCTGATGAAGATCCACAAGTTGGATCGAAACGTTGGCTTACCATAATAAATATCATTATAACTGAAAATCCTGACGATCATTTAACCTATCGTAATTGAAGAACAGTTGACCATCTCTCATCTCTATTAACAATAATCCTTTGATAAATGTTAATTACCTATGAAATAGTATTATTGGTAATTAGCTTTAGAACAAAAAGAAACAAACATTCACTCACAAATAAATTTAAATAAAGAAAAAAAAATCATAACGTAACTTAAAAAAAAAAAAAAAAAAACCCAAATGAGAGAGGAAGATAATAAACAAATTATATTACAAATTAATACTTATGTAATTAAAACTAAATTATTAACTTTACAAAAGTAAATTACAAAAAAAAGATATCATAAAGAAAACAAATTAACCTAAGCAATTATTAACTTTACAAAAGTAAATTACAAAAAAAAGATATCATAAAGAAAACAAATTAACCTAAGCAGGCCTGCATTTTAGTAAATTTAAATTGAACATTTTAAATTAGCTTGAATTACTATTATTAACAACTTTAAAAGAAAAATTTAATTGAAGGAAATTGTCTTTTTGAAGCCTGCCCAGTAAAGTTAGTATAATGGCATCTTAGTTACTCCAAAATTGCTCCTCGGCCTTTGGATTGCCAGTTGCACATATAACAATGAATACAACACACTACAATGAATTGAATATAATAAATAATGTTTTATTAATTTAACCATCATTGTGGGTGACCACCTATTTTTTAAATTATTTTAAACAATTTATTTTTGAAGAGAAAAGATTTGGCTCCGCCAGGAATCGAACCAGGGTCTTCCGCGTGACATGCGCGGTATGCTATCCATTACACCACGGAGTCGCTTCCAAACGGTGCCAAATCCTTCCTCTTCACTGACACCTCTCCCACGATCTCGCAAGTTTTGCGAGTATTTACGGGAGATGGACAATTTTTGTCCAATTTTGAGCATCTTCTTGACGTTCGTCAATTTTTTAAATTATTTTATATTAATTTAACCATCATTGTGGGTGACCACCTATTTTTTAAATTATTTTAAATAATTTATTTTTGAAGAGAAAAGATTTGGCTCCGCCGGGATATAATATAAAATAAACAATATAAAATAATGTTTTATATTAATTTGATCATTTTTCGTGGGTACCCACCTTATTTTAATTATATATTAATTTTAAATATTTTATTTATGAAGAGAATATAATATATTTAACATTGACGAGATCGGTGGCGCAGTGGTTAGCGGTTATGCGCATGTCAGGCGGGAGACCAGGGTTGGACTCCCAGCCGAGCCCAATCTTTTCTCTTCAAAAATAAAATATTTAAAATTAATAATAAATAATAAACTATTAATAATCTCATACTCGATTGGAATCCTGACCATCCAAGGCAAAACCATTCATTTCATTAGTATTTTATTCTACCTCTACACTAATTCTAAACCAATAGAATTTAATTCTACTACAAAACATCAGTGCGATTGAAGAAAAATGGCTAGAATTGATCAATAAGAAAAGCAAATCACTTGGTTTGGTTTTTCGCCCAGAAATCTCAGACAATGACAGACTTGTGATCTTACCAGAAAAGCGGCAAAAATTCATAGGTCAAAACGACACATATATCACTGGTTAATGTTTGAAATTTATTTAAATAAATTTGCTTTGAAAAACATGAAAAAAAAATTATTATAATAGCTGTACCTACAGTACACATATTTTAAATAATTTATTTTTGAAGAGAAACATATAATATAATATATGTATATATTTTATTTTTATTACTTTTTGCCTTTGACAAGCTTTTCGACAGCTGCACATTGTTGCTTCTGCATCAATAGTCTTTCCTTTGAATGTTTTTTCTGAAGTCCTTCGAGCTGCTTTTGTTGCTTCCTTTGGATTTTCACAAACTCTTTTTCCAGCTTGAGATTTTCAATTGTGATAACCTCGAACTGAATATCCTCAACTAAAATTGTTCATCATCAAATATAGTTAAATAATCAAGAAAATTTTACAACAAAAAACAAAACAAGTTATTTAATTATTTATTATCTTCATTATTAGTTATTTATTATTTTTTAAAATACTTTAATTTTTTTTTTAACCTACCCACCTCAATCAGGGAAGTAAAGCGAAAGGGGGAATTGATTGATGATTGATCAAACTTCTCCTTTCCCTAAGGCCTCGCCCTCACCCCTTAACCCAGGCCTGTCCACAACGGGGCACCACACTAAGCACCACTGTCACCATTAAAGGGAAGCTGCTGCTCCAGATAGATACGTAATGTGATAAAAACTTCGTGAAGTGCATTGAACATTATCTGACGGAGATATTGAGCTAGACCCAATGTCATCTTATCTTCCATAAATATTTAATATTATAAAACATAATAATTAAATTAGATGAGTACAAATTTATATTATCAAAGTCTTTTCAGAAATGGATTGTCTTAAATCATTGGTGAAATTCTGCATTAGTTATCAATATTAAGTAAATATTAATATTTATATAAATATCAATTAACAATACCAGTGTGTTATATCCCCTAGTAATTACTCAAAATTAATCAACCACCAAGGCCCGTTATATCAACCTAACAAACTCTAAGGAGTTGGTAAAAAATTGTACCAGGAATAGCAGAACGTTCTTTTCAAGAAACTGCTAATTCTACTTGAAGGTATTGCTTCAACTTGTCGCAAGATCAGATAGCAACTGACATTAGGAAAATCCAACAATATTAATATTCTTAAAATATACCTTTTTAATTGTTTTACTGTTTCCAATTATTTTTTTTTATCTAAGTTTTATGGAATAGTAAGCAATAGATATTATTACAATCATGAAAATAATTTTTGGGTTTCAATTTATATTGTAGCTTTAAAACCAAATTCTGTAGACAACAATTTAAAATAATGCAAATTAATATTTAAATTAAAATACATTAATATTGTTGGTTATTTTATTAAAAAAGTTGTTAAGTGCAAAATTATATAAAATATTAAAGAAGTTCAATTAGAATGCGTTGTTTTAAAAATACAAAATATAAACATATGTCGATATATGTCACCACCGTAAAGCCCCCAGGCACAAAATAATTCTGGATTTTAATTTATATTATATGTATAAAACCCAATTTAGTAGTAATGTGCGGATCTTTTATATTTATTTAAACAATAAAAATTTGATGATCAAAGAGCAGATTATTAATCAAGAAGATAAAGTTATAAGATCTTAAATATTACTGAAGTAAATAACTATATAATTAATTAAAGAAATTAAATTAGGATAGGTTTTAAAAATACACAAGTATAAATAAGTTCCGATAAATGACGGCGCCGTAAAGCCCGCCGGTATGAAGTTTTGGATTTTCAATTTCTATTATAGCTATAAAGCCCATTTTAGTTGTAATGTAATCATTTATAAATATTAAATTTAAATTTATATTAAATTAATATCAATGTTTATTAGTATTAACAAATAAATATTAAAAATAAAACGAATCCCCATTAATCCTATATTTTCACAGATAAAAAAATCGGATAATCAATGTTCTTTTAAATATTTAACCTTTAACTCAGTTGAACTCAAGATCCAGAAATATTGCACTAAGGAAGTACCAAGAAAACCCGACGCAATTTAAGTTTAGTTTTACCTCTCAGCTGTTGCACTTAAGTATGCCATTTTTACAAAAAATTTCAATTATTAGTCAAAAAAGCAGGTTGGTAAGTGGAAGTTATGTGACGCGCGCACCGCACCAGATTCTTTACTTTCAATTACCTATACATGAAATTTATAGCAAGAAAAAGTATTGCGCTCGTGAAAAATTTCGACTTCTGGTTTTCAACAAATACGCGTTTTGGGGTCCCCTGAGTCCAAATAACCAAGTAACGTGAAACTCGTCATGCTTAATGAGAATCAAGTATTCTTTAAAATTAGGTAGGTTATATCATCATAGAAATGTTTTGAGGGGCTTAAATGGCGAAGGAATTTTTAAGTGTGTTCTGTGAAAGAAAACAGTCATAATAAGGAACAGTTTGAAAATTCAAGTGTGCGAGAGCTATCTACCACTTGCGATGACGATGATATTTATGAAGCCAAATTTATTAGAAAACAATAAAATCAAAATAGCAAATTCGCACCAATGCAAAGTATTATTTATGGAAAATCATTAATTTCATATTCTATTTTATTAGAAAAAGTTGGATGATCTTAAATGATCAGCTAAGTATTAATTATATATGCAACTAAAGATTAGAAATTAGCATAGATTGTTCTAAAACTATACATATAAAAATATTTCGATAAATGACAGGAGCGTGAAGCCCGGTGATGCGAGGGGCGAGGCCAAAAGAATAGGAGCTTCAATTGTTGGATTCGGGGTGGTGCTAGAAGTGGTGCGAGGTGCAGTGCGCACTGGCCAGCCCCATTGGAAACGCTGCTTTAATTTTTTTGCTTGGTGCGGGGGGGGGGGGGGGTGCGAGGTGCGGGGGGGGGGGGTGCGAGGTGCGGGATGGTGTGAGGTGCGGTGTGCCAACAAAACCGAGGCCTAAGGAGAGGTTCCTTGGTGCAAAGAGATCCAGCAGCTGCTAAGGAAATGGGGGTGGCGGGATGGACAAGTGGTAAATGAAAACCGACAGATGTTTGGGAACCCGGTGATAGCAAGTTCAAAACCCGGAGCCACAGTGGAAATTTAATAATACTCAGCATCAATCCCCCACCTGCTCCGTGAGGTAGGGGATGACGTGAACAATCAATCTTTCCAATGGCTTTGATACATTTGATAGGATGGCAATAGATCTGAAATCAGATGCCATTGAAGTGTGCTTTCAAGAAGTTTTTTTACGCTGTTGTTTAGGGTTCTGTGAGGTAATGTCATAATGGATTGTCTAAAAATTAATGCAGGATTACATGTTTTGATTAAATCACCTCTCTAGAAAATAAACTGCTTACTTTTGAGGGATTACTACTTTGTATACATGTCTTCATTCAGCAATCATCTTTCTCACAAAAACATTTGTTTACCACTCTACCGCCTGGGTACCTGATACGTTGACTGACCATGTTAGAAAGTTTGCTCTGCACTATTTTAGAAAAACAGAAACAAACCTTTTCAAGACAGATTCTTCTTGTGATGATTTATGATGAAGATTGG
This sequence comes from Aelia acuminata, assembly GCA_911387785.2. NCBI lineage: Eukaryota > Metazoa > Arthropoda > Insecta > Hemiptera > Pentatomidae > Aelia > Aelia acuminata. The sequence continues at coordinate 155,179,844 of OU426978.1, read as the reverse complement.
ATTCTTTACGAAGTCGAATGCTCTGGACATGACTTAACAAGAAGAAGCAGTAATACTTTTTTAAAAGCCCCCACCTCATCAAATAATAGATACTATTTGGTGGGCTTCATTTAGGCTGATTTACTACAGCTTCCTGAATAATGGCATAAAATCAATGCCAAAACACATTGTTCTCAAATTGATACTGTGAACCAGATTTTGGCATGAGACCATCTTTGGTCAATTGGAAATGTTCAGCCCAGTGTATCATGTATGACCACATGAAATCATTTGACTCTGCCTCATCCACCCTACTTTCCAGACCTCTCACCATCCACCATTTTTAAAGCATCTAGACCACTTTTTAAGATAATATATTCCGTAATATAAATGGATAATAATATATTTAATTAAGATAATATATTCCATAACCTAAATTTGTTATAAAATACTTTGTTAGAATTTGTTAAAACCTAAGACTCAAAATTCTATTCGCAGGGCAGTGAAAAGTTATTACCTTTTTGTCAAAAATGTACTGAGAGTATTTTGATGAACAAAAGATTATTTATTTTATTTTTTATATTTTGAAACCATAAACCTGCATCAATTTCAGGGCAATTAAATAAATACACTCAGCGTCAAAATGTTAGACACATCCATTGAAATAAAAAAAACTTTTCAAGTTTTCTTTATTTTTTATTGATATTATTTTTTTAAGCACAGTTTAAAGTATATATTATGATATTGAAATGGGGACAATCTTCTCAGACCTCGAGGATTATTTAAATCCAACATCAGTGAATATGAAAACTTTATATGCGTCAAAATGATGGACACACTTGTTGTTTTTTACTATTTTCCTAATCCTCTACAGTTGAAATTGTTAAAATACCATTTCTTCTTCAGTACTGTGTGTCAGTGCACCAAAAAAAAAAAAAAAAAAAACGTGAGTTATGGGAAAAAATAAGTGTTTCTCCGAAGAAGAGTGCTGTTTGATTTTTTCCCTACACAAGGACGGGATGAGCTGTAGGGAAATAAAACGAGTAACGAATAAAACGGAGTTTTTCATCCGTCGCGAAGTTTATTCGGCATGGGGAGACATATGGAACCCACCGTTCAAGTGGTAGGCCCCCTTCTTTGACATTACGAGAGAAATGAAATATTCTCCGAATCGCATCCAACTCTTGTAAAACAGCAAGAGCAATTGCTGAGGAAGCTGGAGTTCAAACAAAAGTAAGGAATGTCCACAGATTATTAAAAAGTAAAAACAATAGTTAGAAAAAAATTGAAAAGAAAGCCAGGTTTGAGTACCCGTCACAAATTAGCCCCAGCAAGATAACGCCCTAATACATTCAGCAAAAATCATTAAAGACTAGTTTAATCGCAAAAAAATTGCTAAATTAGACTGGCCGGCTTTCTCCCCAGACCTGAACATCATCGAAAATGTTAGGGGAACTGTTTCAAGAATGGTGTACTCTGAGTCAAGACAGTTCAGAACAATCGAGGATTTGAAATCTGCAATTCTGGCTTCATGGGAACAATTACCTTAAGAAACAATAAAAAAATTGTACGATTCATTACCAAAGAGAATTTTTGAATTAATAAAAAGTGGTGGAAAGGCCATGAAGTATTAAAATGAGTTTTATTTATTTTTACCAGGGAGCGTGTCTAACATTTTGACGCGCCTTAACTTTAATTTGAAAACTAAAAAAAGTACATGTTTCTGGCTTGAGAACCTAAATAAAAGCAGGTTGCTGATTAACTTCAGGTGAGTGATAGATTATTTTAATACCGTTTTAGGGGTAATTTGAAAAGATTGAAGGGTAGGGATAACAATTTTTGAAGTGTGTCTAACATTTTGACGCTGGGTGTATTTAGGAGGGCAGGAAAGACAACTGGAAGACTGAGTTTTAACATTTTTACTAGAATTGGATCTGGAACAGAGTCATTTGTTCGGGATCGAGTAAGGAGGAGATTAAATCATCAGGAGAAATATGGTGAAAGTAAAAATTGTATCATCGAACAGAGTTTCTGGAGGCTGGTAGAAGGACTAAGGACTGAGACAAAGTCAGGTTGGATTTAGCAAAAATGTGTCATCTAGTGAAATTCGACTATAATGATGGACATAGGGAAATTAAATAAAAGGTTAATAAAAATTTCCACTTAGATTTAAGATCAGGGTCCAGGGAAAGGACATAATGAAAATATTGTGCCTTGCCACAGCATTAGGACAGGGTGACATTTCAAATTTGGCAAGAGGGGACTTATAGAAGGGAAAAGGAGGTAATAGAAATTTCAGATACAAATATTTGACATGTGGTGTATCTAGGGAGGGACGTTTTGTGAGGATTGTAATAATCATATTGCCATGGATGAGCAGACTGACAACTACAGCATTTTAGTCACTTCTAAAGACTGGTGGGGGTATAATTAGGAATAGGTAGGTAGGAAGAAGGAATATTTGGCTTAAGTCAGGTTTCATAAAACTGCATAACATCGTAAAAGTAATGGTGAAAATAGTCAATCAATCCGTTTTTATTTGAGCTGAAAGGAATTTAGTATTAACATGAAACATTAGTAGAATATTAGTCATTTATAGGAGAAATTTGTGGCATGAGGAGGTCCAGGTTGGGATACAGTATTAGAGAAATGATTATTAACATAACTGGATACGGCATTAAAATAAAATGATTATTAGCTTGGAACAGAAAAGAGGTAAATCTTTTGATAAAAATAACAATAAATGACAGAAACTGGTAATGAGAATAAGATTAAAAATATCAATGAAGAATATTGGGTTTAACACGTTGAGCGCCAGGGAAAAGATGATGTACTTTTGCCTGGGGCCAAAGCAATTTTTCCTAATTTATAACTTTAATATGATTAGAATGATACAAAAATTGCAAAAGAAATAAATAAAAAGTTTAATTTTGGCAATTAAACAATAATTTTGTGAGCGGTACGTATGTACCGCCCGGCCCCAGGGTAAAGCCCGCTACCTATAGTAGTACGGGGGCTGCCCGGTTATGACCGCGACGTCAACCCTTGTCCCCTTAAAATATGTTATTTTACTAAATAAGATATTTTGTTTTGTAAAAAAATAAATAAAATTAATTTATTTTATTTATTTATTTACTTATACCCACCCCCCAAATTAAAAAAAAAAAAAAAAAAAAAAACATTTGGGCCAATTGCATTGGCGAATTGTTCGGGGCCGGAGCGGTCCAATATGCCTTGAAATCACGCTCGGCAGGCGGTCCCCTGGCCCAGAACAATCTTTTAGCTGGCGGGAGCGGGCGGTACCTGGGGACCGCCTCGGCCCCAGCCAATAGTCCAACAGCGGTACGATCGTACCGCTTGGCGCTCAACGTGTTAAAATAAAAATACTCAAATGAGGGATCGATGAAAGATCTACAAGTACCCTGCCTTCTTGATAATCACAACAGGCTGATCATCATCTCACCAACAGCGGTCTCTCTCAGCTAACTAGACATATTTCATTTTGCCTGCTAGCCAGAGTAGATTTCTATTACCTCCGGTTATTTCTTTGCTGGAAATCTTTTGATTTGTTACCCTAGTCAAGCCCACCCCTGGTTCCTGGTCAAGAAGTCCTTTTTGACTCTATAGGACCTGAGTACTTCAAGCCTAACCATCTGGTGAGTGAAGGAGTTTTGTAGTATCATGTACTGCATCCACAACCAGAAAGCCACACAATTAAGTTTTGGGAACTTTTTGTGTTGAATGATAAACAGAGAAATCAAAGGAGGTGATGATATCAGAAGTAGAATCATAGCTGGAAACAAAGCCTAAATGGGCCTCTAGAAACTAATAACAATAAACCTTCTGACTGTACAAACTAAAATGAAAATATAAAAGACACCGGTAAGACCACTGTTGTGCTATGCAGCGGAAATATGGAGACTGAAAGTCCCAGACCAGCTCGCCCTAAGAGTTTTTGAAAAGGCTCAGCTCCCCCATACCCACTTTTGAGTTGAAATGTTAAAAAACATGCAGTGACATGAATCCCCAAAAAATCAATCTTGTCATATAAATCAGAGTTGGGCGTAATCCAATTACAATGTAATTCAATTACAATTTGGATTACATTGTATTTGAATTACTGTAATTGAATTAAAATCGCTATGAATTAAAATAATTGAATTATAACATCAATTATGAATTACTTTGTAATCCCTGAAGTAATTCAATTATAATTGGATTATTCTAATAAAATTAAAACTAATACTATCACCTAATATAAATAGGTAGGCCAAAACGAAAATGAGTGTGACAAATTTTTCGAATTTCACTCGCTTTTCCATTAACAAGTCGTGAAGGGGCGAATGGATTTTCACGGTTTAAAATATTTTCCGACTATTTAGACGTAGGCTAAAATGAAAATGAATGTGACAAATTATCCGAATTTTCATTTGCTTTATCACTAATATCTCGTAAACGGGTGAATGGATTTTAACGATTTAAATGATTTTCCGATTATTTAGATGTAGGCTAATAGGAAAATGATACTGATACATTTTCCGACTTTTCATTCGCTTTTCCGCTTATATATCGTGAGCGGGTTAATGGGTTTTCACAGTTCAAACGATTTTCCGACTATTCAGACGTAGGCTAAAATGAAAATGAGTGTGACAAATTATCCGAATTTCACTCGCTTTTCCAAATATATATCGTGAACGGGTGAATAAATTTTCACGGTTCAAACGATTTTCCGACTATTTAGATGTAGGCTAATAGGAAAATGATGCTGACACATTTTCCGACACTTCATTCGCTATTCCGCTTATGCATCGTGAACGGGTGAATTGGGTTTCACGGTTAAAACTATTTTCCGACTATTTAGAGGTAAGCTAATAGGAAAATATCCTTAGCTATGCCGTCCCTCGGATAGGACGTAAAATTGAGGTTCCGAGCCTGTACGATGTCAGGTATTCGTTAAAGATCCCTATCCTAATTATACCTGGATAGGCAAAATTTAGGACTCCCACTGTAGCATCGTCCGATTAGCCTTAGTAGCATAAAAATGGACGTTAAACAAACAAACAAACAAACAAACAATAGGAAAATGATAGTGACAATTTACCGACTTTTCATTCGCTTTTCCGCTTATATATCGAGTACGGGTGAATTGGGTTTCACGGTTCAAACGATTTTCCGACTATTTAGAGGTAAGCTAATAGGAAAATGATAGTGACAATTTGTGTTTCCGCTTATATCTTGTTTGTATTTGCTCTCTAAAGAACACTAAATTGTTTAATTGTGTGATAAACGTTTTACGACTCGTTTTAAGTGTCCCCTCCAATTGATCAATTTTGATGAAATTTTTACTGTCACATCGCGGGCATACATAAAATTCCCAGTTTAATTAAAATCATTAGAGCCGTTTTTGAGAAAATCGAAAAAAACGTAAAATTTGGACAAAATTCATTAAGTAAAGTACCCCCTCCGTTTGGCCTATTTTGATGAAATTTTTGCGGTCACATACATACACCAAATACACAATTTCAGTTTGGTACGGTTTACAGTTTCAGAGCTAGTCTGTTCGCACACGCACACACCCTCGCATGGACAAACTGCCAATATCCTGGAGTACCAACTTATTGGTGAGGAAATAATGATATTCCTTAGTCCTAGGTCAATAACTATCCTTATTCCTCCTTATAACTAGCCTTAGTCCTGGGTCCTAATCAACAACTATTTCATAGGAGTATATTAAATAAATTTGCATTATGATCCTGAATAATAGGTTATAACTAGAGCTCGGATTCCCGTGCAATTGCATCTTTTTTTTGGAAAGTCAGAATAAAGCGAATTCAAGTTACTTATCCGAATCAAGCCTAATGGAATGTTTTAATGAAGTTTTATACTGCACGAAATTGCACGTTTTGGGGTTTACTGCACGAAATTGCACGTTTTGGGGGTTACTGCACGAAATTGCACGTTTTGAAGTTTTATTGCAAGAAATTGCATCATTTGATATTTTTCAGAAAAAAAACTATTACAAACTTTAATTTTTTCTTTAATGCACTTCAAAAAATTGGTGGAAATATAAATGGGAATTAGGAATAGGAATAAAAAAAATAACGGAAAGGAAACATAGGAAAAAAATAAAGGGAACTTGGGAGATGTAAACAAACACAAACCTCCAATTTCCAAGAACTAAGGGCTCAGTAGTTCCTGGATGTTTACATTTTGCTTCTTAATTCTCATCGCTCTGGCACTATCAATCTAGCTTCTGTCGAGTATATTGGTACTTAAAGTGCCAAAAATTGGAGGTGTCTTCGAAAATTGCGGGATGGATTGAAAAATATCCCGACTCAAAAGGGATGGTAGTGTAGTGTTTTGCAAATCTTGTGATAAAAATATTGGATGTGAGAGGAAACCACAAATTGATGCCCACTGCAGCACAAGTACCTAATTATTTTTTAACCATAGATCGGTAACAGGGGTAGTGCGTGTCATCAGAGTGATTTAAAAATAAGCCTACGCACCGGATATTGCATCTAGTGATTCCATAATTTGAGTAGTATCTTTCCTTTATAAGATCTCCCTTTTTCCAATATAATTACAGCTCACATTAGAGTGTTTTATTCTTCATTCCACATCTTGTTACTATTTTAAGTAAATATTTTATGTTCTTTTTTTTTTTTTTCTTTTTTTTTTTTACCGGAAATATTTTCAAATATAGAATTGGAAGAAAATGTGTAATCAATTATCAAATTAAAAACTATTACTAGAAAAAAATTTAGAAATGTATTTAGTTATAAAATTTGACTAAAAAAATAATGAAGTGTTGTTACATTTCTAATATACTCCATTAATTTGTCTTTACTAATAAAAAAATCATTATTTTACCAAAATCTATATTAAAACCAATATTTTAAAAATAAAAGATTTTACTTCAATTAACTCTCCGCTACTTATTTGTTTCAAAAGTAGCTATATATAGTTCACATAAATAATTTAATGCCTGATTTTTAAGCATTACATTTTTATTGCATGTTTCGAAGTTTTTAATGCACGTTTTTGCACGTTTTGAAGTTTTTATTGCACGTTTTCAAATTTTTACTGCACGGAATTCCGAGCTTTAGTTATAACAAAAGAGGAAAAACGATAAGGTGTAGGTTTGGTAAAAACTAATCATTAGCTCTCTGTTAAATATATGTATTTCATTGCACTATATTTCAGAAATTTCCTGAAACAAAATCGACAATAAGTAGTGAAAAAAATAAATAAATAATATTGATAATAAGATTTGGTATGTAACATGGGCAATTTATTTTGAAGCTTAGCCGCTGACTCTGCGCGTCATCAAAAAAGTGTCAAAGTAGTGACGTGCAATTTATCATGTAGAAACCTGTGGTAAACGATTCCCGACACGACTTTTTTGGTCTGCGCAGTGCGACGCCAGCGCTGAAACGCTGCATATTTAGACCATCGTCAAAAACTTTACAGCGAATCTACGATGTTAAAGAAATATTTGTTCTAAATTTCAAGCCGACATCAAAATTGTGGCCTGTATCGCGCGACACAGACGGACAGTCAGAAATACATACAAATAGAGGGACAAATGCAGGTCGAGTGAAAGGGTAGTAAACTTTTTCCCAATCAGAAAAGTTTTTTGTGAGTGAGAAACTGTCACAGTCCCACTAGCTGCGCTACTGAAATTTCGTCAAAATAAGTATGGCCAACCGCAAATACGTTTGCAATATTTTTTCAAAATCGAACAACAGGAAGTACCATGCCAGGTAAAATTTTTTCCCACCCAGTATATAATTAGACGTAATTAGATAATACGTTATTTTTATATTTTATATTATAATTAAAACGTACATAGTTAGAACATAGGAACAAATAACGTAATCCCAGCTCTCTGTAATTGGATTATAACAGATGTTCAAAATAAAAATTCGTAATTGGATTATGCTGTAATTGAATTACAATTGGATTACAATTAAAATTTTTTTATCGTGTTTCTAAAAAATAATTCAATTACAATTTAATTTTAATTCAAATGTGTTGAATTACAATTACATTGTAATCGTAATGATAATTCTAATTCAATTACATTTTTGCCCAACTGTGATATAAATATACCTGCAATAAAAAATAATCTGTCATAGAAAGTAATGATAACAAAAAGGCTGTTTTGGCCCAGAAAGGAACAGCAGTGTTTCACTCCTCAATTGATAAAAATTAATCTCTGTATGTATACAAACAATTTTATCTGAAGTAGTTAAATTTGGCAGTTTTTAGTAAAGAAATTGTATTATTTTTCAAATATAATTTTGTAATTAATTTAATTGATAATAAATCAACCTTTCTTTTCTTCTTCTTTATTTGACTTCTTAGAATTTTCACCAGCCCCTATTGCAAGTCCCTGAGTGTTGATGTCAGTTTCTTCAATTCCCATTGCTTTCATTTGTTGTGCTCTCTTTTCCTGGGCTGACAAGAATGCCCGAGGGTCAGATAAGGCATCCATGAAATCTAAAAAGTTGAGCATGAAAATTAAATAGTTTTAGGTTGAGTGATCAATCAACCTTTTGCTTCAATTACCATATTTTGTTTTTCAAATGAATTAGCAAAAGGTTAGTAATTAAGATGCACGAAACTGATTAGTTAGTAGATAAATTATAACTTTGATGATGGACGATTGTAACTAAAATACAGAATAAGAATTCAGTTAATTAAATAGAATCAGCCATTTGATAAACTCTAAATGTCAAAAAATTGAAATGCAAGTGAAAAAAAAGTATGACAAGATCTTTTGAACAGCTGTGAAACTCTAGTCATGTTCCGAGGAGGACATTAGCTGTAGTATCTAGGGCTTTCATAACAGCTACAGCGACGAAATTTTCAGGGAAGATAAGCAGAATGCCCTTCAAAGAATGAAGATGGGAAAAGCAGCTGGTTGTGATAATATCACTCAGGAGATACTGAAGTAAGTGGGTGAGAGGCTGGACAAGAATTACTATTTAAGAGATGGCATTGAGCACATAATTCCTAAGTATTGGGAAGTCTTAATCTTGTAACAGTATTCAAAATGTAGATAACTGTAAGTTTTTTGATTAAATTAATTTATATAGGTATATATCAATAAAATCTGCTGAGTTATATATTTGTTCTTTTTCAAAAGAAATTTCCTCTATTTCAAGAATTATATCCAGCTAACATAATTCTATCTAGAATTATGTCTGTCACCCTGCCCAGACAGGCAATGGACACAAGAGCTAAGTGAAGTAGACCACTAGGTAGACAACAGGTAGGTATCAAAGCCTGAGAGAGGGTGGGATTAGGCCAGTGTTAAAGCCTCCGATCGGAAGGCCTGGAAGAAGATCTGCCAAAACTCTACAGCAAACGGTAGAGGAATAATGATAAGTAATTATATGAAGTTACAATGAATTACAGTATTAAGTAAGTAAGAGAGAAAACAAATGTTACCACTTTTGTTCCCCTTTCTAACAACTGATTCAATGATTACAATTTAATTAATGGAACATTAAAAAAATTAATCTAATTTATTACCATAATTTACAAGGAATTTTTTTATTTACTTCATAAAAATTACAGTAGAACCCCCTTTATCCGGGGAAATGATGGGTATGGGGGTCCACGGGTAATCGAATTACAACATTTTATTGACTTAATGTGATAGAAAAGAAGGTTAATTAAAAAAAGAAATGTGCAGAAAATCACATTTATTAACAAACGAACATTTTTGCATGAACCAGTGATAGACATCTTCATCTACGTCTTTTAATGTAGAGTTCTTGATTATTTTCCGAGAACAAAATGTTTGGGCCGATGACGATACAAAGTCAGAAAAGTATTTTTTCTTTTTGAAAATATCACGAACAGTTTGCTCGCCGATTCCTAATTCAGCAGACAATGTTTTAACAATTCCACCTTTTTATACTCGGTTTATGATAGTTAAATTCTGTTCAAGCATTAATTTGAACGGTTTTCTTTTTTGCGACATTTTGCTAGTTCGTATTTAAATGGAGACTAAATCACAACTGAGAATATTTTTTTTTGTAGTCAAACAGGTAAGAGTAGGAGTTTCCTAGAAAGACTTGAAAACAATACCGTTCCTAGAATATGAATGAATATTGTTTCTAAATATTATAAATAAATAATAAATGGCATAAAAATTAAAAACAGCTTATAAAAAAATTGGCTCTTCGGAACCCCGGTTAATAGAGCCCCGGATAATGGGGGTCCTACTGTACTTGAATGAATGCGAAAAAAGTTGTGGAGAAGGGAGAAGGCTCTTTAGGGGAGAAAATCATTCAAGTTATTTGAAAATACCTTCAAACCCATCAGGAACATATATCTTAAGTTCAATGTTACAGAAAAGCATGGGGAGTGACATGGGAAAGTTGGCCTCAGTCCTTAGAGAAATGTGCCTGTAACCAGCTTGGAGTCCATCTAACGGCAATATCCTCTGGCCCAGCAGCTTTCCATTCTCATCATACACTCCAAACCTCAGCACAGCAAGATCTGGTAGTACTACCTACAACAGAAATTATTATAAAAAAATTATTACTATCATGCTTATCAATAATAGTGAACAGTGAGTAATAAGAGGCATGCTGGAAGGTTTAATGTAAGATTGAAAAACCAAACTCTTATAAATAATGTTTTCTTCACCAAAATACAAAAAATAGTCATGGATTCATGGATGGAAGTATAAGTGATGGAAATGCTTAGGTGTGCAGTCAAATGAAACACTGCATGTGCAATAGTATACATATTTTGTGCCCAAATATTTTAAGTCACAAAATATATATGCTATTGCACATATAGTGTTTCATTTGACCACACCCCCAACATTTCCATCACATAAAGATTATTTTATTGGAACATGAGAAGTTTAAACATAGTGGGTGGGTTAAGATCGGTCTCAGGTGGGGTTATGTAATACAGTTCAGATGCAGAGGGACTAAAAGAGCTCCACTGGCCCACGGGCAGATTGAGCTGGTTGTAAAGGAGGCGCTGAAATCCTAAAGGAGGGCAGTAGACCCACACCCCTTCCTCTGTCAGGATCTGTCAATCGGCTTTTTAACTTTATGTTCCTTTTCTACACCTAAAATTCTACTTGTTCTGCACATTATTTGTCTTTACCTTACTCCCTTATTTTCAGTAAATTCTTAGCAAATTGCTCCATTTGCCGCTAGAATATGCCATTTGGGAAGTGATACAAATTGAAATATTCATAGCCATCAGCCATCTCAGTGTTTCGTCCAAATTATCTCATATCATGATACTGTTTTTCCACGCTGAGACTATTAAGAAGGACATTTTTTTAAAAAATTATCCTTTACATTATTAAACTAACTTAGATTTGCTACAATTGGAGACCGAAAATGGCTCAGTAGACTAAATAGCTTCAGAAATAAAGCTTTTCGCAGTTTGGAAAATTATCCAAACTTGTAATTCATATGCTGAATTTCATGTTTCATCATACGAACGTGTCTGTTTTATGTCATTGATGTAAACATTTATTTAATTCAACATTTTGGTGATGAGTAGTGAAGGAGGGGGGAGGTCACAGATAACAACCAGAATTTGATTATTACATATTTTTCTAGGCATTTACCAAAGAATTAAGAATAATAATTTTTTTCAATGTTAAATAAGTTTTTATTTGTGATGTACAAGGCTGCAAGCATAATATTTCATGGCGTCAGATTTTATAATTCTCTATTTATTTTTTGAAAATTAAATTTAGTTACCATGGAACAAATAATGGTTTGGATACAAATTTCTAGGTATAGAGTCGAAAGCGGACCTAAAATCAATAAAAAATAGAAAAACGTTTTTGCCCCTCCAGCCTCCCATTCAAAATTAACTAAATTAAAAATATTGTCTGTTGTGGAAAAATTCTTCCGGAACCCAGCTTGATACTCCGTGATAATGTCATGAGTCTCCAACCAAAAATTCAATCTATTCAAAAGTAAACCGGTGAATAATTTAGCTTCTCTATCAATAAATGAAATACCTCTGTAATTCGAAACTAACTTTCGATCACCTTTTTTAAAAAGAGGAAAAATTAATGAATCTTTAAAATTTTTTGGTACATTCCCCGTATTATATATATAATGTTGAATATAGAGATCAGCTTCTTCCAAAGATTTGTGGGGGCATTTTTAAAGAATTCATATGGAACCCTATTTAAACCTGGAGCTTTTCCATTTTTTGCTTTTAAAAGTACAGCTTCTAACTCTGACAAATTGAATTCATCATCCAAAATGGAATCATGAATTAAAGGTTCAGCATAGAGTATTTTCAAACATCCATTTTGAAGGCTGCTACTACTTTAAAAGAAATTTTTAAATTCAAAGAGACTAATTTCTTTTCCACACATGAAAGGTTTTTCCCAAAATATCATAGCAAACAGTAATTAAAAAATCCAGCTCTAATATTCTTAACGTTTTCCAGACATTATATATAATATTTTCCTAATATTATATTTTTCCAGACCTTACATGTCTACAAAAGGAGCTTTCGGCGCCTTTGCGCCATATTCATCTAAAATACAATGACAATTAAACAACTTCATCATGAATGATTATAAAAATTGTGTTTGAGAAATAAGAATTATCACCTGTAATAATGCTGAGATACCATTTAAAACCTCCGTCACTACATATTTCTAAGCACAAGCTTAATGGTCAATTTTTATAAAGAAATTAAAAACAATATAAATAAAAAACTTTTATCTGGAAAAATATATGGACTGTTTTGGAGTGTGTTCCTTTGATGCTCATTATTTTTGGACCCTTCCTTCTTACTTCACTTAAACCAATGATATCCCATTTAATTTTCTTTATAGCCATTTCAAATTCCGTGAGCCAGTCCTCTCCTAGCATCATTCTCACATTTAAGGTGCAAACGTTGAGAATATTAGAGCTGGATTTTTTAATTACTGTTTGCTATGATATTTTGGGAAAAACCTTTCATGCATGGAAAAGAAATTAGTCTCTCTGAATTTAAAAATTTCTTTTAAAGTAGTAGCAGCCTTCAAAATGGATGTTTGAAAATACTCTATGCTGAACCTTTAATTCATGATTCCATTTTGGATGATGAATTCAATTTGTCAGAGTTAGAAGCTGTACTTTTAAAAGCAAAAAAATGGAAAAGCTCCAGGTTTAAATAGGGTTCCATATGAATTCTTTAAAAATGCCCCCACAAATCTTTGGAAGAAGCTGATCTCTATATTCAACAATATATATAATACGGGGAATGTACCAAAAAATTTTTAAGATTCATTAATTTTTCCTCTTTTTATAAAAGGTGATCGAAAGTTAGTTTCGAATTACAGAGGTATTTCATTTATTGATAGAGAAGCTAAATTATTCACTGGTTTACTTTTGAATAGATTGAATTTTTGGTTGGAGACTCATGGCATTATCACGGAGTACCAAGCTGGGTTCCGGAAGAATTTTTCCACAACAGACAATATTTTTAATTTAGTTAATTTTGAATGGGCGGTTGGAGGGGCAAAAAAGTCTATCTATCTATCTATTTCTTACAGATTTTAGGTCCGCTTTCGACTCTATACCTAGAAATTTGTTGTTATATAAACTAATGAAATTAGGTTTATCAAGTAACTTTATAAACATATTAAAAAATTTATATTGTGGTACCAGAGCTGCAGTGTGGATTACGATGGGTATGTCTGAGTTTTTTGAGACCCCCATAGGCCTCCGGCAGGGCTGTCTTTTATCCCCAGTGTTATTTTCAATCTGTGTGAATGATCTGGTGAATGAAATAGGTGGAGGTATAACCATTGGAAATCACAATGTAAGAGCATTGCTTTACACAGACGACATAGTCTTCATTGCCGACAAGCCTGACCTCTCACTAAGTATGATTGACTCATTAAATAGATATTGCTATGATTGGGGTCTAAATGTGAATTCGGAAAAGTCTAAAGTCATGATTTGTAAGTGGAAAGGATGGGAGGCATTGGCATAAGGAGCAGTGGCATTTTTATGGTCAACAAATTGAAATTGTAAATTCATATAAATATTTGGGCATCTCTCTCACCCCCTCTCTAAATTTTGACAATCATTTAAAAGATAAGTTAACGAAAGCAAAGTTCGGAATTAACACCTTGTGAAAAATATTGTATCGAACGCAGGAATATCTCTTTCTTCCAAATATAAAGTTTTTTACGCGACATCCTGTATTGTAATGTGTTATGGAGCTCAAATTTGGGGGTTTAAGACTTATGACTAGGTAAAAAAACTGCAGAGATTTTTGGTTAAGAAATTATTCAACATTCCAAAAAATAGTCCTAATTATATTTTAAATTAGGAAATGGGCATGAACAGTAGGTTCCTATACACACTAAAATTACATTTCAATTATATTTTGAAAATTTTAAATTTGCCGAATGGTAGACTCCCAAAATTATTAGCGACAGAAATCATTAATGAAATATTTACTGGTTTGCATTTTGGAAAAAACTAGGTGACTCATACAGGGTCGAGATAAAAAATGGGAATAACTCTGTGGATACCTGGAAGCCGATACTAAACAAATTATTGAATATTATAGTAAATAGAGAAAAAGAAGAAGCTGAATCAAAGGCAAAAAATGGGCAATTCCACGGGTTGTATCCCATATTAAAGTATAATATTAATTATTTTTCTGACGAATTGCCTTTTAAAAATTTTAAATTAATATTAAAAGCTAGGTGTGAGCTATTAAATTTAAATTACAGGCCTTTCAATATAGACTTGTGTCAGTTCACTTCGGTATGTAATTTGAAAGCAGTAGAAGACACAACTCATATAATTGCCATAATTCCTATTTATAAACCATACCATATAAAATATTTAAAAAAAGCCATATTAACACAAAGTGAACTTTGTAGCTACCTAAATGGTCAGGATTGGGTTTCGTTTTGTAAATATATAGAGGCTACTCTTCATTACAGAACAATATTAATTAAAGAATTCAATTATAAATTTTATGTACAAATCATACATTCATATTAATATTAGTACATGTTCGTATATAATATGGGTATAGTATCATACTAATATAATTTTTAATTATATTAATTACTAGCTGTATATCCCGGTTTCACCCGGAAAATTTCAATTTATAAATCTATAAACTGAGACTTTTATCGACTCAAACGGTCGATTTTGTAAAAACCAATGTAAAGCGAGATCAAAACGATTATTATAACAATAAAGAATATACCCAGAGATCGGCTGAAGTTATGTAATTTTAATATGGACAGGTGTTCGCACCTAGTCTGAAAGAACCACCGAACGAAATTTGGAGACTTTAGGACAAACGGTATGGATCCCTTTTAAGAACAAACAGAATTTCACCTTTATATGCTTAGATTATAGCTGTATATCCCGATTCCACACGGGGAATTTCATTTTTCTAAAGAAACGGTCGATTTCGTAAAAAAAAAAATTGTAAAGTGAGATCATTATGATTTTTATAACAATAAAGAATATCAGCTGAAGATCGGCTGAAGTTATGCAATTTTAATATGAACAGGTGTTCGCACCTGGTCTGAAAAAACCAATGAGCGAAATTTGGAGAATAAAGATTTTCAGCTGAAGATCGGCTGAAGTTATGCAATTTTAATGTGGACAGGTGTTCGCACCTGGTATCAAAGAATCACTGAGCGAAATTTGGAGAATTTAGGACAAACGGTATGGATTTCTATAAAGAACAAACAAACAGAATTTCAACTTTATTTATATAGATTAAGATTAATTTTTTTCTGGTATGTATATGAACATATGTTTATATTTATATTTTATCTTGGCAACTCTGCTGACGGATTATATCCAAGCAACATGTTTATTTTTTTCATATAAATGTTACTGTTTATGTTATAAAAACTTAAATAAACAATATGCAGAGGGGGAATGCACCTGAACTCAAGTAATAGTTTTTCTTTTTCCAAGTGATAAAATTAAGGTGGCAATTCTACAACTGGTCTCTTCAAATTTTATAATGTTATTTTTAAATGTTTTTGAAAATGAAAATCCTATCCCATACTGACCATTCAAGGATGATGTATGCATAAAAATATTACCTGATTTAAGTTCTATTATTTTTGGACCCTTCCTTCTTACTTCACTTAAACCAATGATATCCCATTTAATTTTGTTTATAGCCATTTCAAATTCCGTTAGCCTGTCCTCTTCTAGCATCATTCTCACATTTACGGTGCAAATATTGAGAATATTAGAGCTGGATTTTTTAATTACTGTTTGCTATGATATTTTGGGTTGATTTGGATTTGTTTCTTCATTTGTATTGTCATTGTCATTTTTTGGCAATGCTACAGCTTCTGATTTATTTTTATTTTCGAAATACCTTTCCAGATTGTGGCTTCTTGAACTAGAATTTTTAGTTTTTTTCCTTTCAGATTTTAGTTCGATATTTAACAGGATTGACTCCTTATCTGCGGCGGTTTCTCCTTGTTTTGTTTCTTCTGGTGAACTATCACTTCGTAGCCGTTTATTTCTTTGTTGTTCTTGATTTTCTAGCTAAGCAAGAGAATTAAGTTTCCCATCAACCAAGAGTTTGTCATATTTCATTGTAATTAAACTGCCTTGATTTATATAGTAGGTTAAATAAGGAAACCGATTACTTCTATTTGTTCTTATATCATCTGGAAGGTCTTCTTTTATCTTTATATATTATATAAAGCTTTCTTTTGTTTTCAAGTATTTCATTTCATAGGAATATAGAGATTAAAGGAATTTTTACTGGGCCCTATGTTTGTTTGTTTGTTTATTTGTTTAACCTCCCTGTATGCCACTAAGGCAAATCGGACGATGCTACAGTGGGAGTACTAAATTTTGCCTATCCAGATATAATTAGGATAGGGATCTTTAACGAGTACCTGACATCGTACAGGCTCAGGACCTCCATTTTACATCCTATCCAAGGGACGGCATGGCCAAGGATTTTTTATTCCCATTAAAAAATCCTAGGGCCACCGTGGGACGCGAACCCGCGACCTTTGGTATTGTAGGTTGCCATGCTACACTACACCATAGGTGACCCCGGGCCCTATGTTTTCTCCCTATTTAATATGTAAACATTCTTTATATCATATCTTCTGATGTCAACATTAATTTTAGTACATGCATTCAGAAAATCTTATACAGCTTTATCTTTTGTGGACCTGTCTATACCAAATATTATTAAATTGTGGTGCCTAGAAAGCCTATTTTCATATTCCTTACTTTTAACCCTTTCACGGCTCCAGACGATATAACTCGCGAAAAAAAGTCGGTTCCCACAAGCTAACGACGAGATAACTCATTGCGGGCCGCTGGTCCCCAGTAGCTAAATACGATATATCTCGCAATTGGTTTTTCACTTATTTAACGGCCTCAGATTCACACGAGATAACTTGTCGTGACTGAGGCACATCCTAGCGGACCCACGCAGACTTAATAAGTACATCTAGGGGCCGCTAGGCTGCAGGGGTGTCTCTATTGCCGAAATATTTGTTTCTGGTAGCTGCCTATCATCTGGGTCTTCCGTTTGGGAAAGCCCGTCTCACCCCTTTTTTACCTGCTAATTTTTTTTTTCTGTCCCTTATCCCTCCCTCGGCTACCTTCAGGGGTCTTGAAGGACATATTTACTATTATTCATTTCGAGTTCTAGACGCTCTGAGCGATAGTCCTCTGTTTTTTGGGGATATTTACTGTTTTATTCAGCACTCACATAATCTGTTATTTCGATTGATAATCTAGCATTTTAATTTATTGTAATAAAGATAAAGGTATTATAGAAACATAAAAATAAATAAAACATTAAGAAATTGGAGAAGGTTATGAGAAGCTAAAGAAATTAAGGCAGTCAGTGGTGGAGAGTGCCCTGTATGCCTTAGCTTAGGGAGTGTAAAAGCCGGCAGACCTGCTTAGCTTCTCAGTGCAACTTTCGTTCCGAGTGCTTAACTGTCAAAGGGTTAACTAAGTTTGCTATGTCAGATTGCACTTTTTTTATCTCAGTTTTTAAACTTTGAAAATCCTTAATAAGGTTTTCTTCAAATTTTGTAAGCTTTTCCTCAAGGGAGTCCAATTTGTTTAATTTCTTCAATTCTTCAAGAATTGTATTTAGTTTTTCTTTCAGTTCCTTCTCCATCCTATTCAGGTTATAAACAAACGAGACTAAAATTACAACTTTCAATCGTGAACGACTACGGCTGCTTCAGAAGGTTAAAGGCTGTCACTGTTATCCTTAAATTTTATTAAAACATAAGAAAAGTTAATTTATTTAAATTTGTACTGTCCAGCGAACTTTCCTCTTCTTCTCCAGACAATTTTTCTTCACCCCAAAACTTTTTGTTGATGAACATTGATAATAAACCACTTTAAAAGCACTTTCAAACAGAGCAGTAAAACAATGATGTTACCCCTAACGGGGTATTTTCCTTGTCCGCCAGTGCCGCCTTCACATCTGCTGGCACACCGTTTCCAGAAAGCACTCCTCTATATGCAGGGCATTCCTCGATCGAAGCTTTGCACTTACTAGTATACCGCATGTAGAGCAACTTGGTGATGGTTCCCTTTTGATGAGGTGCTCGTGGGTGAACCTTGTGTGTCCGATCCGCAGGCGCGTCAAGACCACCTCCTCTCGACGGTTGCTGCGGCAAGAACTATCCCATGCTTTCACGCTATTTTTAATTACTCTCAATTTACTAGGTGCACTTTCTTCCCACATCGTTTGCCATCCTCGTATTATCGCATCCCATCCCTCTCCATAGGTCCATAGGTTCCATAGGTCCAAGCTATCTTAATCTTTTTGAATTTTCTACCCTGACTATATCCTCATGCCGTATGATTTAACATTTTGGGCTGAGCCTTTTCCAAGACTCTTGGGGCTAGCTGGTCTGAGACTTTCAGCCTCCATATTTCCACTCCATAGCACAACAATTATTTTTATTAGTTTCTAGAGGCCCATTTAGGCTTTGTTTCCAGCTATGATTCTACTTATGATATCATCACCTCCTTTGATTTCACAGTTTATCATTCAACGCAAAAAGTTCCCAAAACTTAATTATGTGGCTTTCTGGTTGTGGATGCAGTACATAATACTACCAAACTCCTTCACCCACCAGATGGTTAGGCATGAAGTACTCAGGTCCTATAGAGTCAAAAAGGACTTCTTGACCAGGAACCAGGGGTGGGCTTGACTAGGGTAACAAATCAAAAGATTTCCAGCAAAGAAATAACCGGAGGTAATAGAAATCTACTCTGGCTAGCAGGCAAAATGAAATATGTCTAGTTAGCTGAGAGAGACCGCTGTTGGTGAGATGATGATCAGCCTGTTGTGATTATCAAGAAGGCAGGGTACTTTAGATCTTTCATCGATCCCTCATTTGAGTATTTTTATTTTCAACCCAATATTCTTCATTGATATTTTTAATCTTATTCTCATTACCAGTTTCTGTCATTTATTGTTATTTTTATCAAAATATTTACCTCTTTTCTGTTCCAAGCTAATAATCATTTCTCTAATACTGTATCCCAACCTGGACCTCCTCATGCCACAAATTTCTCCTATAAATGACTAATATTCAACTAACGTTTCATGTTAATACTAAATTCCTTTCAGCTCAAATAAAAACGGATTAATTGACTATTTTCACCATTACTTTTATGATGTTATACAGTTTTATGAAACCTGACTTAAGCCAAATATTCCTTCTTCCTACCTACCTATTCCTAATTATACCCCAACCAGTCTTTATAGAAGTGGCTAAAATGCTGTAGTTGTCAGTCTGCTCATCCATGACTATATGATTATTAAAATCCTCACAAAACCTCCCTCCCTAGATACACTGCATGTCAAATATTTGTATCTGAAATTTCTACTACCTCCTTTTGCCTTCTCTAACTCCCCTCTTGACCAGGCACCAGGGGTGGTTAAAGATCCAGAAAGAGTAGAGTTTGAGGATAGCTCTTTAAAGGCTGTTTTTAATAATTTGTCTGCTGAGCTTAATGATAAACTGACCAACCTTTCTGGTGATATAAATGACAAATTGACCAATTTGCTGGCCAATTTTCATGTGCTGTAAATGGGTTAAATGACAGGTCCATCACTTTGTCTGGTGAATGAGCTTCATGACAAGTTGGCTAGCCAGTCTGATGTGATAAATGAAAAATTTGCAAACCAGTCAGCTGAGCTTAATGAGAAAATAACTAGCCTTAATCCAACTTGTCTGAGAGACAATTTGACCAGCCAAATTTGTGAAATAAATGACAAGCTGACCAATATGTCTGGCGAAATAAATGACATATTGATCAACTTGCCTGCTAAAATGAAAGACAAATTGACCAGCCAATCAGCCGAGATGAATGACAAGTTGACCAACCTTTCTGGCAAAATTAATGACAGATTGGCTCAACAGGAAGAGGAGTTTGAAAAATTAGAAAGGATGCTGGAAGAAAAAGTAAAGGCAGTCGTGAGAAATCAGCTCACCCAACAGTCATTGATAGATAGAGAAGGATGTGAAGTAGGGAGCGGAGCCGGAATCAAACCACCAACTTTTGATGGTAAGTCGTCCTGATCGAATTACGTCAAGCTATTCAGTGCTGCGGTAAGTGCTAATGGGTTTTGTCCAAGAGATAAGGTAGTTACCCTTACGGTGGTCCTCATATGGTTTTAACATGTTAGTAAGTCGGCTTGAAATACGATTTGGCCACACTCGCCTCAAACAGGTATAAAAATTCCAGCTGAAGAGCAGGAAGCAGAAGGAAGTCAAGACTATCCAGGAGTTCGAGGCAGAAGTAGCTAGGATGGTAAGACTGGCTTATCCGACAGCCCTGGAAATTTTTTTGGAGTGTTTAGCGGTCCAAGCTTTTGTTGATGACCTGAAACTTCACCTTCCTGCGAGACTTGAAACTTCAGAGGGCAGTGAGGCTTGTCATCCTAAGTTGCTGGTGGATGCCCTATCTGCATTGAAGTTTGAGGCGACTACCGAGACTTCTCGTGGCCATGCACGAGTCCGGACCAGGAATAACACAGACAGCGACAGGGTGAACCACAGAGACTTGGGGGGTGTGATCTCAGTGGTTGAGAAGATTTTGAACTCGTGGCAAAAGAGACCACTCTGGTGTAAGAACTGTGTGGAGCCGGCGATACCTAACGACCTGGAAAACCTGGTTTCAAAAGTTTTAAAGGCCCAAGAATCAGAGAAAAGGAGACCAGTACGGTGCTGGACCTTTAGAGAGCTCGAACACATCAGGTGTGCCTGCAAGAAAGGTCTCTCCTGACATAGGAAAAATAAGACATGTCGATTCCTCGAGGATGAAAGCGTCCTGAAACAGACATCAAGATTCATCCCTAATGATTTATGATGATAACCTCCTTGGGACACAAAGATGACAGCGCATATGCAGATGCACCATCAATGGCAGGAGGTATACGATGCTGATTGATAGTGGAGCTATGAAGAATCTCATCTCTTTGTGAGTCACTGGCATGAAGGGCCAACTCCCTCCTGATGGCAACTGAGGACTGCATTAGGAGAAGCAACCAAGGTATTGGGGGAAACCAAGGTAAAGATATAGTTAGGCTCTAACGGCGTTGCGCTTTTGGTTGAAGTGGCTGATATAGAAGATGTAATCCTCGGCAATACAATGTTAGAACTCATGAAGATAAACATGGTTATAAACCCTATGAAAACAAAGGTAATGAGGGTAGGGAAGAAACCAAGGAGAATAATGTTTGGTTGAGGAGGAACCACTCAACTACCATTAGGAAAGGCATTAAGGTTGGAACTTTAGTACTGATTACCTCGGTGGTTCGGCAGAGCACTACGAATAATGAGCGGGCATCCAAGAAGTGGGACAGGGTGTATGAAGGCGTTGATCGGTCACTGCTTCGATAAGAGAACCGATGTCTCGATATAGAAAATCAATATCAATAAGAGACAGCAATCGGATGAGGAAGACAGTGCCAATCAGGGTCGATACAAAGGAGACCTCGTTTGGCTCTACAATCCGTGAAGAAAGCGAGGATTCTGCCCAAAGCGGCACAAGAACTAGGACCCTACTTCTATATAATAAAGAAGAGCATCAACGATATGATCCGCAGGTTCTAGAAGTATCCCTAAGGGAGGCCTATGATTGTCCATTATAACCACTTAGGGCCATATGCAGGGAACCACGATGAAGAAGAATAGGCACAGCGGATTACGCCTCTAAGGAGGGGGCAGTGTAAAGTGAAACAAAACATGAAACATATAATTAAAAATAGTTATAGACAGGTAAGTTGGAACAAACTGTTCTAGTACATTACATGTTTGTGACTGTTCGAGTACCTTCTACGCTTGTCGAGTACATTCCAGACAGTTCTATTTCAGACTAAATGTACGGAGCGGTAGACTGAAGAGTTAGTCTTGCTCTGAAGATCGATCATATGGTTACATTTGTATTAAAGTGTCTTTACAAGTTGATACTTTTTGTAACTTTTTTGATTATTTGAGTTTATATTGTTTGTGTGACATTATAAATTGTTATTTTCGTTTATAAAAATTATTTAAACCCACATAAGTGTTACAATATGTAAGGAAAGAAAAGTAGACAATTTTGATGATATTGATATTATAATGCAATCTAACTTAAAAATAAACTGAACAATAAAAAATTTAAAACATGGAAAATCAAATTATTCATCAACTCGAATTGATTTTGTATCTACACACCTTCATGCGCTATATATTTGTGATTATATACAAAAATTCCTGGGTTAATATATAATATAATATAAATCATATATATTATTTCTCAAGGCCTTTTTTTTTTTTTTTTTTTGTCGGTACGCCATAACTTTCTTAATACTCCATCAAATTTCATGAATGAGGCATCATTTCAAAGCTTTCCTTAACGGCTACACCGGACAAATCACTCATTCCGCCATCAATTGCGAGTTATAAGTGCAAAACTGCAGTTTTTGCGAGAAAATGGTCATAGAGGTTTTTAAATGGTGTCAATCTTTTCAGGTTTTCAAGGAGAACATTTTCGGTTGTATGCATTTTTTCCATTAATCCCTTCGTTTGCGAGTTGTAAGCGAAAAACTGCAGTTCTCAGTGAAAATGGTCGCAGGGCTTTATCGAAGGTATAATTTATTTTCAGTTTGTCGATACGAACAATTTTGTTATATACTTTTTTCCGATTGTCGCCGTCGGTTACGAGTTACAAGCAAAAACGTGTGATTTAAGTCAATAGAATCAGCGCACTCGCTTTCTGCGAAACCAATATCTGTATTTACATAAATATGTGGAGTTTTCTAGGGTGCGCTCTTTCAGTGACACCTACGTCTGTGTAAAACAAACCCACAACAAACAATCACACATGACCATACCGTAACTTCAAACATAGAGTTCAAAGAGATCCTGTAAACATGTAAGTACTATGTAAATATGTAAATACCTTAAACTTATGTTTCAAAAAATAAATAATCTACAATTTAAACACATCCATTCTTTACTTCAAACCTAAGCTATGCTCACTAAATACGCACTGTAAGATACTAAATATATGGTGTGTAGGTACTTTAAATAAGTGGGATTTAAGTAGGTTAGAGTGGGAATGCTTCGCACGGGTCAACTAGTAGTTTTTTAAAACATACAGAGAGGAAACAAAAATATCAGTCAAATCTTATAAAAATAATAAAATTACAAGAATGTTTTGCAAGAATTCACATTGGGAAGCAGGAAAAAATGTCTTTATACAATTCAATACTTTATTTTTATGTCGAAAAATTTTTTGAGCTAATAGTAAAATAAAAATAAGGTAAAACAATTGTGATATCACACTCCCAATAGGGAACAATAGTCATTACTCGGTTAAATAGCTTATGAAAGCAATAAGAATTAACGATTGCATACCTTATAAAATAAAAAAAAGAATATGAGAAATAAGATTACATAATCAAAGATCAACTCTCTACCTTTCTGAACAGGAATGGTTCTTCATTATAAACAGGGTTAAGGCCATTACTAGGTATCACACGAGTTCTAAATTCTTTTCTTATTGTATCAGTAGGTAGACCATACATATCCACTTCCACATAAGTGCCAACTTTCTTATCAGATAGAAACTGACCTGCAATTACCTGAAAATATATTTATTTAAAATTTTGATATGTTAATACTAATGCCAACAATCGACACAAAAAAACAAAATAAACAGAGACCCTGTGTGGATATTAAGAAAAGATTTTACATTGGCATTGCGGACTATGCTGCTAAGAAATAAAAAGGCTGCAAGAAGCCGAAAAGAAAATGACAAAGCCAAAGGTAATCGATCGAGGTAATTACTTACTTGCAGGGTAGTTTAAAAAATCTCACAGGTCCAAACAGATAGGCAGGAGATGGGCTTTCTCAGAACATACTGTTTGAGCATATCAATTATAAAGGGAGTTATCAATGTCAAAGTGGGCAAAGATAAAAAAAGATGGTAGGTAGGGAGCTCTAAGAAAATATGGTGGAGAAACAAGGGGGGGGGGGGGCATCCTCAACTTTTGTCTTGTGAAAGCCATATTAATAGCAAAATTGTATTTTCCCACAAAATCATAAACACCAGTGTACTAAAGTAGAAGAGCCATAGCTCCATCATCGATCATTGACTATTTCATTATCTCAAAACATTAATTAATATCAGGATGAGGAATTGGGAGTGACCACATGTTATTAAAAATAGATATTGTCCTATGTAATGAGACACAAAGAGAAAGATAACTATTGTTTTAAATTAAACACTTATAAGCTGAAAGGCCAAGATACCGCCCAAGCTTATCAAAAAGCAATATAAGAAAAGCGTTACACAGGAATTACCATTTGGATTTAGACAAGAAAGGTTTGCTTTCAAGAAAATAATATTGGAGAAAGCATTACAGTATTGGGAAAACGTTGGGAGGGCTTAAGATTATGAATGGGTGGATATTGAAATAAAGGAGATAATAGTGGGAACAGTGCTTCAATTATGTGATGACTAAGAAATTTTAAAACCTACCTAGAAGGTGGTCTATAAAACACATTCCTTCCAATACTTACATATGGATGTGAATCTCAGACCCTGATGACTAACACTAGAGACAAATCTTAGCAATAGAGATGGGATAGCTTAGGAAGGTTGAGGGAAATTCAAGACGGGACCTTGTGAGGAACACTACAATTAGAACGAGTCTTGATATATCAGATTGAGAAAATATTAATAAAAACACTCGGTTTCAAATCTCAAAGAATTGTAACTAGCTAAAAAGCTATTGCAGAAGGGAAACTCCAAGGAAGACTTACCAGGTGTATGCAACAAGTTCTTTCCGGTTTCACTAAAAGATGGCGCCACCGAACAGTCCGCTGTGGATGAATTTGATACTACGCCAGTTTGTTTATCAGACCTTATCCTATAATCCTACACGA
This sequence comes from Aelia acuminata, assembly GCA_911387785.2. NCBI lineage: Eukaryota > Metazoa > Arthropoda > Insecta > Hemiptera > Pentatomidae > Aelia > Aelia acuminata. The sequence goes on along the minus strand of OU426978.1, from coordinate 155,154,415 downwards.
GCTGAGTTCGCCAAACAATAGCGTCTGTTTAGTATAGTTCAGTAATAATAAAAAGGCTGTGGAATGTCATCGCTTGCTGGTGGAAACATATGGTGAACACGCTCCGTCGATTAGAACATGTGAGACATGGTTTCGACAATTTAAGCAAGGAGATTTTAATGTGAAAGACAGTGCACGCTCTGGTAGGCCACAAAAGTGTGAAGACGAGGAATTGCAGGCGTTACTGGATGATGACCCAACTCAAACTCAACAGCAATTGGCAATTGCATTAAATGTGTCCCAAGAAACAATAAGCAGACGATTACGGTCAATGGGGAAGATCCACAAACTCGGTAAATGGGTCCCACATGATTTGAACGAAAGGCAAATGGAAAATCGGAAAGTCACTAGTGAAATCCTCCTTCAACGTCACGAAAAAAAATCATTTCTGAGCCGAATTGTGACTGGTGACGAGAAATGGATTTATTTTGAAAATCCGAAACGGAAAAAATCGTGGCTGTCACCAGGCGAAGCCGGTCCTTCAACACCAAGGCCAAATCCCTTCGGTAAGAAGACTATGCTTAGTGTATGGTGGGACCAGAGCGGTATAGTGTACTATGAACTTTTGCAGCCTGGCGAAACCGTTAACACACAACGCTATAGTCAACAGATGATTAATTTAAATCACGCATTGATCCATAGGCGGTCGGAATGGGCCACAAGTCATGGCAAAGTGATTTTGTTACACAGCAAAACCAGTGAAAGACACCTTGAAATCGCTTGGATGGGAGGTCCCTCCGCACCCGCCGTACTCCACCGACCTGGTGCCATCTGACTATCACCTCTTCGCAGCAATGGGACACTCGCTCGCAGCGCAGCACTTCAGCAATTTCGAAGAAGTTGGAAATTGGCTCAACGAATGGTTTGCCGCAAAAGACAAACAGTTTTTCTGGCAAGGAATTCATAATTTACCTAAAAGATGGTCGAAGTGTGCAGAATCCGATGGCCAATATTTTGAATAAATAAAAAATTATTTTCCCTTGAAAATTATGTGTTTTCATTACCCCAACAACCGGCAAAAACTTATGCATATACCTGGTAGGATGAAGTGTTAAAATAGGCCTTGAAACGGACAGAGAGAAGAAACGGTTGGTACAGGACAGGGATTTACAACTACCCAAACATTGTGGTAAAAGAGGGCAGACCAAAAAGTAGAACAAGTAAAACTAATCTGATTTCTATTGAGTCGATAACAAAACCAGAGTTGGGCATATTGTATCTGTATCCCTCCCAAGATTTTCTAACAGTTACGAGTACTACTCGTATCCATCTACCTACCTGCCTACCTCCGTGGTGCTACGACCCAGGGTGGGCCTTGGCCTCCTCAATGAGCCGCTACCATTCTGAGCTACCGTCCTCCAATTCATGACCCCAAACAGACTCGTTACCATCAGCTACGGATACCCAAGTATCCGCGAATACTTTCGGTATTTAAATATATTTTTACGGATACAATTTACTTTTACTTATGGGACTGGTGGACATGTTTAAAGTTTTTTGAAGAACTTTGTTATAATTATTAAGTGGTCAACATTTTAAGTGTTCATATTTTTTGAAATGAGGATCCATTAATTTCAAACATGCCAAGATTTTGAAAATATTTTTATCATCTTTAAAAATAAAATGGGAAATTCCTATACCATTATTCAAATTTATTTGGATTTCTTCTCAATATATTATTATCTAGATAAGGGTATAATTATTTCAATGTGCGACTTTCCGGATTTTTTTTTCTCGAAAAGATCGTCTTGGTTTATGATAAAGGGGGTGAAGGTTTTAAAAATAGTAACAATTATAAAATTTAAATTTGTGGCGGCGGGTCACTCATTATAAGAACTTTTAACTTTTCTGATTAATTTGTAAAGAGGGTCGATTTATATGTTCACAAGTACATAGATTTTGTAAATATAGTGGTAGTCGCTTAATCCATTGTCGGATAATCAGTTTTTCAGATATTCCATTGAAAAATTATAGGACGGAACTAAATGATCCTTAAAAATACATTTTTTTGGATAATCCATTGTTGCCTTCCCATTAATCCATTGTATGTGAGGAATTTTTTTTTTTCATGAGATGCGACAACAAATGTGTAGCTACCAATGGGACTGTTTTTTCTTACTTCCTAGAATCCAGCTTTTGTTCAGCCTAGGAATACTATAGAAGAAATACTACTGTTTATACATTTCATCCCATTCTCTGAATCAATTAGTCTGCAATCCAATTTGTTTTTCAATTTTCGAACGCAACATTCATGGAATTTGATTGAATCCCTAGGAGAGGGGACTTGTTTATTTTACACTTCATATCAGTTTTGTTGTTAATCTTTGCTAACAGTGAACTTTTTTTTGTCAAGTCCGTCATGCCGTAAAAGAGGATAGGTTAGTAACGCGGATCAAATATGGAGATAGCGACACAGAAAAAAGAAAATGTATGCAGCAAAATAAAAGTCAGTCCGTTGATGAGGTTATAACAGACAAGTGTCACGAATGCTACCATAAATCGCAGCATCTTGTTCCAGAAAGCAATATTTAGTGTAAAAAAAATTGGCAAAGATTTCATTGCTACGGACGGCTGGTTGCCAAGATGGAAAGATTGACACAGCATCGTGTATATAAAATTTCATGGTAAGAAACAAGATGCTGATTCCAGAGGGGCTAGTGATTGGATGAAAAATGAATGTCCCAAAATTATAGATGAATTCTCTTCTGACAAAGTTTACACACTAGGTTGACAAGAAGGGGTTTTATTATAGAGCTACCCCAGATTACTGCATGGTGTTTAAAAACGATCCAGCTTCGGCAGGGAAAAAAATCAAAGACTGAATAACGGTTAGCTTTATTTATTTTTTAACATTGATTTTTAAAAATATTTGTATGTGTAATATATCTTCTTTGTATTTAGCCCAATATCTACTAATGCCAAATTACATATGTTTGAAAAAATAAGAGAATGTTCATTTAAAAAGTGGAAGCAATCTTAGTATAAATTTTAAAATTTGATGGGGTGGGGGGAGTTACTTCTTACCTTACCCGGGTCATAAAATTTACAGAATATTTCAAAATGGTCTACTGCTATGATAATGGCAGCTTAGATTTTGAAAATAGCAATAATAGCCAAATTTGATTTTGTACACGGGGGAAATTTACTGCTTATGCAAAAATTATAATTTCTCTATTTTTTATATGAGGGTCCATAATAATATTAATGTAGTCGTAGAGTTCATGAAATAACTTTTTGAAAGAAGTTTCTATAAAATTTTATTAGGGGTGGGGTGATTACCTCAACTAAAATTTAAAATTATGTCTTAATTTTAAACGAAGGTGGATCGTTATGTTTTCTTAGAAGAGATTAAAAATGTCCTCTCTTTTATATTCAATGGCGAGGACTACATATCCATAAATTTTCATTTTAAACAAAGGTCGATCGTAATGTTTTCTTAGAAGAGATTAAAAATGTCCTCTCTTTTATATTCAATGGTGAGGACTACATATCCATAAATTTAAACATTTTGATTTCATTCTAGGAAATAAAGTTGTGTTTATTGCAAGCGGTTTCTTTCATAAATAATAAAGGATCGTTATTTTGAAAAAAATCTGAAAAGTTAACATGTTGACCACTTAATAATTATAACAAAGTTCAATGATGAAATTCCAAACATGCCCCGTCTCATAAGTATAAGTATCTGGTATTGGTATATATGTAAAAATGTATATCCATAGCTTGTATCCATAGCTGACAGGTGGGTACTAGTAGTACTTGTAACTGTATACAAATCTTGGAGAGGTTCGAGTCGAGTGCAGTACCAGAATACAAAACTATCTGTAACTTGTATCTACCACTCCTTTTTTACTAGGATAATGCCCAACACTAAACAAAACCTATTTGAAAATCAGTGTTTTACCTGAACAGCGCACTGTGCAGCAATGACTCCATCAACAGGAGATTCAGCAAAGGGATCAAAGTTTCTGTCTGCACGCCTCATGAAATCTGGTTTAAGTAAATAGCCACAGTTACCATTGTATTCGAACTTCCCTTGATTTAACTGCATAGGAAGATCAGCAGTTTGGAAATTCAGTGAGACCATTTGGCAGCCAGCATTCCAGAAAACCTAATCAAATTTAGTTCATGATTGATAAAGTGAAACTCATATTAAACCTACTAAGTTCTAATAATACAAAAAATCGTAAAATAACAATGACATAATGACAGCATAATTTAATATGTACAGCCAAGGCCAAAAGTATTAGGCACCCAGCAAAATTGTTTATTTCATTTTAATAATCATTGCTGCTACCAAAACTTGTGATGATAAAAATGGATCCCTTACATGGATTATATTCACCCGTGCCTCAACTTAATATTATAGAAAAAGATGTTGGAATGTAAACAAAGTTCTCATTTCAGAGTTGGTTTGTTTTATGGCGGCAGTGGAAGTTTTGATTTGATTTCAATAGTTTTTATTATTACATACAATTTATACTTTCTAATTTAAAAATAAAATAAAAATTGAGTGAGACTAAATGGGGAAAGATAGTCTTTATATCGACGGAAGGGTATACCCAATCCGAGAGAGCTAAAACTATCAAGTGCTGTCATTTTGCTGTTCAATGCAAGTGCTGTCATTTTGCTGTTCAATGCAAGCTTATTCAACACCAGATGTTTAACACTTTTTCTTCGCTGTCTCATAAAGGTGTCATTAAAATTGTTACAGTAAACCCTCGATATAGGGGGTTTGATATTCATAGTTCGCTATATCGAGATTCGTTATAACCGAGGATTTTTTTTAAGGCCAATGGCCACACTAATTGATCAAATTTAGAAGGAAATGTATTCATTAGAACTAGTTGAATAAAAACGCATGTATCGAATTTATTTTTAGATAAACTGTATATTAATTAAACAATGAGAATCAATAATTTACATACAAGAAAAAAACTGTGAGCTATTATGCACAAGTAATTTGTGTTTGGCTATGGAAGGACGGGTTAACCTATCACAAATACATATTACCTTATGCATTGCTTCTGTAAAGTCAGGTTCCACCGTAGACGTGTCCCCTAGTCTCTTTATAAAGTAGAGTGCTTCCATTACTTCTTTCCTGGAAGGCTTCAAGACATTTACTTCTTCATCATCATCTTCTATGTCATCTTCAGAAGCCTCATCGGGTGCCTCATACGGTTCTGTAACGCAAAAGTTTTCGTCGATGTTAACAAAATCGTTAAAACTTGAATCAACAGGAACTCCAATGTTGCTTTGGTGAAAACGCCACTTCTCTGGCTCGTCCGTTGTTTCAGGAATTAGAGCTGGTTCTTCGGTTATTGTCCAACCTTTTCTGAAGCAGTTTCGTATGGTTGCTTCTGAAACTGTATCCTAAGCAGCCGATAATGATCTCATAGCTTGAAGAACATTCTAATTTAATATCGGTTAGCTGATTTCTATGTTTATGATGGCTGCATTGACTAGACGTCTTCTATATTTTCTTTAAGGCAGTAAATTATACCTTGGTATATAGGCTGGACGCGTGCTGTAGCGTATGGTGGAAAAAACTATTTCGATGTTTGGGAGCTCCAAATCGTCACATTAATGAGCAGAGCAATTGTCAAGCATCAACCTAATTTTACTCTTTTCTAATGCCATCCTCCTTTGAAGTTTAATTAGTCACTCCCGAAATGCAACTCCATCCATCTTTCTTGTGGTGTGTATAAATGCATGGTAGATGTAACGGTTAACGCTTTTGAAAAATCTACGGTTTTGATATTTTCCTATCATCCAAAGCTTAATTTTTTCTGTTCCATCAGCATTTCAACACACAGCAACTGTTAATATTGACTTTCTCTTTGATCCACCATGACACTTGAGTCCTTTGAAATCAAGAGTTCTTTCTAGCAGTAAATGATAAAATACTCCGGTTTCATCAAAATTAAAAATATCCTTTTCTGCGTATTTCGAGATCTATGCTTCGAATATATTTAACCAGTCTTTAACGCTTGGATCGTCTACTTTGTTGGCTTCACCAGAAAAAATGTGCGATGTAATGTTATGTCTTTTTTTAAATTGCCAGAGCCAGCCATCATAGCATTCGAAGTTAGGAATGCAAAGTTCACTTGAGAGTTCTTTAGCCTTAGCTTCGATAAGAGGGCCTGAGATTGGTATTTGAGATCTCATTTGTTTAAACCAATCTATCAAGAATTTTTTTTTCCGAATTTTTTTTTCCAAGTCTTCATGAGCCGCAAAACGCAGTTGTTTCTTTGATGCTGAAGTTAATCCTTGGGCTGCGGTTGAATCTATTTTATCTTTGTTTTTTATAATGGTTGACAATGTTGATTTTGAAATTCCATTCTGTGTCCTTCCTCCCATGTTAGAATTCCTGATTCAACATCCTGGAGAATTTTCAATTTTTCCTCGATTGATAAGGATTTATGTTTGTGACAAGCGTTTACTAACGAACTCGTATATAAAAAAAAACGACTACAGAACAATGATGCGAATAATCTAGAGGTCGAAACAGAACTGAGCTAGTTGTGAGAAAAATGTCAATGAAATCAGAGAGAGGAAAATAAAATTGGATTAGTTAACTAAATAGACCTCAATTCTAGAAACTGGTGCTATATCGTCTTCCCGCGCTCATTCTACGAAATACAGTACAAAAAAAAAAAAATATTAATAAAAATTCTAGCAGTTCGTTATAACAGAATATAATAATTCACAGGCATCAAATTTAGTTCGTAGTTCGCACTAACCGAGGGATTTCGCTATAACGAGGGTTTCAGCAGTAAAACAATGGTCATTATGGGGGGATAGTATTTTGGTTCGCTTTATCGAGGTGTTCATTATATCCGAGTTCGTAATAATGAGGGTTTACTGTAATAACTAATAGTAAACCAACTTCTTTTTTTTTTTTTTTTTTTTTTTTTTTTTTTTATAAAAATTAGTTTATAATATAAACTATGCATTTTTTTTTTCAATTCATCAAAATTAAAAAAAAATTGAGCTTTCGTCTCCGGGGGCATTTTCACTTATTCAATCCCGCACTCAATGTGCTAAACATTGAATGCAAAAGTAAAAAAAAGGTTGTAAAAAACACTATGATATGGTACTCGACTGGCCTCCTCAAACCGAGGTCTTATGGGCTAAATTAAAACTTTATGGTAGTAAACTAAACCCAAATAGAAGAAAGACGACTTGTTTTTATGTTTAAAAAAAAGAGTAGAAAAAATAGACAAAGAAAATTTTTAAAATTTGTTAATTTTATACCAAGAAGGATAAGTATGGTCATAAAAGTCTGGATGACAAGATATTAATTTGACTTTTTTATGTTCAAACATATGTTAGGAAAGTAGATGTTTTTTTAATTATATTATTATCCCACTTCACTTTGTTTTAATTATATATGGTTGGCAAAATACTTTTGGCAAAGGCTCGATGCAACCTGTAGAACATTGGTGGTCTTTACCATAGGATATGGTAACAAATTTTCAAGGTCATTTATGTATAATTAATTAACATAATTTATGAAGAAATAGTCATTTTATTTATAACTTAAACCACTCTTAATTATTATATAATTATTAATGTTGACACATTTTATTATTCAGAATTGGGCATATTTATATTTATAAATACGAATATGAATTTATTTTTATCTTAATTTTAATGTGAATATGAATATAAATTTATTTATATCACAATATTTGTGAATATGAATATAAATAAATTCGTATTTACAAGTGTGAATATAAATAAATTCATATTCACAGGTGTGAATACGAATTTATTCATATATATAAATTTTTCTGTAAATAAAAAAAAATTCACAGGAAAAATTGTGAATATTCACAAAAAAATGTGAATATTTATATCTCAGCTGTGAATTTGGCCGTATTTACAAATAGAGATGTGAATATGGAAAAATTCACAAATTGAGATGTGAATTTCTACTAAATTCATAATTTCCCAATAAATATATAAAATTATTTTCAGATTTCTCCATATTGGTACACATTATTGAGTTAACCCTTTTTATGGAAATCACATCAGATATTACCTGATATCGATTACTAGGTTTTTTGGGGTGCTGATTATGAAAAAATATCGATTTTGAGATTCCGCCGTCAGGTATCGATTTATTACAACCTACGCGATATAATCGATCTTGGTGTCGGCTATAGGGTCATCTGAGGTGCCGATTATGAAAAAAATATCGATTTTGAGATTCCGCCGTCAGGTATCGATTTATTACAACCTACGCGATATAATCGATCTTGGTGTCGGTTATAGGGTTATCTGAGGTGCTGATTATGAAAATGATATCGATTTTAAGATTCCGCCGTCAGGTATCGATTTATTACAACTTGCGCGATATAATCGATCTTGGTGTCGGCTATAGGGTTACCCGAGGTCCTGATTACGGAAATGATATCGATTTTAAGATTCCGCCGTCAGGTATCGATTTATTACAACCTACGCGATATAATCGATCTTGGTGTCGGCTATAGGGTTTCCCGAGGTGCTGATTATGAAAATGATATCGATTTTGAGATTCCGCCGTCATGTATCGATTTATTACAACTTGCGCGATATAATCGATATTGGTGTCGGCTATAGGGTTACCCGAAGTGCTGATTATGAAAATGATATCGATTTTGAGATTTCACCGCAAGGTATCGATTTTTTGATTCCGATGTCAAGTCAACATAAGCGATATAATCCATATTCGATCGGCTTCTAGGTTATTGTAGGTGCGATTATGAAAATCGTAACAATTTCTTACAGCCTTCATTCATTCATTAAAACCATATAAAGTATACTGGGATTCGCTACAAATATAACTACAATACTACAAATATAATATACTAATATACTACATACGAGTATATACATATAGGTATATATATATACATATACATATATATATAAATATATATATATATATATATATATATATATACATATATATATACATACATACATATATATACAATATAATATACTACAAATATAACAACAATAATACGATGCCTATGCCAGAAGCTTAAAATCTATATAACATTCATATTTCAACAGAATTTAATAAATCAATAACCTCATTCATAATCAGCTTGTTAGATAACCCTATAGCCGACGCTTGTAATAAATCGATACCTGACGGCGGAATCTCAAAATCGATTTCATTTTCATAATCAGCATTTCGGGAAACCCTATAGCCGACACCAAGATCCATTATATCGCTCAAGTTGTAATAAATCGATACCTGACGGCGGAATCTCAAAATCGATATCATTTTCATAATCAGCACCTCAGATAATCCTATATCCGACACCAAGATCGATTATATCGCGCAAGTTGTAATAAATCGATACCTGACGGCGGAATCTCAAAATCGATATCATTTTCATAATCAGCACCTCAGATAACCCTATAGCCGACACCAAGGTCGATTATATCGCGTAAGTTGTAATAAATCGATACCTGACGGCGGAATCTCAAAATCGATATCATTTTCATAATCAGCACCTCAGATAACCCTATAGCCGACACCAAGATCGATTATATCGCGTAGGTTGTAATAAATCGATACCTGACGGCGGAATCTCAAAATCGATATCATTTTCATATTCACCATCTCCGGTAACCCTATAGCCGACACCAAGATCGATTATATCGCGCAAGTTGTAATAAATCGATACCTGACGGCGGAATCTCAAAATCGATATCATTTTCATAATCAGCACCTCAGATAACCCTATAGCCGACACCAAGATCGATTATATCGCGTAGGTTGTAATAAATCGATACCTGACGGCGGAATCTCAAAATCGATATTTTTTTCATAATCGGCACCTCAGATAACCGTATAGCCGACACCAAGATCGATTATATCGCGTAGGTTGTAATAAATCGATACCTGACGGCGGAATCTCAAAATCGATATTTTTTTCATAATCAGCACCCCAAAAAACCTAGTAATCGATATCAGGTAATATCTGATGTGATTTCCATAAAAAGGGTTAACTCAATAATGTGTACCAATATGGAGAAATCTGAAAATAATTTTATATATTTATTGGGAAATTATGAATTTAGTAGAAATTCACATCTCAATTTGTGAATTTTTCCATATTCACATCTCTATTTGTAAATACGGCCAAATTCACAGCTGAGATATAAATATTCACATTTTTTTGTAAATATTCACAATTTTTCCTGTGAATTTTTTTTTATTTACAGAAAAATTTATATATATGAATAAATTCGTATTCACACCTGTGAATATGAATTTATTTATATTCACACTTGTAAATACGAATTTATTTATATTCATATTCACAAATATTGTGATATAAATAAATTTATATTCATATTCACATTAAAATTAAGATAAAAATAAATTCATATTCGTATTTATAAATATAAATATGCCCAACTCTGTTATTATTACCTGAGGCATGTAGTTGGATGAATCAGCTCTGGTTCCTTTAGGATAAATTCTGCTCATCTGCCTTTTATTGTAGTTCACAAACTCTAAGGCCTGAGATTTCAGGTAGCCAAGTCCCGTGTTTTCGGCAAAAGAGCTCATGTTATGGTGAACATTTTTCTCTAAAGGTTGAAAGAATATTAATCAAGCGGTAGAATCCCCACATAGGGAAAAATTATATCTTGATTTCTATATTGTAGCAACAGTTTTAGAATACCAGGTCTGCAAGTTTAAAATGTCGTTTATTTCTTAAAATATATACACAGTAATTTAAAAAAAAAGTATAATATATTTTATTCAAAGTACTGGCCCTCGCTTTCTACACATTTTGTCCATCTCTCGGGCAATTTATGGATACCATTCCAAAAGAATGCTTCATCTTTATTTGAAATCCATTCATCGAGCCATTTTCTTACATCCTCCAAATTGTTAAAGTGTTGCTCAGCCAATGAGTGTCCCATCGATGAGAAGAGATGATAATCAGAAGGCGCCAGGTCAGGTGAATACGGCGGGTGGGGTAGGAGTTCCCAACCAAGCGAAGAAATCGTTTCCTTAGTCAATCTGGCTGAATGTGCAGGAGCGTTATCATGCTGAAGAATGACTTTGGCGTGCCTGTGAGCCCATTCTGGGCGTTTTTCGATCAATGCGTGACTCAAATTGATCATTTGTTGTCGGTAGCGGTCGGTATTGACTGTTTCGCCGGGTTTGAGAAGCTCGTAGTAGACTACTCCCTTCTGATCCCACCACACACACAGCATTGTCTTCTTCCCAAAACGATCCGGTCTTACACTCGATGTGGATGGTTGTCCTGGCGTTACCCATGATTTTATTCGTTTGGGATTCTGAAAATAAATCCATTTTTCATCGCCAGTTACAACTCGATGCAAAAAACCCTTTCTTTCGTGGCGTAAAAGCAGCATTTCGCACACAGTTTTTCGTTTTTCCATCTGTCGTTCGTCCAATTCATGTGGAACCCATTTTCCAACCTTTTGAATTTTTCCCATAGCTCTCAGGCGATCGGAAATGGCTTGCCTAGTGACATTCAACTGTTCTGCCATCATTTGTTGGGTTTGGGTATTGTCTTCGTCTAAAAAAGATTGCAATTCGACGTCCTCAAACTTTTTTGGTCGATTTTCTCGTTTTTTATCAGTAACATCAAAATCACCACGTTTGAAACTTTGAAACCAACGTTCACATGTCTTGACGGTTGGAGCAAGATCGCCATAAGTCTCAACAAGAATTCGATGACATTCAGATGCCTTTTTCTTTTGATTGAATAAGAAAATCATGACATGCCGCAAATGCTCTTTATTTGGCTTAAAATTAGACATTTTTAACACCAAAGAAAGGTATGATACGTCCACGTAAACGACTTAAAAACAACTGACTTTTGTAAACAAATGACTAACAAACAAAATAGCGTTTAGAGATAATCCTTCAATAGGCTAAGAGCGCATTCTATTGGAATTAAAAGGACATTTTAAACTTGCAGACCTGGTAATGGCCTCTTATCCTGGTTACATGTTTAATAAATTTGTTAAATTGTTTTGTTTTTTTCCAGAAAATAGTCTAATAAAAGTCAATCGGCATAGAACTATATTAGACAAAACGTTTTTCCTTTTTCAACGGCAGTATCCAGATCATGAGTCATCCAATCGCAATACAGACAAATAGCGATAAATCAAAATAGGTTGATACATTACCTGGATAAGAAATCAGGTCTAAAGTTTTGGCCTTGAGTTCTTAACAGATTTTATCTTTCTAGAGTCTCTTTGACAATGAATAAATTATGTATTAAACAGATGGACAATTTTACAGTTGTTTTTCTTATTTTTAATTTATTTAGTGTTTCATTCAGCCCTTAATGTCTGTGCTACATTTACAGGTAAATTAGAAGAGTGGAGAGGATTTCATTCACTTTTCAACTATGTGGTCTTGGGGAACCATCCCTTATCACTTTCAGAAAATTTCACTACTCAAGACCTTGTTTATGCGAAGAAGCCTTATTCTATATTTCTGAATTTGCTTAAGAGTATGTAAATTATAACCTAGCATAAGATACATTGGTATCTCAGTATCAAAATAAAAGCTCAACCACCATATCTATATAAATAAAGTTGAAATTCTGTTTGTTTATTTGTTTATTTGTTCTTTATAGAAATCCATACCGTTTGTCCTAAATTCTACAAATTTCGCTCAGTGGTTCTTTGATACCAGGTGCGAACACCTGTCCATTTTAAAATTGCATAACTTCAGCCAATCTCTGGGTATATTCTTTATTGTTAAAAAATTCGTCATGATCTCGCTTAACAATGGTCTTTTTTACGAAATCGACCGTTTGAGTCGAAAAAAAGGCCTAAAAATCATTTTATTGATTTTGAAGAGACCAACAAGGCCCGGTGAGACCGTCCCTTGGTAGGCGTCGAGTTCTGGGATTTTTAAAGCATATGTTTTTTTTGTTTTTTTTTAACATTACAATACGTTTATTTACATGTATGGTGAATTTATTTTTTATAAATGCCTCCAAAGAAGCGAGCTTCAATAGGAGTAGTGAGCTCAAAAGCTAAAAAACAACGTCAAATACGAGCAGCTGAAACTCTCGACGAACATCAAAATAGGATTGAACAACAGAGGCTTAGACAGGCAGAATCGCGGAAAACTGAGTCTGCCCAGGAATACAAGGCCCGCTTTGTGCCACACAGGCTTAGGCAAGCAGATTTGCGAGAAGCTGAAACTGCAGGGCAATATTTCTGTTTGTTTGTTTGTTCTTTATAGAAATCCATACCGTTTATCCAATATTCTCCAAATTTCAGTGGTTCTTTCATACCAGGTGCGAACACCTGCCCATATTAAAATTGCTTAACTTCAGCCGATCTTCAGCTGACATTCTTTATCCTAATAAAAATCGTAATCATCTCGCTTTACAATGGTTTTCTTCCGAAATCGACTGTTTCATTAGAAAAATGAAATCCCCCGGGTGAAACCAGGAAATACAGCTAGTTTTAAATAAAGAGAGTAATGGATTTTTCCTCATTAGCTAACTCCTCATCTGCTAATTCTGATCAGTAATATGAAAAAAATGTCAACGAATTATTGGAGTTGTTTATTGAAGATATTGGAGATTCTTGAAACTAGCACTCACATTGGATCCTAGAATTAGAATAGCATTTGAAGAGTGTATGAGGTCAGAAGAGATTCCCACTTACTGTGATTTGATGTATTTTGCTACAGAGTGAAATAAAAATATCAAGATGAAAGCTGAGGAAAGTCCAGTTCAAAAGAGAAATGTCACGCTGCAAACTCCACTAAACCAGGATCTTTAGCGGCACATACAAAAGCTTTAACGAGGTCCTGGTAAAATTCTTGAAACTAAAAACATACCCTATGATAACCATCCCTATTATCTTTCTTAAAGATCATCGGGGTTAATCTACTTTACCCACAGGCCAGCCAATCAGAAAATAGCTTATTAGTATTTTAGGTGCAAGCATCCTCGAAATGGTTCTGCCCTATTTCTCTTTATGTCAGCCATAGATGTAGGGACAAGTAGGGGAACAAGATATAAGGGTCAAGCCTGTTCCTGTGGTCTCAGTCTACCAATCTCATGATATCGAATTAGCTCTTAATGGTTAGTTGACTTAAACTTTTATCAGTTTCTTTAGGTTTTATCTCGTATCTCCAAGTAATGTCTCGCATTATAAAGAAGAGTCTATTTCTTCAGGTCTCTTATTTTTTATGTAACCTTTATCAGAAAAGATTAACTATTTATGAACTCTAAAATCGTGGCACAATGCAAACAGGAGAAACATGATGTTATGACTCTGTTCGTTCCAGGTCCAATAGAGACTTGAGTCACAAATGAGCAGTGTCTGGGATAGCATGGATTTCCTGTGTCAAAAGTGGACATTACCAATCTTTGATCTCATGATCAAGTCTTAATTTTTCCATTATTGTTTGAAGAGCTGAGACTTTCTTTAGTGACTGAAGTTTTTATTTTACTTTTTAAAAAATTAAAATGAATCCATCTTTATGAAGAACATGAGTTTTATGAAGAATAACAAAATTTAATAAATGCGATTCTAATGAAGTACAATTAATTGTACTTGATTAGAATTAAGTTAATAAGTTAATTAATTACTAAATTAATTGTTCACTAATGAAGCAGAATATTTACAATTTACATAATCAGGTGAGCATTGTAATGTTATTTTATTCAACAATTTTATTTTACATTGAATTTGAAATAAACATTCTTAGCTCTAAACTGGTTGGTTATAAAATTTACACATAAATTGTTAATAAAATATACATACCAAAACTTATACAGTAGAACCTCCATTATCCGGTGTAATGATGGGTATGGGGGTCCACGGATAATCGAAAACCCCGGATAATCAAATTAAAACATTTTATTGACTTAATGTGATAGAAAACAAGGTTAAAAAAACACTTGTAAGGTATAATCTCTTTTAATAACAAACGAACGTTTTATACACATTAAATTATAATATACAAAAATAACAAAAAAGTAAAGATGAGAGATGGTCAACTGGTAGCTGTCTAGCTCCCGACCTCTCCGGTATTGTCCTCAACGACCTCCTTGATTCTGTTATACCTAAATTCCCCAACGATATTTTTTTCATTAAAAAATATGTAGACGACCTCCTATTGATTCTCAATCCTAACTCTATCACTGATATTCTCGCCGCCTTTAACTCCTACCATCCACGTCTCCGTTTCACTATAGAATTGGAAACCAATTGTACCCTCCCATTCCTAGATATTTCCATTACCAGAAACCCGGACCATTCTATATCCACTAATTGGTACACCAAACCCACTTATTCTGGCCGACTCCTTAACTATTTTTCCCAACATCCACATCACCAAAAGATCAACGTCGCAAAAAACCTCATCCACCGTAGCCTGAACTTGTCCGATCCACAATTTCATTGTCATAACAAAATCCGCCTGAAAAATATCTTACAATCTAACGATTTTCCTGAGCATTTAATAAAAACACTTATTAATAACGATGCTAAAACTCAAAATCTCTCTAACAACTCTTCACAACCTCCGATTTCTACTTTCCAATACAGATCTATCCCATATATCCCCATTCTCTCAAACAAAATTAAAAAATCATTCTCATCGAGTTTCCCACACATGCGCCTAGTATTAAAAAATAACAATAAATTAAAAAATCTTTATACAAAACTCAAAGACCCTGTACCTCTCCTAGACAAGTGTAATGTAGTTTATCGTATCCAGTGCTCCACGCTTAATTGCAACAGTTGCTATATAGGTGAAACCAAAAATTATTTAAAAAAACGTATTTATCAACATAAATACAGTATTTCCACGCGTAATTCTTCTACATCTAAATTAGCAGAACATGCCATTGCCCACAACCATTCCTTCGACTTTGAGAACCCCTCCATATTAGCAACTGTATCTAACCACGACAAACGTCTCCTCTCAGAATCCATTTTCATCCATCTAGAAACTAATAACCCGGTAAATCACAAAACAGATAAAGAGATAATTTCATCCACTTATTCTAACATCTTCCGCATCCTCAAATCCTAGTTTTGATTTCATAGGTACCTGCAATTATCTCTGTACCTCTTATACTTTTATTATTTTTTGTATTGTATGCTTCTTTCTATATATTTTCCAAATTTGTATGCATTGTTACATTATGTATTATCTCATTTTTATGTTATTATTCAGTCCAGACACAACTATTTGTATACAGTACCATATATTTTGTTAGTTTTTAAATATTTTGTTCACTCAGTTGTCATGTGCCTTCACTTCAAAAGCGTTGGATTTCCCCGCCATAAACCTTTGAAGTCGGCAAACCTACCCCCTACCACTACCTCTCACCTTATTTTTACCTTTAGTCTTAGTATCCACCTGGACTCAGTAGGTAAATATCATATTCTATTTTATCTTGTTAACCAGCCTCTTATTTTAATATTTATGTATACCATCTTTTATATTATTATCAGTTCTGTAATGTATCCATTTATTGTCACCCTTTAGCATAGATACTCATATATTTGTTTTCTTTTAGCCCTGATGAAGATCCACAAGCTGGATCGAAACGTTGGCTTACCATAATAAATATCATTGTAAACTGAAAATCCTGACCATTATTTAACCTATCAAAAAAGTAAATGTATGGTTTTATATATTATGGGCTGACGACGATACAAAGTCGAAAATGTCTTTTTTCTTCTTCAAAATATCCCGTACAGTTATTTCGCCGATTCCTAGTTCAGCGGACAATTTTTTTTAACACTTTCTCTCTTTTCTAATCTGTTTATAATAGTTAATTTCTCTTCAAGCGTTAAAACGACAGGTTTTCTTTTTTCCGAAATTTTGCTAATTCGGATGTATTTAAATTGAGACTAAATCACAACTGACAATATTTTTTTTTGTAGCCTAACAGGCCTGAGTAGGAGTTTCCTGGAAAGACTTGAAAACAATACCGTTCCTAGATTATGAATTGGTATATTAGCCGGAAACATCTCATAATACAATACTCCCTTTCTGTGTATTTCCATTTATTGTTTTATTTCATAATAGATAGTTAACCATTGTGTAATCCTTAAATATTTACGTACACATATAAAAAAAAGCTTATTAAAAAAAATTTGGCTCCTTGGCACCCCGGTTAATCAAGGTCCGGATAATGGAGGTCCCACTGTATATATAAAAACGTCTTCACAGAATTTTTCCATTTACATAATACTGTAAAAAATAATTTTATTTTTTATTTGTTCTTGATCAATAATTATAATAATATTCATATTTAGTCAATTATAATTTTTTTATTTCATGTAATTTTTTAAAATATTTTTCATAATTATATTAAGATCTAAATGTAATTTTAAATCAAATTAATATATTAAAAAATAAGACCTTAGTTAAAATTGTATTATCTTAATTTTAGTTCACTAACAAATGTAGGCTGTGGAGTTCTTCCAATGATGATTCCCTATAATCTTTGTGAACATAAAGTGCTGATTTATTGATTATTGATTTATTGATGATTGCTTGTAGAGCAATATCAAGCAAGAGAGGAGCTATAGATAGGATCCTACCACCTTAGGCCATTTGCAACTTCAAACGGCTCTGACACTCCACAACACTTACCCGGCAAATAATGGTCACCATCATGCATTTAACTAATTGAATTAGTTTGCTTGGTAGACCTAGTTCATGCATGGCTAATAGTTCTTTCCTTACTATTGAGTAATAGGCTGCCCTGAAATCAATAAAGAACATCCAAGAAGTGTGCTGACATTCATACATCTTCCCAGTGATTTGCCTCAGTGTAAACATCTGATCAGTAGTAGATCTATTGGGCTGAAACTACCTTGATAATCACCTTCTATTTTTTTTGACATATCGAAGAAGCCGGTTGCTAGAGAGTTGTGGAAAATATTTTATATGCAGTATTAAGCAAACTAATTTCTTATAAATCAGCATTATTAGGGCCTCATTCCATTCTTTAGGTAAGGTCTACTCCTTCCTTAGTTGACCAATCACTTCCTATAGTTCCCTGGCTACTTCCTGACGTCCTGCTTAAAACTCCTCTGCGGGGAGGGAATCCATCACTACCGGGTGACTTATTAATTTTGAGTTTTCCCAATATATCTTTTATATCCTCCACATCTGGTGGAATGGTTTCCAAGTAATCAGTATCCACTGGTAATAATTGGTTCTCAGGGCAGTTTTCAGTTTCTCCGCGGTTGAGCAAATTCTCAAAGTGTTGTTGCCACCTTTCTTGCACCTCTTTTTCCAGCATGAGCAATCTACCATGGTCATCTTTGATTAGATTTCCTCTCCTGGTTCGTTCCGTTTTGACATTGTTTACTCTTTTGTAGAATTCGTAGACGGTTGATCATGTAATTCCATGGGCTGGCTTGCTTATGACTATCTCATAAAACTTTCCATAAAATCTATTCTTTCCTTCTTCAGTCTTAAGGCATTGTGTATTTCACTGCAGTTGTTCTTCTCTGAACACTTTATTCTTTCGAGGAGTTTCACTATTAGTAGGTAACGATTTGAGTTAGTATCATATCCTCTATAAGATATCACATATTTATACAACTGAAATTCTAATTGGTTATCAGTAAATGATCAATTTTACTAGCCAAAGTGCCATGTTTCCCTATGCACCTTTTTATGAGGGAACATAGTGCTCATGACAAACATAGATTTTCCGGTTACAAAGCTTACCATTTCAAGTTCTTTGACATTAGTTATATCGTGTAAGCTATGTGTTCCAACTGTCAGTCTTTGCTCATTTCCCTGCTAACCGGTTCAATGAAATCTCCTATAACGATTTTCATATCATAAGAGGGCCAAGTAACAAATGAATCTTCCTGCTGTTCATAGAAGATATCCTTCTCTTCTGTGGGAGCATGTACACAGATAATAATAATATTATAGTATAGTATAATACTAATGTTTCTAAAGTGACCCAAAGTTTGCATAGCCTTTTGTTAATTGGTTGAAAATCAATGATTGTCAATTTCATCCTGTTGGATACCATGAATGCTACTCCAAATTCATGTTTACTCTCATTTCCACTGTACAGCAATATGAAATCCTTTCCCTTTAAACAGCCTTGTCAAGTCCATTTTATCTCTTGTATGGCCAACACATCTATAGAGCCCTTCTCTAATACATCAGTAAGCTCCATCTCTGTACAAAGACCATACATTCCATGTTCTGGATTTGTATGTCCGTTTCCAAAGTCCTTATCATTGCCCTGAATCAATCCTATCTCCCAAGCTTTGTTGAGTATTCATAATAATTTTGGTTTTTACAATTCATAGGGAGTCGGCCCATGAATCAACCCTCCTCCTTCATCCAAGCTTGGGAATGGTAATGGCTCTAGCATAACTGTTTCCATCGGCGGAGTTGGACTTCTTAAAATATGTTAGTATCATACAGGTTATTATGGGACTATTTTTTTTTTTTTTTCAGGTGATGACAGATAACTTCAGTAGGCTTCTGACTTTCAATGAGTGCGGTTAGTTCCCAAATTAGGCAAGCTATAGTTCTTATTTTATTTTTTAACTTCATTTTTAATCAGCCAGGGACATTCTTATGAAATTATGTAGGCACCAAGAGTGCTAATAGGATTCATTTTATTTCTGAAATGATTATTGCTGTGGCCATTAGGATTTCAAAGATAGTACAGAATTATTTTTACCCAATTGGTAACCGGTGTATGTTTTTCTAAAAAACAAATACTTGTTGACAAATCTAATAAACCTGATTCAATAAAAAACAAGATCTGCTCAATTAATCATGAAAGAATACTTATACCAAAAATCAAATTAATTTAATAGGAGTACTAACGTTCAGCTACATCAAAACCCTGAAATTTAATAGGCTGAGCGTAGTTGACCATAGATGATAGCCAAGGATGAACGTTGGTAGTACTGCCTGTGTACTGTATCTGTACTGGGGGAGCTTCAACTGCAGCCACTTCTATTGATTCTTCAGCAACAAGTGGCTGAAATAGGAAAAGAATATTCATTGTTCAATAATTATAAATAAAAAAAATGTTTTTGAAGATATTAGATATTATATTGAAAATATTTTAAAATTGGATTTGAGTACTTTAATTAAAACAGGAGGAAAGTTTTCATTGACCAATTCCAAAAATATGAACACGAGTGTTACAGTGGCATTGACAAGTTATGATTTATTTGTAAACGTCAGTTAGCAATTTCACAGAAAATAGATTGTTCCACATTTAATTACTTGTTTTTGTTTGTTATTCTCAATAAGGTAGAGAGTATTACAATTATTGCAAAACTTGAAAGTCCTCAATACTTTACGAGAAACACACACACGCACCCACGCACGCACGAGCTCACATACACACACACACACACACACACACACACACACACACACACACACACACACACACACACACACACACACACACACACACACACACACACACACACACACACACACACACAAACACACACACACACACACACACACACACACACGCGCACACACACACACACACACACACACACACACACACACACACACACACACACGCACACGCACACGCACGCGCACACGCACACACACGCACACACGCACACACACACGCACACACGCACACACGCACGCACACACGCACGCACGCACACACGCACGCACACACGCACGCACGCACACACACACACACAGGGGGCCCCAAAACGTGTATTTCTATTGAAAACCGGAAGTTGAAATTTTTCACGATCGCAATACTTCTTTAGACCACTTAAAATCTCACGGTGTGTTGGAACCTTTCGGTGGAGAAAGAGTGATAAATGACAGTGACCAAAGGCTCCTAGATTTCTATGTGGATAATAATATGTGGTTGGATAATTCTTGGTTTAAACATAAAGCCATACACAAGATCACATTCGAAGGAGAAGGACGCAATGTCTCCAGCATCATAGATTACTTCATCTACGAAGAAAAACTAAGACGCTTTTTCACAGACGTAAAGGCCATTAGAGGAGCAGAACTAGGTATACACCATAGACTGATTGTAGCTGATACCAAAGCTATCTTAGGAAGAAAACCCTGTATAAAAAGATATACGAAGATTAATATAGGATCCTTCAGAGAAGAAGGGAAAAAGGAAGAATATGAGAAAACCCTCCAGGACAAACTAAAAGACATAAATGCCGAACAAGATATGGACGCTTTTTGGGGAGACATTAAAGACGCCATCATTACCACAGCCAAAGCAGTATATGGAGAAAGAAAATGAGCACAACAACAAAGAAAACAGCTTGGTGGAATGATGAAGTCAAAGCTGCAATAGCTTCAAAGAAAGAGGCCTGGAAGCAATACATAAGAGACAAAAACCAGAGGACATGGGAAGCCTACGTGGATAAAAGAAATAAGGCAAAGACAACAGTTAAACTGGCTAAGGCAAAAGCCTGGGAAAACTTTGGAAAAGATAAAGAGGAGAATTATAAAGAAAACCCAAGAAAATTCTGGAACATTGTAAAATCATTAAGGGGAAAGAAAGGCAAACAGATAAGGAACATTAAGAATATGTCTGGCGAACTTATGACAGAAGACGATAGCATACTGGAAGAGTTGAGGCTTCACTATGAACAAAAGTTCTCAAGCCAAAATAGCCTCATACAAGAGAATAAGAAAAGACATCAAAGTGATACCTTATCTGAAAATGAATTGGAGGAGGAAGACTGTAAAGATGAAGATGAAGTTTCGCTAGCAGTTGAAAGACTGAAGTCAGGATGGAGGAAAGGAAATCATCAAGAAACTTCAGACCCTCTTCCAGAAAGTATGGGATGAAAACAGAATTCCCAAGGAATGGGAGTTTAATATAATCTTGCCAATTCATAAAAAGGGGTGCCAAAGTGATTGTAATAATTACAGGCCCATCTGCCTATCTCCTGTAGCTTATAAAGTTTACTCTAGAATCCTGGAGCAGAGACTAAGGAAATGGATCGAACAAGAAATCGGAGAAGAACAAGCAGCATTTAGACCCCAGTGGCAAACCGCAGATCATATATTCTCCCTACGAATGATTTTGGAGAAGGCCTGGGATAGAAGACCAGTTAGCAGGCCACGAATCACATTCAGTGAATATATCGAAAAGATAGGCAAAGATCGGGGGATGTCAATGGCCCAGATGAAGCGAAATGCTATGGACAGAGACGGTTGGAAGAAGTGGGCTGAGGCAAAGCGAGCTCTAAGAAAGAAGCAATACTTCCCCATACTACATATTTCATATATAGATAAGTGAAAGTAAAAAAGAATAAGAGTTCACCTGTCTGTTCAAACTCAATTTGAAAAAAGATGTAATGGCAGAATCAAAATGAGGTAAAAATTTGGTGAAGGAATAAGGTACAGAAAATAGATAAAGAAAATAGAAAACCTGATTTAAACTGTTTTTGAGCTTAAAAAGTATTGAAGTTTTTGTTGTGTATAACATAAAAAATCTAAACAATTTGAACATTTATTGTGCTGACTATAGGGCAAAACACTTCATTCAAGCAACTTAACCGGACTATGTGAATTCTCTCATAAGTTCTATTTCATGGGCCTTAACATAAATTAAGAAAGTAAGTAAACAATATGATGGATGAAGCTAGGAATGGTTTAAGCTGAAATGGTATGCATATTGATATGTGTTTGACAGCAATGGAACAAAGGAATTAAAGATAGTATGACAGCAATATTAGCCGCCTTTTTCTCAACATATATTAGCCAAGTAATAATGAAAAATGGAATTAGAAACAAAATTCCTAATGACTTTTCTTGATGTTCAATGAATCAATGAATGTTGTTATTTATTCATTAATTATTTTTAAAATAATTAATTTATAATTTTTAAACTATTTAATTAAGCTAAAAGATTTGTCCATGGCCGAGAATCGAATCAAGGTCCTCTGCATCAGCATTGCACTGCTCTTACCAATGAGCTATCCATGGGGCTGCTCCCGTAGAATCTTTTTCTTCTATGATCCCACTCACCAGGTCTCGCCACTAAAAACCTCTGTGGGAAGAGAAAGATTCCAACACAGCTGGGAGCGGTCCCATGGTTAGATCATTAGTAAGAGTGCTGCAACAGTGATGCGAGGATCTGGGTTCAATTTCCGGCTGTGGTCGAATATTTTATCTTCTAATTAAATTAGTTTAAAAAATACCTTATGACGTTATTATTTATTATGAACAAATATCACTGGAACTATCCCCTTTTTAGGTAAATTTGCATAACCAATAATTTGATCTACATCTTAAGGACTTTGGCAAATATTATCTACTATAATATAAAATATCAAAAGGATAAATAGCTTTGGGGAGTCATCAGCATAACGGCAACAGGAATAATAAATTTATTTAGAAATATAATCAGTAAAAGAGACTGAAAAGACAGAAAACCTAATTATAGATACAAATTAGGACAGCGTAAGAAAAGCAGAAATGGACTTATTAATATGGGAACTTCTTCATGGGGATTCACTTATCATGCTACACTGTAATACTCAGATAAATTATAAACTCACATTACAATTTAAAAAAATCTAGTGTGATGCGCGCAACACACAGCTTTCATTTACCAACTTACTTTGATTGGAAATTGACATGTTTTTTTAAATGTCATTTCTCAAAGTCACATGTTTTTCCACATTCATTTACTTATTTTTGTTTGTATTTGCTCTTTAAAGTACACTATTTTTTTATTATTAAATAAAAACCTTTACTTGTGATAATTGAGCAATGCAAGCATAATACTCCTAGTCATCTGATTTTATAATTCTCTATTTAGTTGTTGAAAACTTCATATAGTTACCATGAAACTAATAATTTCCATTAAATTAACAGGACATCTTTAATTATAAACAATCGTCTGTCATTAAAAGCATACTGCGCATACGTAGGCTAATGGTGTTTCATGAGTTGACGGAATTTTTATCTTTTTTTCTTCAGTATATGTTTACTTGATTTTTTTCATATTTTATATTTAGCGATTTCTTATTTATTGGCGAAACAAGAGACAGATAATTTCTTCATATAAACAAAAACAAAGGTACTATATAGGAAAACAGAAAAGGCCCCTCAGAACATTTTAATAATGAAAAAGCTTACCTGATATTAAAAAATACTTGATTCTCATTAAACATGACGAGTTTAATCAAAATCGTTAAAGCTATTTTAGGGAAAATTGAAAAAAACGTAAAAATAAGAAAAAAAATATGGTGCGTGCGCGCAACACACAACTTTCACTTACCAACTTACTTAGATTGGAAATTGACGTGTTTTGCTAAATATCATTTCCCAAAGTCACACATTTTTCTACATTCATATCTTATTTTTGTTAATCGTTAAAGCCGTTTTTGAGTAAATAAAAAAACCCCGTGAAAATGATACAAAATTTATTAAGTAAAGTCCCCCCTCCCGTAGATCAATTTTGATGAAATTTTTACAGTCGTATCTCGGGCATATAAATACATTAAATACCAAGTTTGATCAAAATCGTTAAAACCGTTTTTGAGTAAATAAACAAAACACGTGAAAATGATACAAAATTTATTAAGTAAAGTCCCCCCTCCGGTTGATCAATTGTGATGAAATGTTGGTTATCACATCTTTGGCATATAAATACATCAAATACCAAGTTTGATCAAAATCGTTAAAACCGTTTTTGAGTAAATAAAAAAAACATGTGAAAATGATACAAAATTTATTAAGTAAAGTCCCCCCTCCGGTTGATCAATTTTGATGAAATTTGTACAGTCATATTTCAGGCATATAAATAGATCAAATACTCAGTTTAATCAAAATCGTTAGAGCCGTTTTTTAGAAAATCGAAAAAAACTTAAAAAGTTATTAAATAAAGTACCCCCTCCCTTTGAGCAAATTTGATGAAATTTTTGCTGTCACATCGCGGGCTTATACATACTCTAAATACCCAATTTCAGGTTCGCACGGTTTATAGTTTTTGAGCTAGTCTGTTCACACACACACACACACACACACAGACACACACACAGACACACACACACACAGACCATTTCGCGGGACTTGGTTATTTTGACTCAGGGGACCCCAAAACGTGTATTTCCGTTGAAAACCGGAAGTCGAAAATTTTCACGATCGCAATACTTCCACTTACTATATATTTCATATATAGGTAAGTGAAAGTAAAAGTTATGAAATAAAGTGCCCCCTCCGTTTAATCAATTTTGATGAAATTTTTACTGTCATATCGGGGGCATATACATACATAAAATACTTTATGTTTTATCAATATTAAGTTTTATCAAAATCGTTAAAGCGTTTTTGAGAAAATCGGAAAAAACGTAAAAAGTTATGAAATAAAGTACCCCCTCCGTTTGACCAATTTTGATGAAATGTTTGTTATCACATCATGGGCAAATACATATACCAAATACCCAATTGTACGGTTTATAATTTTTGTGCTAGTGTCTGCACACGCACGCACGCACGCACACACACACACTTGGTTGTTTGGACTCATGGGACCCCAAATGCGTATTTCCATTGAAAACTAGAAGTCGAAATTTTTCACGATCGCAATGCTTTCCCTTAATATATATTCCAATATAGGTAAGTGAAAGTAACAAAATAGTTGAGAACAAAGTACCTTCTTTTCATCCAAATTAACCGCAACTGGAGCTGAAGCATCCTCTTTTTCTTCATCATCGATTACAAACTGCCCCTGGAGGAACAAATCTAGTTCCCTCTTTTCAACTTCAGGTTTAAGCCTTTTATTTTTTATTAAAATTTTCCTTTTTAAAGCAGATGGAGGTGGTAAGGGTACACCAGGCTCCAGCTGAAAAAGTAGTTTCAAAACCATTAAAGGAGAAATTGTGAAACTTAAAAAAACAAATTTTAAAATTAATAATGCGCCCTTTTTTCTCATCCATCAGCAATCATGTACCATTTGATAAATGAAATTTAAATCCACAGCTGCTGTTGCAAGATCTTGAAACACAATTTTCCTTTATTTACTTGATTTTTTAAACCTCCTAGAAGTTTATCCCTTCCTCCTAGAAGTTTGTCCTAGTTTACAATACAATACAACAATACAATACAATACAAAAAGTTCAGAAATTTACTGAATCTTACATGCGATTAGAAGCATTAAAGAATTATGTGCTTCCACACATTTTTTTTCAATGTTCCATCACAGTTTTGAATTCAGCATTAAATTTCCTTTAAGCCTAATGCACATTCAATGTTCACAAGTATCTTTTCAAAAGCGCTATAACAGATCAAGAAATAAAAATTTTAAAAAAGTGTTGTCAGCGACAAATTTTCGAGGATCACTACTCTTCCAAAAAAATCCTGCAAGCTGCCGAATCTCACAAAAGTTGTAAAATTTAATTACCTTTCTAACGGTGTACTCAAAACTGCAATTATCTCTCAAAATATGTAATGCTTAGTTAAAGTTTTTCCATTAACGATAACAATTTTTACCAACAATCGCAGCTACAAAAGGTTTAGTTGTTCATCATTTTGACGTGACTACGGCCTTTTTAAATGGATGAAAGAGAGACAACCTGAAGGATTCGTTCAAGAAGAAAAGCAGCATGTAGTTTGCAAATTAAAAAAATGCTTGTATGGATTGAAAAAGTCAGCTCGAAAATGGAACGAAAAAATCTATAATATCCTGTTAAAAGCTGGTTTTCTTAAAATTGAAGCTGATGCCTGCCTTTACATCAAAAATATTGAAGGTGCACCAACCTATGTGATTATACATGTTGATGATGTTTTTTGCATAGGCGAAAGCGTTACTTTATGATCTCAAAACATTTCGAATTAAAAGATCTGGAGGAGGTATCAAATTATTTAGGAGTAGAAGTTGAAAAACGAGATGGACAGTTTTTTATACACCAAAAATGGAAGATAGATAACTGGTGTAACTATTGTACTTGTCAACAACTTCAAGACCCGATTTATCATCAGCATTAGAAATCCTTTTCAGGTGTGTCAATCAATCCTTTGGAGGCAGAAAATCAATCATTGGGTATCTCTTTAAACTTGGATCAAACTGCATAGCATGTTGCTGTTTGGATTCGTTTGCTTCTCGGAGACATAGAATACATACAAAATAACATTTTTGAGGACAATCAAAGTTGCATTAAATTTATAGAAAGCGAAAAGGCTAGCGCAAGAATTAAGCAGTTGGATATCTGAAAGTATTTTATGAGGGACATGTTAATGAAAAGTGAAATACAAATGACCTATTGCACTTCTGAAGTGAATCAAGCTGATGTTCTGACCAAGCCTGTTCCTTACAAGAGATTCCAGGAACTAATTTCAAGGATTGGACATTAACTTAGCTATCAATAAGCTTGTTTTTGAGAAGGGGTGTTAAGGTTTATATTCACATGACAATATCAATGTGATATATTATTAATGCTAATTATATTGTTAATAAGTAAACTTCTTGTTGAATAAACTTCTTTATTAATAGTGGCTCCTCCCATTTTTTCGATGGCAATATTTCCTAGGTGTGTATCTTTTCCAAATCTTCAGAACCAAGAGGCTTCCTTACATCCTCGTTTTTTTTTTACACCCTTTTCCTCTATACATTCTCTAAATACCAGGTCACAGGTCACACAACCTTAAACCTGTAAATCCTTTCCTACAAAATTGCATCATTCACAAAATCATTTAACATCCATGGTGTCTCCGACTGGAATTCCTTACCTGTGTCCATAACAAATTATTTCTTTATCTAAAGTTTTGAAGTTAATCAACTTATTGTATTTAATATCCAAATGTTTTACTGTAGTTCGATTGTTTTGTTTTCTTTCTGCTTTTATTTTATTAATTTATAATTATTATTCAAACTTCTTTTTCAACTAGCAAGACTACTCTGAACCTGTACATATATTATTATTCATAGGAGACTAAATGTCCCAGAATAAAAATTGCTTTCTTCTTCTTAAAATTGTGGTTTGCCTCCATCGGAATATCTCTTGAGAGAAGTGAGGTGACAAACTTAATTAAGATTACGAACAAACCGATGGTAAAACTAATATATTTTTGAACATGATGAAAATGAGGGCTATACCTAATTGCAAATTTTGCGATGAGGTTGATGATCCACTACAATATGTTTTAAAAATTTTAGTAATGAGAAGAGGAAATACATTGGAGGAGGGATGAGGCCTCAGAATACCAAGAATAATAATAGTGCAAGATAGCCCCTCAGGGATGGATTATCCATGATACCTTCTCATAACTTTCCTATGTCTTTAGTACTCTTTTAATAGGTTCTAAAGTTTCAAACCTATTCTTGACTTATAAATATATAAAATTAAAGTTTATATGAAAGATAGAATTAAAGTTACTAAATTACATTTCAGTTCAAAATTACAAGTTATATTCTTACTATTAATTTTACATATCATTAAATTATAAGCATCATCATATTTTCATACAAACTAATACACATACATACTGGATAATCAGGAATTTGCTCTTTCAGTAAGAGATCACCCAATATATCATCACAATATTTGGCCAGTTTATACTGCTGTGTTTTACAACAATGGTTTTCAAAAGAAAGAATAACAGGAAAGTCCGAAGTAACAAAAGCAGTATCTCTTAGGGCATATATCACATCCTGAAAATTTATTTTGAAATAATAATTGAAAAAAAAAAAGGAATAAAAAAAAGGTTATGCAATAAAAAGTATAAATAACAACATAACATACTTTAAATAAGATGTCTGTGCACATAGCTTTTCCATGAGTAATTATAGGTTCATCATCATTACCATCCCAACAGTCCAATTCGACACACCTAGAATAATATGTTTAAAGATAAAATTCATTTAATAGAAACAATTTTAAGAATTATTCAAAATAATAAGGAAATTAATAATGTATCATTAGAAAGCTTAGAAATTTAGAAAGAATAATATTTAGTTTATAAAGTTGTAGAAGGTAATTAAAGGTAGTTAAATTATTATTTCTATTACATATTCCATATTATTTAAGAGATACTAATTGCTTCCATAGTAACTTATTGGACTCATTATATCAAGTAAAAAGTGACTGTTAAAAAACCATGGCAGGGTTATTATTTGAGCCAACCAAACATTTAGGTATTCCCTTTTTTTTTATTAGAATCCCTCAGATTTTTATCATGAAACATTCCCAGAATTTTTTTTTTTTCTAATAGTTAAAAATAATGCTTATAAAAATATATCATAACAAATTTATTTGACAAATAGTATACAAAATTATACAACTTATATATAGATACAATAAATTATGAAGGCACAGGAAACCGTGTACTGGAGTTTAGTTATAAAAAGAATAATAATTTTGAAACATCAAAAACAAAAATCGAACACAATTTGAGAAATTAAAAGAAACATACAGTATCCTAAAATCAAAATAATCTTAATTACATTCATGCTATTAAAAATCTGGTCTGATGCGCCAACACACAACTTCCACTTACCAACTTACTTTAGTTAGAAATTGATGTGTTTTATTAAATGCCATTTCTCAAAGTCACACATTTTTCCATATTCATTTACTTTTTTTTAACCATTTTAGGTAGCCATTTTAATCAGGAATAAATATAACTTTATACAAATAAAAGAGTTTCATACAATAAATAATATGGATAAAGTAGCCGCTAAGGTCACTCTGAACAAAAATTTGAAAATTAACATAGTTTCTTATTATAATCCTCCTAAAAATCTAGTAGATACAGATAATTGGGAAAGATTTATTAAAAATTTTGATCTTCCATTAATATTTTCTGGAGATGAAAATGCTCACCATTACCAGTGGGGTTGTTGTTTTTGTGATAAAATAGGAAATGAATTAATATCTGCCATTGAAAATACAAATGTAATATTGTTGAACGATGGGTCCGCCACATACGTCTTATGAATAATATTGCACTAGATATCACTCTCTTTTCACCCAATTTAGTAAATAATATAGAATGGAAAGTCCATAACGATCCTTTAGGCTCCAATCATTTACCCATAGTAATGGAGATCCACAATAATCATTTCAATGATGGCGAATTTAGTAAATCTACCAGAAAGTGGCAAATAAAGGCTGCGTATTGGGACCATTATGTCACATTTATCTTAGAAAACACCCATTTGTTATCCGAAAACCCTACGTATGATCAACTCATTGAATTTTTGAATAATTTGAGTTCACACACAATAACCAAGTATAAACAAAGTTATAGGAAAAAATTTAGTAGAGGTTGGTGGGATAAAGATTGAAATATTTCACTGCTAAACAGAAAAAATGCCTATAAGGAATACAAAAAAGCAGATGCGGAATTTAAAAGACTCACGAGGGATAAACAAAAACAGTCTTGGCGTAAGTTCTGTGAAAGTATCAATAAATTCACATCGATAAAAGATATCTGGCACAAACTAGCTTTACTTAATAATCGTAAAATTAGTAATCCTTTACCCGTAACAAACGATGAATGGTGTGAAGAATTTATGGACACATTGGCCCCTTATTTAGTCATTTTTAAAAATAATATAACTGTTGATAATTAAGAAGAGTTTTCGGAAAACAACTTTCAACTGATGAAAGACTTTACATTGCAAGAACTCATAAATTCTTAAAAAAATAACCCAAATACAGCTCCGGGATTAGACAATATTCATTATATAATGTTGTCTAAACTTCCTAAAAAAAATTAAAACATTGTTATTGAAAATTCTAAATGATGTCTGGCAATTGAAGAAAATACCTAACTCATGGAAGGAGTTCTGTGTGTTACCAATATTGAAACTGGAAAATGACCTTTTTAATGCTTCCTCATACAGACCGATCTCCTGTCTGAGTGACTCAGATAGGTTTACCGCAAGGAGGTATTCTGAGTAGTTTACTATTTGCAATCTTCACGACCGATTTAAGAAAATGTATACCACAAAAAGTTTCAATCTTACAATTTGCCGATGATACATGTATATATACTTCTCATAGAGATATCGGAGGAACCTTGGGGGATACCACAGGAGAGGGGAAGTGTATTGGATGGAGGTTGACCAGGAACGACTACATACTGTGACCGGTCTGAAAGAAAAGACCTGAACCAATGTAAGGCGCTGCTAGAGAGGTGGAGTTTTTGCAGTTTTGTAAAAAGGATGTTATGATCGACAGTGTCGAAGGCTTTGGAAAAGTCTAGAAGGATTAGAATACTTAGTTTTCGGAGTTCGATGGAGGTTTGGAGGTCATGGGTAATTTTTAGGAGAGCGGATTGAGTTGAGTAACCTGATCGGGACCCGGATTGGAGTGGGTTAGTAAGGGAACATTCTTCTAGGAAACTTGATAGTTCATTTTGAACTAGGCGTTCTAACGGTTTAGAGAGATTGGAGAGAAGGGAAATAGGACGGAGGTCATTCATCGTGGAGGGATTTGAGGTTTTTTTCAAAGGTCGGACTAGAGCAGTTTTCCAGGAAGAAGGGAAAACCGAGTTTTGCAATGAGAAGTTGTAAATATGATAAAGAATAGGAATTAATGAGGGGAGGCAGGACTTTATTACCTTAACTGGAACATCGTCAGGACCATAATCGGTGTGGGATTTTAGGACTGCAGTAAATAGGTCATCGTAGGTTATGTGGGAAAAAAAGAAGTTCTCCGGATTAAAATTAGGATAATTGATAGCGGTGACTTGTGATGGATTAAGAGGGGGGAATGAGAAATCGTTATTGAGGTCATCTGGAGTGAACGGAAGGGAAGTAGAGTTATTGGAACCAAGGAGGGATAATTGACGTAGTATTTTCCACTTGCTTTTGGTATCGTGGGCACTGGAGAGGGCATTGTGAAAGTGGAGGGATTTGGCACATCGGAGTTCGGATTGGGTAACATTTCTAAGTTTTTTAAAAGACGCATAATCAGTTGCCAAACGGGTACACCGAAATTTGCGTCTTGCAGCTTCCTTTCTTTTCATCAGATCCTTTATCTCAGACGTCAGCCAAGGTGCAGCGGGACGACGTAGGGTTCGGGTTTTCAGGGGAGCGTGGATATCTAAAATGGATTTCAGATTTGTGGTGAGGAAGGAGACCATGGGATCGACAGAATCGTAGGAATATATGGTATCCCATTGGACGGCTTCGAGATCGGATTGAAGGGATTCATAGGATAGTTGGTCAAGATGGTGAGATGATATGGCCTTAGGAATAAAACGTTTGACGGGGAGGTCGTATGAGATCTGGATGAGGTCTTGTGATGAGAGAAAAGGAACAGGACATTGCGAAGAAGAAATGATTTTGACAGGAGAATCAGAGATGCACAGGTCTAGCCAAGTATCAGAGTATTGCGTGTGATGTGTTGGATAGTAGGGGACTAGGTAAAGGTTGAGGGAATATAGGAGGTCAGTTAGAAAGGACTTCTCAGAGGATTCAGAGAGTAGGTTTACATTGAAATCGCCGGTAATAATGATGTTGGAATAATTGGAGACCAGGTTGACGAGGGAGGATTCAATGAGGTTGTCGAATGGGGCGCGGGGAGGTCTATAGATTACGGCGAATAACAGAGGGGAGGAAACAGAGGAAATTTCAACGAACATGTATTCAACGTGAGGAAGGTCGTGGGAGGGAGACTGGAGAAGGACTTTGGCTTTAAGGCTTTCATGGATGTAAGAGGTGTGGCTATTAAATAACGAGACTGACGCTGCTACAGAAGAAGTGCGCAAGCGCCAAACGCCAGCAACCAACAGCTGTTATCATGAAGCCTTCTCTTTCGAATGTAGTGCCTCTCGCTTCTGTAAACAAATCAGTAGAGCCGTAGCCTTCGTTCGCATTAGAGTTGTTTTTTGTTTCGCCGGAAAAATGTTAAGTGTAACAGTAGAGCAACTGAAACTTATAATTTATTGAAAGAAGTGTATGGCAATGAATGTTTATCGCGTGCACGTGTTTTTGAGTGGTTTAAGGGTTTTCAAGATGGCCGAGAAGACATGCAAGATGATTCACGCCCGGGTCGCCCTTCCACGTCGAAAACGGATGACAATATCGAAAAAATCGGTGATCTGATTCGATCTGATAATCAATATTACTACCTTCACGTTCTTGCTGAACTCCGCGAAAGAATAAGGAAAAAACGACCTGAATTGTGGAAGGACAAGTCATGGGTTCTCCACCAAGACAATGCGCCGGCTCATTCCGCATTGTCTGTTAAGAGGTTTCTAGCCAAATTCAGCATCCCAGTGTTAGACCATCCGCCTTATTCGCCGGATCTTGCGCCGTGCGACTTCTATCTGTTTCCTAAGGTGAAATATGCATTAAAAGGAACAAGATTTGAGTCAGTTGAAGCTGTGAAAGAGAAAGCGGCACGCGTCCTGAAGGAGCTGACAGAAAAAGACTTCCAGCACTGTTTCGAACAATGGAAGATTCGCATGGAGGGTTGTAGGGATAGAGGAGGGGTGTATATTGAAGGTGATAATAAGTAAAAATGTATGAAATAAAAATAAAATGTTTTACAGCGTCAGTCTCGTTATTTAATAGCCACACCTCGTATAGTCCGACCACCTCCACCCATTAGATCTATCATGACGCAAGAAAGAGTAATTGGAGAGGGAAAACTGGGAGGAAGGGATGAACGGTTTTAGCCAGGTTTCGGATATAGCGATAATACGGTGAAAATAGTCCTGAAAGTATTTTTGAAATTCATCAAAGTGGGCAATAAGGGATTGTGCATTTACGTGACATGCGCTTAAAATGTTAGTCATAAATATGAAGGAGTAGAAATAACTGAACAAGGTACGTGGATGAGGGATAGTTTGAAACGTATTTAGGCAAAAACGGTATTTTAGTGATGTAAAACGCATGGCTATGATTCGAACATTGAGCAGAAAATTATAGAATTTCTATTATTTGAAATAGATATTAAATATTAAAGTTGTTACTTAAATTAGAAATTAGTTAAACTGAGTAGAATAACAGATAAGATCTCAATGCAGGATAATAGAATTATAGCACTAAATAGATAAATAGAATTTATTGTAAAACAATTTCACGATTCCCTTATTTTTTTTTCTCCATATAATTTAATAATATACTTTCCACCCATAATTAACTTTTGCTATGTGCTCAAAATGACCGGCAATTTTGAAACGAACGGGGTCGGAGATTTATGCCTGTTAATTTTTCATTTATGGTATCGTTCTCCCCAACACCCAGAAAAAAAAGGGAAGAATTCCTATAATTCCATTTGATCGTTCTTGAAGTCCATGTCATGCCTCAAGATGACAATGATTGTTTATCTGATATAATATTAAAATAAAAAAACTGTTGCACTTTTTTGAAGTTTTTTCTAGTTCTTAGTTAATGGTAACAGGGGGGCAAGGCGATTAAGGGCATTTCTAATAAGGGAGTACAAATGAGTAATCTAGCAGACATTTTTCTCTCAGAAACACTTTTACCTATCTTAGTTAGAAAGGGATTTAACCCTTTCATGGCTCCAGACAAGATATCTCGCGAAACAAAGTCGGTCCCTACAAGCTAATGACGAGATAACTCATCAAAGGCTGCTGCTGTTTCCCACACGCTAATGACGAGATATCTCGCAATTGGTTTTTCACTTATTTACCGTCCTCAGCTTCACAAGAGATAAGTAGTTGTGACTGAGGCACATCCTAGCGGATCCACGGAGACTCAATAAATAGATCTAGCGGCCACTAGGCTGCAGGGGTATCTCTATTGCGGAAATATTTGTGTCGGCCCAGTAGCTGCCTGTCATCTGGGTCGGCCGTTCGAGGATGCCCGGCTCACCCCATTTTACCTGCTAATTTTTTTTTTCTGTCCCTTATCCCTCCCTCGGCTACCGTTGAAGGTCTGAAGGACATATTTTGCCATTAATCATTCGACTTCTAGATGCTCTGAGCGATAGTTTTTTGTGTTTTTTTGGTGATATTTACTGTTTTATTTCGCTATTATTTCTCCAGTTTTGGTGTTAGTATGTCGTGAAAAGTGTTCACTGATAACGAGATTTGGGAGATTTTGAACGAAAGTTCGGAAGAGGGCAGTCTTTCTCCAGAGCCCATGGAACAAGAACCTGCGGCTCACTTTTCAGGGACTGATCCACCACCAGGAAGAACACCATCAATCTTTGATAGGCCTCAAACCTCATCAGAGTCAGAGACTTCTGACTCAGAAGAAGATGCTTCCTCAGCGATGGAGACACTGAAAACCTGGAATTGGAATTGGACGATGAAAAAATTCAAATTTCAAGAACTTACAGGCCCATTGACTGTTTTCACCAAGGAGTCTTCATTCCTTGATTTTTTTTATATTTTTTTTACTTAACTTTAGTTAAACAAATTTGTGATCAAACAAATGATTACTATAACTACTCCACATCGGAGCTGAATATATCATCAAAAAGGCTGGTACGGTGGAAGGAGTTAACTGTAGAAAAGTTCTATATATTTCTAGCTGTCACAATGCTCATGGCGCGAAATTCGAGATTAGGGTTGGATGAGTTTTGGTCTAAGGACCCTTTGCTGCATTCAGCCATTTTTGGCCAATCCATTTCTCATGATGTGTACCAAATAATCAAGAGAATGCTTAATTTTTCTGATAACCGGGTCAAAACTACAGATCCAATAGCTGAAATTAAATTCGATTTGTGGTGCAAGAAGTTTCAAGAAGCGCTTGCTCCTCATCAGAATTTATGCGTTGATGAAAGCTTATTACTCTTCAAAGGCCGGCTCCACTTCAAGCAGTACATACCATCAAACGAAGCCGATTTGGGATCAAAGTGTTCATTTTGTGCAACTGCGTGTCCAATTTTATCTTAGACTTTATTGTATATACCGGTGCTACGACTGAGGTGAACTCTCCTTGTGGTTCTCTAGGGAAATCAGCTGACGTGATCGGGACCCTGCTAGCGCGGTATCTCAATAAAGGGCATACCATTGTCATGGACAACTGGTATTCTAGTCCTGACCTGTTCATGTGGCTGTACGACAGGGCCACAAATGCTGTTGGGACCGTCAGGAGCTATAGGAAGAACATGTCGAAGATGGCTGAAAATTTAAAAAGAAGTGAGTTGACATTCCAATCGGCTGGACATATAATGGCGCTCAAATGGTGTTATAAACGCAATGTTTTTATGCTTTCAACCTGCCATAAGCCTGATATGAAGGAGACAGGAAAAGTGGACTACAAGGCTGGACTTCCAACTATCAAGCCATCAAGAGTGGTAGATTATAATAAAGATATGGGTGCTGTGGAAAACAGTGATATGATCCTAAGTTTGGTTGCATATGTTAGGAAGACAGTGAAATGGTACAAGAAATTTTTTTTTCATATGCTTGACCTTTCTGTGCTGAATGCTCAGGTCCTCTACCAGCAGACCAACAAAAAGAAGATTTCAATGGCTTCTTTCCACTTGGAATTGATTCTTCAACTCCAGTAAAAATACCACACACCTTCATCAACGTCAAAAGAAAAGAGGCGAAGAAGTGATACTGAGATTTTTTCACGGCTGCAATTCCCTAAAGAGCATTATCCCGACCAATTTGGGCCAACGGGGAAGAAAAAATTTTCTACCAGCAGATGCTTTGTCTGCAGCCAGAAGAAAATAAGGAGAGCGACGAGATACAGGTGTAGAAACTGTAGAGTCGCCCTTTGTGCAACACCTTGTTTTGAAATATATCACACACACAAAAATTTTATATAAAAAGGAATAAATTTGACATATAAAAAACAAACAAAAAAAAAATACTGAAAAAATAAAAAATGACGAAAAAAAATTTAAAAATAAAAAGAATATTAAAAAAATATTTAAAATTAAAAAGAAAGTAATAAAAAAATTTCCTAAGTCTGCCGGTGGCGGTCCAAAGCCCGCATCTAAAAAGTGGATGGGAAAGTTTTTTATCCATCTAAACATTGGTAAATTATTAAAATTTAAAAAAAAAAAACACTAAAACTTTAAATTGAAAAAAATATTACTTATTAAAAATTAATTAAATTAAAACAAAATGTACATAAAGTATTAACATTATTATATTATTGTTCATTATTACCTTCTTATATCACGTTATCTCTTATTGCAATCGGTAATCTAGCATTTTAATTTATTGAAATAATGATAAAGGTATTATAAAATCATAAAAAATAAATAAAACATTAATAAATAGTCGGTGAAGGTTATGAGGGGTTGAAGAAGTTGAAGCAGTCAGTGACGGAGAGTGGCCTGCAGGCCTTAACGTGGGGAGTGAAATGCCTGCAGACCCGCTCAGCATCTCAGTGCAACTCTCGTTCCGAGTGCTTAGCGGTTAAAGGATTAAGATCACATCAAAATAAAATTGACAATTAGGTAGATATTGTTACTAAAATACCTGCATCCTGCTAGAAGTACTTGTCGATACATTTCAACACTGGATTTACCACCAAACTGACGCCCAGTGAGATAGGTGTTGTGTGAACTGTTGATGTAATAATGAGACAAAGGCTGATCCATGTCCATATAAATGTCTAGT
This sequence comes from Aelia acuminata, assembly GCA_911387785.2. Classification (NCBI taxonomy): domain Eukaryota; kingdom Metazoa; phylum Arthropoda; class Insecta; order Hemiptera; family Pentatomidae; genus Aelia; species Aelia acuminata. Next base: position 155,116,863 of record OU426978.1, on the reverse strand, counting down.
CTGTCCAAAAAGACTGGAGCATTTTCATCAGACATAAGGTATCTGATCAGACCATCTTTCGTCAATTTCTCTAGAAACAATATATAATTTTAGTTGTGGATATTTATAAGGATCCACAATAATTGTAAATATATTATATTACTATACAGCTCAATAACTAAACAATAGTATTTAATAATTAAAAAATATTTATTTATTTATTTACATTTTAGCCTCTACCCCTAAATTAGGGCTTTAATGTTAAAAAATTGGCTTTAATTTTTCCTCTGAAATAATTAATTTTAAAAAAATTCAGATCTAATTTTGTGAATTTTTCCATATTCACAACTTAATTTGTGAATACATTCGTATTCACGGATTTAATTATGAATATTCACATTTATATTTGAACTGCCATTGTTGGCAACATAAAAAGAAGCCCAGAACCTCTGGATAGTTCTGGACTTTTTCCATCTATATAAACCGTGAACCAGCTTGTCTTGGATGAGTATACTAACGGTCTTCCTTTAAGCAGTGATAAACTTGTGATGTCACTTGTGTTATGTGTTGTGATAAACTTGTGTTGAGGTCAATTGTGAGCTTCACCTGATTTTTAATTATAATAATTATTTAGTCTATTGTGTGCCCAATTTAATGCCTGAATCTTAAAAGTTATTATAAGGATATCAGTAAAGCTTGTTGGGTGGACCAGATCGTTTGAAATCGATCACACTAACAGAAATATACATTTTTACTATATAAGATATGCAATAATCAGAATTACATTTACAAAACCAAAAACAAAAAAAAAAAAAAAGACGAACTTATATATGTGTATATAATATATATATACATTTTAGTTCGCGAGAACTATCAAGAGATCGCATTGACAACGTTGGTCGCGGTAGTCGGGGGAGTGGGGCGGAGCCACACCCCCCCTCCCCCACCGCTACACCACATAATAAGGACTTTTTGAATATTTACCTTTGCGAGAGGTAATTAGCTAGGGAAAAAAAAAACCATAGTAATTAGTTAATGAAAATTTAGGTGTGCGAGAGCTAACTCGCGACGGTGGTGGTTCCTGGTGGGGTCAGGGAAAACATTTTCCCTTTTTACACACACTTGTGTAAAAACACACAGCGTGCCCAATGTTATTTAAGTAATTTTTTCCCCTCTGACAACAATATTAGTTTTACTTAGGTTTCTTGTATGTCATGGTTGAAATTTGAAATGCCATTGACCAGGAGGTCTTAAGATTCTAATTAAAGCACTTTTCCAATTAACACCTTTTTCAGCTAAGCTTATAGCATTCCCTTCATTTTTAAAGAATTCCACATACTGCGACGGTTCGACAACAACACTCTTTGCTTTCATTTCTTTTTCGATTCTTTCAAACACCCTGTCCGGTGGGATGAATAAATGGAATTAGAAAAACGATTTCAACTTTTTCAGTTGGAGGAGCTATTTTTAGAAGCCAGTAGGCCATCATTCCTATGAATGTGGAGTTTTATTTTGCCCACCACACCTATCGTAAAATGCTCTGACTCTAGTTTTTTCCTCGGTCAAATAAGTGAAATTGAGCAAAAAATTGTAAATTGCTGAGGTAATTTCATTTGAACTTTTCTTATACATGTTTTCGGTCCAGTGGTATATATATATATATATATATATATATATAAGGTAATTTCTGTAGGTAATTCCATTTGAACTTTTCTTATATATATTATATATATATACATACATTTTCCTTATTTTGTTGCATTTTCGAATCCCCAGAAACTACTGTTAAATTGAACCAATAAAGTTGGCAAGAGACTGGTCGGGAACACGTGGAAGAGTTAAATTTTTTTGGCAATCGAAAGAAAATTCAAAACAATTACGATTTTTGCTTTTTAGCATATTGTAAAATGATTTTATTTAATTATTTACGTTTTAGCCTCTACCCCTAAGAGTCATTGGCTTTAATTTTTCCTTTTTATATTTTATTATAGTATTTTGTTTCCTTTAAGAATTGGAATAACTTTAGGGTCGAAAACTCTTCATCTCCCAGTATTTGTTTCACAGTTTTCGGTAGCTTTACCTTTTTTCGTACATCATTATGTTGAACACAATCTAGCAACAAGTGTTTTATAGTGTGAGTTGTGTTGTTGCACATTTGGCAGGTGGGTGCTTCAAGACTTTTGAGTAGGTATGTATGTGTGAATGCGCAGTGCCCTATTTGCATTCTGCACAATACTACTTCTTCTCTTCTCGATTTTCTATTGGTTGTGACCCATTTGCTGCAATCTTGTTTTATTTGCGCTAGTTTTGATGGTTTACTCATCCAGTTTATTTCCCAATTTTTTTTCATATTCTTTTTTAACTGGTAGATCCAATCCTATTGGGGGTTTTCTCCTTTCCTTGCCAAAATCGCTGCTTGATCTGCTCTTTCGGTCACTGTTATCCCGGAGTGAGATGGACTTTTTGACTACTTGTAAGTTCCCACAGCGTATTTACAATTGCCGTTATTATTGAGTTAATTGGGGCTGGGTTGTTGATAGCTGACAGTACACTCCTTGAATCTGTTGCAACCACCCAGTTTGACTTTCTGGACTCTTTGATACAATGAAGAGCCTTCATGACAGCTACTGCTTCTCCAGTGAATGTAGAGCTCTCTCCTGGTAACTTGAATAAAAGCTGTTCTTTCTGAGTGTACACAGCACAGCCCACGCTGTCCTCCAGTTTGGAAGCATCTGTGTTTATAACCTCAAAGTTACTGTATTTTTCTAGCAAGACTAAAAAATATTTTTGGATTTCTAATGGGCTTTCCTTTGAAAATTTCGCCATCGATAAATCTACCAAATGTTTCTCTTTCTTCCATAACGGAATTTTCAGATTGGGGGTGGGTTTAATACTATTCAGGTCCATGTTAAACAGTTGTAAGGATGTTAGTATCATTTTTTTAGCGCGCTATTCTGAACATTTACTGGTCCGGCCATTTCATACTCCTCTCCATACAATTTTGATGTTAATGGGTGCTGAACGTTTGTCTTTAGTTTGGACACGTATTTAAGCAGCAGGTATTCTCGCCTCATAGTCAAGGATGGCTCACCCGACACAGCATAAATGCTTTCAACTGGAGAAGTTCTAAATGCTCCTGTACAAATTCTGATGGCTGCATTGTGGAGAGTATCTAACATCCTTAAAGCCATTTTGTTTCCTGTGCCACAGATCCGAGTGCCATAATCTATTTAGCATTGTATTACGCAGTGATATACTTTAACAACAGTGTCTCTATCAGCTCCCCAGCTTCCCTTAAGTGTTTTTTGTGGGGGATCAAAGTCAAACGTCTGTCCAATGTTATCCCCAAGTATACATTTTTCTTGACCTAATCGATATTTGAGCCTTCTAGTGTAAGTTGTGGGTTCTGTTGGCAGTTTCGTTTCCGACAAAAATGCATACACTTCATTTTTGTAGATGATATTTTAAAACCTACTTCCTTTGCCCATTTTGCTATTTTATCTATAGCATCCTGCAGTCTCCACTGCAGGTACGCTAGGGACTTGCCTCTATACAAGATGACTACATCATCAGCAAATAAGATACATCCTTCTTCAAATGAATCAAAAAAATAAAAACAATGGTGTATAAAATATCTAAAAAATCCAACACGAAAAAAAAAAAAAATTATAGCCAGAAGTTATAGCGAAAGAATTTTTTATGCTAAATTTAGTAACATTGATGACATGAGGATCGGCTCACCCTTGTAAGTATCAAGTAGAAAATATGTAAATGTGTAAAGCTATATTAAAAAAGTCATGTTTGAGGTTAAAGATACTAAACCAAATTAATTGTAAACAGTATAATATTAAAATTAAATTATATTATAAAAACCTTGAATATAATTTTAAATAACTTTGAAGTAGTAACTTTGACTGACTTCTCCCACTGGAAGGCGGAAACGTACGGTGAGTCGACATTTATTTTCTTTAAGTCATTTTTTGGAGTAAGTTTCGTTTTAAAGTAATTTCTTTCATAGAAAAGGCACGATCCATCAAGCGAAAAAAAATATATGAAAAAATAAAGACTTGGCGTTTAACTTATTTGGTCTGTGTCTATGTCTGCCCTTGAAAGACAACTACTTCCATTTGGCAACATAGGTGTTTTTGTATCCATGCATGATGTAGTGATAGTTTGGAAGAGGAACAAACCATTTCAAATAAGTCAAATAGAAAAATATAAAAGTTAGGGTTTTACTTATATAGTATATGAAAAAGTTTGCTGGCAGATAGCGACAACTTCAGGTTGGCAGACCTGGGTTTTTCTTTCTCACGATGGATTATTTTTGTTTACAAAAAGGTTCCATCCACCTCCAAATAAGGATACTTTTTAATTTAAACAGACGGTTTTTGACTCAATTCTGCCACTGGAAAGCAACTACTTCCGGTTGGCAGACTTTGGTTTTTTTCTTTATTAAGATGGTGTAGTTTTGTTTAGAAAAGGTTCCATCCATCTGAAAATGAGGATATTTTTTAATTACAAAACTCGGTTTTTGAATGAAGTCTGCCATTGGAAAGCAACTACTTCCGGTTGGCAGACTTTGGTTTTTTTCTTTCTCAGGGTGGTGTAGTTTTGTTCAGGAAAGATTCCCTTCATCATTAAGTTTTGTACTATTTGGAAGCACAAACTTTACTACGCCGAGTTAAAGTGGCTCTACCCCTCCTACCGTCGTCGTTAAGCCAGTATTCCTTCTTATACCAGGCCATCAGAGCTCAACAACCCTCCTATATCCAACGTCCAATCTCTATCCTCCTCCTTATCCAACTGAAACTTATGAAAAATCCTTCATAATGCAAGCCGTATCCCTCTGGAACTCTATCCCCTCTAATATCCAACACGCTCCATTTGCATCTACTTTCAAATCCCTCTTCTTTGATTTCATATTCAACTCCCAAACCAACTACTGATCACTGAAGGGACACAATAGAGCTTTAGAAGCAACTCTGTTTAGCATTATCTCTATTAGAAAATAGCTTATCGATTTACTCAGGCCGTACTACTCCCTGATCTGCTAGCCAATCATCGGAAACAAGAAGTTGTTTACGAAGAAGAAGTTCAAGAGAAGTGAGTCAGGAAACGAAGCTACACCTTGATTATTGCCTTCCTGTCATTTAAAGAGCGGAGAGTTGGGTCCTGATTGAGACTGCAAAGCCGAGTTACAGGCTGAGATGAGGTTTTTAAGAATACTTGGGAAAACAAGAAGAGACCACATCAGAAACCAGAGAATAAGCCCTCTCCAGAAAACAATTGAGAACCGCCAGCTCAAGTGGTTTGGACATGTTGGCCGCATGGAACAACTTAGAGACCCAATTAAAACAATGGAGGTGAAAACATTGGGCAGGAGGTCCAGTGGTAGACCCAGGGAGTCCTACTTGGGCTACATAGAGGAAGTTGGGAGAGGAACAAAGAAAGATGCTACTGAAATGAAGATCATGAAAGGGACCGAGATGTATGGCGCCATTGGCTAGAGACAACCCCACACTGAGAGGCAAATGGGTGGAAGAGAAAGAAGGAGAAGGAGAATACACAACTCATTTAGTTCAACTTGCATTTGTTTACTTCCAAGAATTTCATAAGCCTTTTAGAAGTCTATGAATAAATGATGATGAGGGGAGATGATCTACTGTTGATCTTTCTGGCCTAAAACAACTTACGTACTCGCCAATCGTTCCTTCGGATCAAGTACTAAATAGTCAACACAAGGCCGCTAACAGAACTCTATATGCAGTATTGAGGATAGATGTCACTCTGTAATTACCAGGGTCATTTATAAAATGTTTTATACATCAGACGGATACTTGCTGATGAAATATAACTAGAATGGAAGCGGATAAATTAAGATTTTCCATAGCCAACAGCTACTGCATAACTTTACAAAATGAATAAATAATGCAATGAAATAGATAAAAAACAAAGTTTAAGTGACCAAAATAACTCTTTCATGTAAATTAATTTGTTGATAATGACAAATATGTTTAATACTGAGCTTCAAAATAATATTTACTATCTTTCACAGCCTCTTCGTTCTGTTCATAAGTTGCAATAATCTCAGCAGCTCTCTTTTCATCATAGAGAGGATATAATATTTCATTCAGTCGAGGGTCACGTTGCTTTTCATTCAAGAAATTAATAAACTGGTCAATGTTAATGAAATCTGCTTTACCCTCAGTTCTGAAAAAAAGAAATATAAATTTGAAGTAAAATTAGAAGATAGTAAATTAGAGATAGTAAAAATTTAAAATTCAAATATGTTCAATGGGAAAATGCATATGGCAAAATATCTGTCAAAATTAAGTATCTATGTATTTTATATATTAAAATATGTATATATGTAAGTACTTCATGTATTTTCACACTATAACACTTATGTGGGTTAAACACTAACTTTATTATTTTTACTCTTTGAATAAAAATTCAAAGAAAATAATAATTTGCAATGCCACAATTTATTGAAACACAAATAATTAAACAGGTTACAAAAATTATCACTTATTAACTGTCCGGTCTTATTACCGAATATATACTGCAGCATCAATCAAGCCAGCCTTGGTGCTTAGGGTGGGGGGATGACATGGCCTCCAAACTTTTTCTGCTTTCAAACTTCATGCCGTGAAGACGTCTCCTTTTTTTATGACTAAGGGATTCATTAGTTGTGACCTCCAGCTAAATGTGCTGCTTTTCACTGGTAAAAGGTACAACCGAACACTGGCTATATTAAAGGTAACTGGTCATTCCAAATTCCTATTGATTTCCTTCTTCCTATATCCTTCAATCAGAAATCTGGCAAGAGCAGGGCGCAGTGAAGATAAATTCCGTAAGTTTACCATACTTGTATTAATAACTACATTTATATTGTTTTATAATGCCAAATTTTCATGTGTTCTCTTATTTTCAATTACTGTCCACATTTCTCTCATTTTTTGAGTGCTACCGGATTTATTTTGTATAAGTTTTACCTTCATAAATATATAAATATAAATTCATTGTCCTTTATTTTATTTTGATTTTAGGTGATTCTGGTGATTGTCTAAATAAAGAAGCTTGTAGTAAATGTGGCTGAATAGCTCCGGTGAGCACATATGTTGTGAGATCGGTTCCCTGCAAGCAATCGATGGGAGATGGAGCATCAGAAGTAGGGTAGGCCAGAAGCACGCTCTTAGCGTTATTTTTAATTTCTAGAGCCTAAGGAACCCAAGGTGAATCACTCGTAATCTTTGGAAAGATACTAAACTTAGTGGTTTAAAACTACCACATCCCCAGTTAATGTGAAACCAGCTAAACTGGTGGCACCAACAGAAGTGGTTGCTACATGGCCAGTATACATCTTAGGGTCATCATACTCACAAGGGGAGGCTACGGACGTGGGGTCACCGATTACAATGAAACTTTTTTTCGAGTTTCTATATCCAAAAATATTAGACACGTGTCCGAGGGTTCTTGCCAATGGGCCTTCTGAGCCAAGAAAAAAAATTTCTTAGGAACGAAAATAGCCAAAAATTGCATCAACAAAGTTACCGCTGCTCAAAGCTCCTTGAACCAATTTCAATGAAATTTTCAGGCATGTCAGAGTATTGAAAAATATTAGACACGTGTATAGGGGATTGGCGAAATTAGCCTCTGGAAGCCCAGAATAAATCATTCAATCTTGTGTTATATTCGCGCTCTCGGTAACGTTAAAAATCAATTCCATTACTTTGTAAATTGAATAAACTACGTTTTTTCAGCTACTTCAAAAACTAAATATTTATATTTAAAAACAAATTATTTTGAGACGAAGTTTTTATTTTCTTTTTTTTAATCTTCTAAATTTATATTTAAATATTATAAATATTAAACAGGAAATATTTTTCATAAAAAAATTTCCATGCTTGGATTGAAGGGATTGTCACCAAAAAATTTATGCTCGTAAAATAGTAGTACCTATATTTAAATGTAATGTGATAAATTTTTGAAAAATTAAAATTAAAAACTTTTTTGTCCAAAAACATATTTTTGTCACGAAAATTCAGTTCAAAAAGGTTTCAGACTTTTCCTGGACTACATAAACATTGTAAAATACCAAATTATCCTAAAATACTAACTAGGAAATTAAAAATATGCGTTTACACCCCACACTCTTTTGGGTGATATTTATCAAAAAAACAGCTAAAACATAAGTTTTTTCGGCAATGAGAGCATTTAATAAAAGGTACACCTTTGCAGTTGCAGTTTCCTTCCTTTTTCATTCCATCAGGAAAACATATTTGATTGACATTGTCAAATATTGCTCTCATTGGAATTAACTTGGATGCAAACCAAGCATATTTTACCATGTCAACAAATAATGGAGACGATAATTGGTGATGAATTAAGGAATGAATTTTCAGAGCATCTTCCCTTGAACTAATTTCATGACGACCATCACTCAATATTTCAGGGCAAGTTCGTATTTTTTAATGAAGTTTTTTACTTGTCGGAAAAAATAAACATCACGTGGTTGACAATATGCTGTTTTTTGTATTTAGAAGTTCATACTGTGTTTATAACTGCAATCCATTAATTCAATAAAAACAGTTGTCGTCTTCCAAAGATTTATTATTCTTAATCTTTAACAAACGTTTTCAATCATAAAATAATTCCTTAATTCTTTGGGCAAGGGAAAACAACAATGGAAATACTTTCAGATTCAAAATTCAAACTTTCGAATTCAATTTTTCGCAAAATTATCTTAAATATTTTTTTAAGTAACTATGAAATTGTGCTTTTTACATAAAAACTGGAACATATTTCAAATAGTAATTTTTATTTTTTTTGGTTGAAAATTTTTCTTCAGTCTAAGCAAAAATGCTTTTTCATGAAAAATATTTCCTGTTAAATATTTAATAATATTTAAATACAAATATTTAGTTTTTGACGTTAAAAGCTGAAAAACGTAATTTATTTAATTATTCAATTTACAAAGTAATGGAATTGATTTTTAACGTTACCCAGAGAGCACGAATATACCACAATATTGAATGATATATTCTTGGCTTCCAGAGGCTAATTTCGCCAATCCCCTATACATATGTCTAATATTTTTCAATACTCTGACATGCCTGAAAATTTCATTGAAATTGGTTGAAGGAGCTTTGAGCAGCGGCAACTTTGTTGATGCAATTTTTGGCTATTTTCGTGCCTAAGAAATTTTTTTTCTCGGCTCAGAAGGCCCATTGGCAAGAACCCTCGGACACGTGTCTAATATTTTTGGATATAGAAACTCGGAAAAAAGTTTCATTGAAATCGGTGACCCCACGTCCGTAGCCTCCCCTTGTCAGTTGCATTTTAAGACCGAGAATTTTCCTACTCTCTTAATTTGCCTCTACTCTTGCACCTCACCCAAGATTCAGTTTAACCAAGGAAATGAGTCAACTACGAAGGGGGTATCCAATTTTGCTAATTCACCTTCTTCGTTATGCCTGTCTGCCCAGCCCGTTGATTCTCACCGTGGGAGGGGTTCAACTGTTTTAATGGCCACTGGTTTAGTAAGACTAGAAGTTAGTCCTACAAAATATATTGTTATACGGGCACTCTTAGACACCGCTTCCCATGTGTCATTCATAACTGAGCATTGCGCTCAGGTTCTTAGGTGTAGGCGATAGCCTAAGCGGAAAATCATAAGAGGCACTGGCCATGTAGCAACCACTTCTGTTGGTGCCACCAGTTTAGCTGGTTTCACATTAACTGGGGATGTGGTAGTTTTAAACCACTAAGTTTAGTATCTTTCCAAAGATTACGAGTGATTCACCTTGGGTTCCTTAGGCTCTAGAAATTAAAAATAACGCTAAGAGCGTGCTTCTGGCCTACCCTACTTCTGATGCTCCATCTCCCATCGATTGCTTGCAGGGAACCGATCTCACAACATATGTGCTCACCGGAGCTATTCAGCCATTGGGGGATGGCTATCCAGTTGCTGTATCAACTTTATTTGGATTTGTATTAATGGGGAATATTCCCAAAACTACTAAATACGGTCTTCAAGGTGAGGCTGATGTAGATTTCAACTGGGAGCAGCTTTCTGGTTGCTACAGAGGCAGATGATATTATAAATTTTGCTGTTTAAAGGTTTTGGGCCCTAGAGGAACCTCCCCAATGTACCAATCTCTCACTTGAAAAATTATATTGTGATGAATTATACTACCGCAAGGTTAAACTACCAGAAAATCAAAGCCGGCCTAGGACCTCTAGTGTTAAATATGTTTGCCGGTCCCAGCTCGTCAAATGACCGGTAGGACTGGTTTTGAAAAAAAAAAATGTTTGCCGGAAGTTATGGGCGATTGCCTCTCTAGAGGCACACAGAGTATGCAAAATGCAAACCCGCCATGCAGCACCGGCCCTGTGTAAAGGGCCGTGGCGGTTGAGCCCTCTTCCATCCTCACTTCCCAAAAGAAACCCTTGTCCTATTCACCAATTATATGGCGAAAAGTAAAAATACACTTATATGCAATTGGTTGTAAAACCAACAAAACCTTTTTTCAGTAAGTTCCACGGGAGTTTTATACTTGATAGGAAATTATCGAAATAAAGGGCGCGGTGAAGATAAATTCCGTAAGTTTACCATATTTCCCCGGCTTCGATCACTTTACGTTATATTGAATTCAACTTCTAATAACACTGGTCAACATTATTTTTGTTAAATGGGTAAATTCTGATGACTCATATGTATTTTGCTATGGAAATTCCGAATATGACCATCAAAGTTGATCTAAATAAATAAAATTATGGCACCTTATCTATCTTTGTAGATAATTAGGTAAGGATCATGGATATGTTAGTATTATTGAATAATAACGTAATAATGAAATTAAAAAAATAATGTTTTCAGAACTGAAGATGGCTCATAAGAGCTGAAACGTTTTATGAATAAATAATGTATTGTTGAGACTATTTTGGTCCCCTTCCTGGTATCCAGTTGAACAATATAGTCTCAAGAACGGAATGTTTTATAAGTCTATTAATTTAGTCCAAACAGAATCTCTTAGCACCTTCAATATGCCGCTAAAACCATCCAAACAATTTTGGTTATGTGTGTGGTGAACTAACATTAAAGAGTTAAAAAAGAAGCATATTATTCCCTTAGTAAAAAAAGCATATAGTCTTTAATTTTTTATTTAAAATTCGATCTGGCTAAACTTAAATCCGAAAGTATTAGAGAAAGCTATGCCAGTACGCTGTCCGCAAAACTAGAAGTATCTCGGGACCCTGATAACGTTGCAGGGAGATGGGAAGGGCTGAAAGACATACTTCTTGAGACCGCAGAACAAATCTTAGGACTGGAGGAAAGGCCTCCTAGGTCGGAATGGTTCGACGATGAGTGCGCAGAGGCCATGGAAGTATGGAATAAAGCAAGGAAAGCAGTTGTGGTAAGGAAAACAAGAGCATCGTGGCAGCAGTACTCCGAAGAAAGGAAAGGTAAAGTGATATGTAGGAGGAAGAAGAGAACTTTTGAGAGAAAAAAAGCTTGAGGACCTCCAAGAGGCTTTCAGTGAAAATAACGCAAGAGTATTCTACAGAGGGGTGAAGAACGTAAGGAGTAGTTTTAAACTCAGGGCAGACTTCATCAGAGATACGGCAGGAAAGATCTTGACCAACAGGCCAAGTATACAGGAAAGATGGAAGGATCACTTTAAGGAGCTGCTGAATACAGAGACAGGGACACAGAGTGAAAGGGAAGAAGGAACACCTGATTTTGACTTAGATAGGAGCCTGGAAACGCGCGATGATGACGAAGAAGATATCCCACCGGATCAAGATGAGATAGAAGAGGTGATAGGAATGATGAGGAACCAAAAGTCCCCGGGGATGGATGGAGTGGCGGTAGGGCTCATTAAATATGGAGGCGAGATTGAGGATTGGTGATTGGTGATTGAGGAGCTATACCATATCATCTGGGACGTATGGATCAGCGAGAAGATGCCTGAAGAATGGAGTACCGCTGTTATCTGCCCCATTTATAAGAAAGGTGATAAGCTTAACTGTAACAACTACCGGGGTATAGCACTGTTGAGCGTCGCCTACAAAATTCTGTCCACCATTATTTACCGCCGTTTGACTGTCCATATGGAGAGAGAAGTCGGTGACTACCAGAACGGTTTCAGGAAAGACAGGTCAACGATGGATAATATAATCTCCCTGAGGATTGCTTTGGAGAAGACACTAGAGTATGGAATTGACCTGCATCACCTCTTTGTGGACTTTCGGCAAGCATATGACAGTGTGGACCGAAATCATCTCATGAGGGATCTGAAGGCTTGTGGAGTCCCAAAGAAAATGGTCCAATTTTTCATGATGACGATGGGGAACTCCAAGTGCCGAGTGAAGTTACAAAACATTTTGGGTGAGGAGGTTTTCCATCAACAATGGATTAAGGCAAGGCGACCCCGAGGCTGCGATGCTGTTCAACTTCTGAATGGAAGGAGCTGTGCGGGCAATTAGGACTAATCCAGGCGGAACAATATATAACCGACTCACACAATTTATGGCTTATGCGGATGATGGGCATTTTGCTGCGCGGACATTACCAGAAATGTCAGGAGTTTTGGAAGAATTTGAACGAGCCGCGCACAGACGAGGCCTAGTTATAAATGATAAGAAGATCTATTATATGAAGAGTTCGAAGAGGCAGCAGCAGATACAAGACACCATCATCTTGAATGGACACACTTTTCAGGTCTGCGAGGCATTCAAGTATTTGGGAACTCTTGTTACTGAGCGCAATGAAGTCAATTGGGAAATCAAAGCTAGGATCGCAGCCGGGAACCGATGTTACTTCGCTCTTCATAATGTACTCAAGTTCAAGGACCTCTCAAGAAGTGCCAAAGTAATAGTTTATAAAACCATAATCCCCCCTGTTGTAACTTATGGCAGTGAAGCTGTCAATGGAAAAATGGAGAAATGGAAATGGAAAAAACTTTAAGTGTGTGGGCGAGGAAAGTCCTAAGAAAAATTTATGGCCCAGTGTACACAAATGGTTCTTGGAGAAAAAGGACTAATGCCGAGCTTCGGGGACTATATAATGAGCTGGATATAGTTACCTTCATTAAACAAGGAAGGCTCTGATGGCTGGGACATGTCGTTCATATGGATGACGAGAGGCTTCCCAAGCGGCTGCTTGATGGACATCCAGGAGGAGCAAGGCGGAAAGGAAGACCTAGACTGAGATGGTTGGATGATGTGGAGATCTCAGAAGACTGGGTGTGAGAGGATGGAGAAGAGCTGCTACCGATCATGACCAAAAGATTAGAATTAACATTCAGAAAACATTAGTGAGGAAGGTACACACCTAAGATCAGAAACAGATGATAATGATGACCCAGATTTTTCTGTGGAGCCTTCAGAACCTCACAGAATTTATCAAAAATTAGGCCGAATTGTTGGCATCTAGATTAAAAGGTTGGAACCTACTTGAGAAGGGAACAAAAATATCTACATATCGCTAACAGGAACAAGAACTCCATCACTTTTTCTCTGTAAAAGATCATTTAATATATTGCACAGATATTGATGCAGTAATGGATGAATTAGGATATCATAAAAATCCTAAAGAATGGAGGCTGCTCACAGATTGCTCGAAAATTAGTTTAAAAGCCGTTCTCCCTCATATAGCCAATAACAAGCCCTTAAACCCCATTGCCTATGCAGCCTATATGAAAGAGACATGACAATATGAACATTTTACTGTCCGAGATACAATACCAGAACCATTCTTGGAATGTGTGTGGAGACCTCAAAGTGTTATGTTTTTAATCAGGTTATACAAAATTTTGTTGTTTTCTGTGAGAGTGGGACAGCAGAGATAGAAAAAATTATTATATCAAGAAGGAATGGCCCAAAAGAAATCGTGTACCTGGAGAAAAAAATGTACTTTTTGAACCATTAGTAAACCCAGAAAACATTTACCTTCCACCATTGCACATCAAACTCGGTTTGATGAAAAATTTTGTTAAGATACTGGATAAAAGTGGGCCCTAGATTTCTATATTTAAAAGCCACATTTCCTCAGATCAGTGATGCAAAAATAAAAGAAGGTGTATTTAATGGTCCACTAATAAAGGAGCTTATAAAGCATCAAGACTTTGAGGAGTGTTTGAATGGAGCTGAAAAATCAGCTTGGATTTCTTTTAAAAATCTTGTGAAAGAATTTCTTGGAAATAAAAAAGCAGAAAACTAAAGAGAGCTAGTTTCTGACTACAAAATTATAAGGCTTTAGGATGGAATATACCTCTAAAAAGTTGTGAGTGATGAACATGCTGAGCGCGTCCATGAAGAAATATCCACTTTGGAGAAACGATACCAGGGAAAGTGGAATCCTAAAATGTTGGCAGACTATGTTGTTCTTTGAAAAGAGATGTACCAGCCGCAAAATACAGCAGGAAATCATCAAAGGCTACACTTTGATTTAAATTACGGTAAGAAAGCTGATTAAATTATATTGCTTGTTTTAACATTATATTATTTTTTATTTCGAAATTACACAAAATCCTTGCCCCCGAGACAAAAATGCTTTTCAAGTTTGTAATCAGATCATCAAATTCTAAAAGAAACAGCCATTGAAATTCATTTAAGAGACAAAAAGTTAAATTTGGTTGTCCAGTGTAACCGGATCTTCTAATAAACGGACATGGACACTGTTGTTTACTGTAAACAAAACATTCATGTTTCTAATCCAATGAGCCTCGTTCAGGTTTTCGTTGAAACAATTTTTAATCAGTCAACATAGGACCCTACAGGGGGTTACATCGCCCGACTACAGTCACAATAGTATTAATAGTTCCATTCTCGTAAGGCACAATTTAAATGATAAGTGCGATATGTACTTAATAATCATTTTGCTAGCAAGGTATGATTTATCAACTATAATCAGTTACAACTTACAATCTGTTAAATGTATCATCATAGAAATGGTCCCATTAGATCCAGAAGCATAGAAACACTTTCTTTTAAGGACCTTTCTTCCATTCAAACCTGCCTAAGAGATGACCCTCTTAATTAGGGCGGACTCTGCATCTCGAATCTTATTAATAATACAAATTCAAATACAATACAATGTTGGGTTAGTTGGTACGCTGAATTGAAGTGGCTCTACCCAGTTTTTCGATGGCAATACTTCCTAGGTGTGTATCTTTTCCGAAAAACTGGGTAGAGCCACTTCAATTCAGCATAACAACTGGAGAGGTGGGAGCGCCTGGTTACACTGAAAAATCTAATGAAGCAGTTCATTAGTCTCTTCAACTTCGCCTCATGCAAACCAGACAGTCCCCCGCATAAAAGGCTGCCATAATCAAAATGGGGAAATATATGAGAGGAAACTATGAGTTGACAGGTTTTTGAGGACAGGCAATCACATGATCTTAGGAACTGTTTGAGGATAGCTATGAATGTTCTGGTGATTTCGGAAATATGGTTACTTCACGACAAGTGCTGGTAAAAGATCAACTCCAAGGTTTCTGACATAGGAGTGGAAATGAATGGTTTGATTATTGAGGGGTAAGTGGAGTAAGGGGTAAGAAGGAAGGAAATTAAGAAGATGCCTGGAGCCAATTAGGATTGCCTTGGTTTTTTGTCCGTTCAGTAAAACAACACATTTTTTTCTGCCCCGGCGTTGATGCTGTCTATATCTTCTTGTAATTTATTTAGGTAAATATGGAGGTCGTCAGTGTATAAGTGGTATTTTGGATGAACTGAGGGGAATCGTTAATATAAACGGAGAAGAGAGTTGGTAAAAGTGAGGATCCCTATGGGACACCTCGTGTTAGTAAAAGAGATGAGGAAGGAGAGGAACCACTTCAGGACACTGTTTGATTTTGAAATGTTTTGGAGTTTAGGAAGGAGGATCGTGTGATGCACGGTATCGAATGCCTTTGAGAAATCAATGAGAATCAGGATGGTGATTATATGTTAGTCTATAGAAGATTGAAGATACTGAGAGATCTTCAACAGAACAGATTGTGTGGAATAATGAAAACGAAAACCGGACTGAAGAGGGTTGAGGAGAGCATTCCGCTCAAGGAAATCATTGAGCTGGGAGTGGAGAATTCTTTCGAGCGATTTGGATAGGTTAGAAAGAATGGAGATAGGTCTATAGTCGGAGGCTAAGGTGTGAACTGGTATTTTGTTCAACGGACAAACTATCACTTTTTTCCAGGTTTCTCCGAAAATGGAATTTTGTAAGGAAATGTTATAGATGTGTAAAATTGCAGGGAAGATGACAGGAAGACAGAGGTTAATAAACTTTACAGGGATTTGATCGGGTCGGTTTTGGATTTAAGGACAGAGGGGAGCAAGTCTTCAGGTGAAATATTTAAAAAGTAAAAGTTATCAGGGTTGAAGTTTTGTGTGAACGAGTATGAGAAGGGGTGAAGAATAGACAGAGAGTTGGCAAAATAGAAATTTAATTCATCTGGATCGATAGGATGATGAGTACAGGATTTGGATTTGACAACTGATAATTTTTTAAGGATTTTTCATTTGGACTTAGGATCGTGGGCTTGTGATATGGAGTTATGGAAAAACTGTGCCTTAACACGCCGCCATAATGAAGATTGGGTGAGATTATTTTTGTAGGACTTGAAAAAGGAGTAATCTTCAGAGGAACAGGTGCATCAGAGTCTTCTGACAGCATCTCTTTTCCTCATTAACTCTCTTATTTCGGGACTTATCCAGGGTGCGGCAGGACGTCTAATAGTGATGGTTTTGAGGGGAGCGTGTTGATTTAGGAAAGTGGAAAGATTAGGTGAGAGGCATGCCATCATTTCATCAATGGAAGATGACAAATAGGATCTAGGGATTGGGAAAGTGAGTCGAAAAAAGGATTTAGTTTTTCAGAGGTTAATGAATCAAGGTTCCGCCAGGAGATTTTGCTAGGGCATAGTTTAGGTGTTGGGATATTTTATGAGATATTGGTGAGGTCATGACTTGACAGAAAAGGTACTGGTTGCTGTGAGAAAGGCAATAGGTTATGAGAGGAATCTATTATAAAAAGGTCTAACCAGGTGCTAATAAATTGGGTGTGGTGGGTTGGTTGGTAGGGTCTATGGAAAGGTCGAGTGAATGGATAAGGTCTGTAAGGCAAGATCTGTTAGGAGAATCAGAGAGCATGTTTATGTTAAAATCAATGAATATGTTACTGTATAACGGGACATAGGTAAAGAGGGAAGATTCAAAGGAAGGATCAAATTGGGCATGCTGAGGGCGGTAAACTACTATGTAAAGGAGGGCAAAGACATCAGAGGATATTTCAACGAGGAGATATTCTGGATGAAGAGAAAGGGGATTCTAGAAAGATTTTTACCCCCAGACTATTATGGACATAAAGACTAACTCCTCCTCCAGTTCGGTCCTCACGATCACGACGGATGAGAGAGGGGTGGATATTAAGGAGGATGGAATATTTGGTTTAAGCCAGGTTTCCGAGACGGCAATGATATGATAGAAATTATGTAGGAAGTGGTCTAGGAACTCATCATAATGTGCTGGGAGGGATTGGGATTTAAATATATGAGTTTGTAAAATAATTATATATATATACATCTCTGTACCCTGAAAGTAAACAACTCCATGTCCATTATTTAATTTAATTAAATTAAATTTGATTTAAATTTAACACCCTATTGATCCAATTACTGAACAATGTGAATAAAAATCTAAAAAACGTTTATTAAATATACCTCTCTATGAGTATCGAAAAATCAAATTTTAATAGCACAAAAGTTCTGAAAAATTGGCTTTCTGAAAATTTTTTAATTCAAGAATAATACATAGTTACAATATATACATGGAAGAATACATGGTTTAATTTACTTCTAGGGTACATAAATATAAAGTCAAATACTAATGTTTTTATGGAGGTAACGGAAGGTTGAGTGATGTGCCCACAAATAAAATTCCCTACTTTTGGAGGCAATTAATTATCTAGAGGCACAATGGTAATACCATTTACCTTTACCCAGGTTTGGATAGCAGGAGGTAATAAAGGATAAGAGAAATGAGAGGAGGAATTCAAAATTTCCTTATTTTGGAATAAACTCCTTTTTTTTTCATCAGTTTCATTGTTAATGTCATGTTTCAATATTATATAACAACACAAAATTACTGGTAAATACAAGTACAGATTTAGCAACAAGTGTTACACATTCTTACATTCACTTACCTATACATCCTATATATTTACCTATATATTTCATATATGAAATGAAGTATATTATTTATACTAAAAAGATAAAAATTATCTACCTCATCAGTAAATTGAAATATATAGGAATAATCATACTACATCTACAAAGTGTCAATATAAGGCTGCTGCTTCAAATCCAAAATGATGATTTATTGAAAAATGACATTTTATATGTCGTATAAGAGGGGGGGGGGGGGTATTGCGATCGTGAAAAATTTCGACTTCCAGTTTTTTGACACTTATTTTTATTTTATTGGCCGCGCAATGTGGTCTTTATTATACTAATATAATTCAATTTCTCTTGATTATATTAATGACATAATCTAGACTTAAATCAAATAACCTCAAATTATTAATAGATTAATAAATTAATTAGTTTCAATAGGCACTTACATAGATTGGAAAAGTTCTTCAATGTCATTACGAGGACAAATTTTGTGATATAGTTCATAAAATTTGTCAAAAGTGAAATCTGCTGGTTCTATCACATCATTCTGTAAACAAGAAACAGTTGTCAGTTGGGAAGAGGTATTTGCGTACTAAAAAAATGACTATTAAGATATATGCATAAACAATGGAAGCAAGAGTATGATCACTTCTTCGTTGTGCATGTATCAAAATATTATAAATTTTATGTAGTATTAATAAACATCAAATATTTTAATATTTCTTGATGTATGTGGTGGTGCCTAAAATTAGACA
Organism: Aelia acuminata; assembly: GCA_911387785.2. Lineage (NCBI taxonomy): Eukaryota > Metazoa > Arthropoda > Insecta > Hemiptera > Pentatomidae > Aelia > Aelia acuminata. The sequence continues at coordinate 155,097,953 of OU426978.1, read as the reverse complement.
ATCTGCGTCTGTTGCAAAGGAAGCTAAATTTCTATAATTCCAGACTAGAACATTTCAAAACTGCCACTGCATAGGGGTGTCCATTAAGAGAGGTTTCACTATTTGTAATTAATTGGTATTTGTAATTAATAATTAATTGGCAATCCAACATTAGAGAATCACCCTAAAATTTATGTAATAAAGAAAAAAAAAATCATAAATTCAAATTTATACTCTACTAGGTTGTAGAGATAATATACTGTACAAAGTGAGTCATTTGGGGTCACCTGTGGTTTAACCCTGTGGCTAGCAATAATGGGTGGTCCCTTAGAGATAAGGCGGTAGCCCAAATGGTGACCCTCTGAGGTGACGCTCTAGATGTCATTAATCTCTCAAAGGCTTTGCTGGGGGTAGTAGGTTTGGCTCACCCAACGGTTGCTAAGCTGTCCAAGCCATTGCCAGCTTGGATCTAACCAGCGGGGCTTGGAGCTTCACAGAGAGGTACGCCTTGCTCGTCTAAATTGTTGTGGGATGCCTTGTCAACAGCATTGGAGTATGAGGCCTAAGGCCTCTTAGACTGAGACTTTTTGTGATCACGCACATGTCTAGAGCACGAACAATACCTACAGTGGAGGGGTGAACCATAAACATGCAGATATGATCTCAAAGGTTGTAAAGGCTTTAGAGTCCCAGAAAAAGAGACCAGTACAGTGCTGGAACAGTGGTGAGCTTGGCGGATAAAACATAATGATCTGGAAAACCTGTTTTTACCCTTGATTCCAATATTCAAGATCCACGAGAAGGTCTAGGGTATGTCATACAAACCTGAAATAGGTATTTGAGATATTTATATGCCCGTGATCCGACAGCAAAAATTTCATCAAAATTAAGTAAACGGAGGGGGCACTTTATTCCATAAACCACATTTTTAATTTTTTTTTTTACATTATTCTCAAAAACGGCTCTATCAGAGGGCGTTTCAGTCATGTGATGGAAGAAAAATGCCAAACTGTTTTTAAAAAAGTTGTTTTTTACTAAAATTAGAATAAACTGTTTTTCTAAACCGGTCTAGACTCAACTGTTCTAATGTTTGAACCTCATTACAAGGAGTTTGATCTAATGTTTGAACGACTGAAATGGAAAAGAACAGTTACTTAAGGTAATAGCACCACTGTTTGTTTTTTTACTTTCACTTACCTATATATGAAATATATAGTAAGTGGAAGTATTGCGATCGTGAAAATTTTCGACTTCCGGTTTTCAACGGAAATACACGTTTTGGGGTCTCCTGAGTCAAAATAACCAAGTCCCGCGAAATGGTCTGTGTGTGTGTGTGTGTGTGAACAGACTAGCTCAAAAACTATAAACCGTGCGAACCTGAAATTGGGTATTTAGAGTATGTATAAGTCCGCGATGTGACAGCAAAAATTTCATCAAATTTGCTCAAAGGGAGGGGGTACTTTATTTAATAACTTTTTAAGTTTTTTTCGATTTTCTCAAAAACGGCTCTAACGATTTTGATTAAACTGAGTATTTGATCTATTCATATGCCTGAAATATGACTGTAAAAATTTCATCAAAATTGATCAACCGGAGGGGGGACTTTACTTAATAAAGTTTGTATCATTTTCACATGTTTTTTTTATTTACTCAAAAACGGTTTTAACGATTTTGATCAAACTTGGTATTTGATGTATTTATATGCCAAATATGTGATAACCAACATTTCATCACAATTGATCAACCGAGGGGGGACTTTACTTAATAAATTTTGTATCATTTTCATGTGTTTTTTTTATTTACTCAAAAACGGTTTTAACGATTTTGATCAAACTTGGTATTTGATGTATTTATATGCCAAAGATGTAATAACCAACATTTCATCACAATTGATCAACCGGAGGGGGGACTTTACTTAATAAATTTTGTATCATTTTCACGTGTTTTTTTTTATTTACTCAAAAACGGTTTTAACGATTTTGATCAAACTTGGTATTTGATGTATTTATATGCCAAAGATGTAATAACCAACATTTCATCACAATTGATCAACCGGAGGGGGGACTTTACTTAATAAATTTTGTATCATTTTCACGTGTTTTTTTTTATTTACTCAAAAACGGTTTTAACGATTTTGATCAAACTTGGTATTTGATGTATTTATATGCCCGAGATATAACTAAAAATTTCATAAAAATTGATCAACGGGAGGGGGGACTTTACTTATTAAATTTTGTATCATTTTCACGGGTTTTTTTTATTTACTCAAAAATGGCTTTAACGATTAACAAAAATAAGATATGAATGTAGAAAAATGTGTGGCTTTGGGAAATGATATTTAGCAAAACACGTCAATTTCTTATCTAAGTAAGTTGGTAAGTGAAAGTTGTGTGTTGCGCGCACGCACTAGATTTTTCTGGATTAGATTCTGTTTTTCTTCTTCATGAATTTATTTCATTTTCAAATATATTCTAATTACTTATATAACCAATAGGATACAATGCAATGTGACATCTACAAAATTTAACACAATTCATTTTATTACCATGTCTCAGCTGGGATCAAAATCCTGTGAATTGAATTTTCAAGCCAATAAACAGATTGTTCAAAAATGCAAACTGGGCAAAGTTCAGACAGCCATTAGATTCTTATATAACCAACAACCCTCTAATGAATTCGGAAACGGAAATTTAAATTAACATAATCTAACTTAACAAATGCATGAAACAGGCTATGACAGTATCTATACCAAAACAATCTACCCAGTTTCACCATCAAAAAGGCGTAATGCATCAAACAGGTTATGACAGTATCTATTTCACAACAATATACCCAGTTCACCTCCATACAACCTATCTTATCACTAAAAGTTGATTTGATAAAAATAAAACTTAGAATTAGAATAGATTGATTTGATAAAAATAAAGCTTGGAAAAAAAAACCAACCTACCAAAAACTCACAAACCAAATTGAATTCCTATACATAGTAGACAGGCAACAACGATTAACTTGAAGCATGCAGCAAGGAGACATATATTTTTGCCGCTGTGTTCCTTCTATGGAAAGACTGTGTGTAGCATGCATCAATGCCGTATGCTGCATGCTGCCTAAGTGGAATCCTGCATTTATAGCTTTCCGGAAACAGAGAACGATTACTGTTCTATTATACTATATAGTAGGTATACTCTACCATCTATGTTGTTAGTTTTTACAATTTCCACTGTTGTACTTTTATTTTACATTTAGTCATCATGTAGCCTTTCATTTCAAAAGCTGTGGGTTCCACAAAAATAAACCTTTTGAAATCGGCAAACTAACCCCTACCACCTCTCGCCTTATAACTTTTTCCTCAGTCTCTGTATTACTCTGGATTCAACAAGGTAAATATCATATTTTATTTTATCGTGTTAACCAACTACTTATTCAAATATTCACATATAATTTTACTATCTTTTATATAATTATCAGATTTCTTAAGTACCTATGTAATGTGAACATATCATCAGTTAGATTTGGTTTCCATTAAATAATGGAAACCAAATAGTCACAGATAGTAACAATAAAAAGTAACAAAATTATTACTTTTCATTGTTACTACCTATCTGTAGATTAGTAATTATATGATAAACAATTTCTAGCTTTACATGTTGCTCATATATCTTTCTTTATTTTAGCCCTGAAAACGATACAGATTTTTGGATCGAAACATTGGCTCTCCAAATAAAAAATGTTTAGACTAAAAATCCTGATAATTAATCATTCTACATTATATACGAGGTGTGGCTATTAAATAACGAGACTGACGCTGTAAAACATTTTATTTTTATTTCATACATTTTTACTTATTATCACCTTCAATATACACCCCTCCTCTATCCCTACAACGCTCCATGCGAATCTTCTTTGTTCGAAACAGTGCTGGAAGTCTTTTTCTGTCAGCTCCTTCAGGACGCGTGCCGCTTTCTCTTTCACAGAGAAGCAGATTTCACCTTAGGAAATCGGCGCATTGTCTTGGTGGAGAACCCATGACTTGTCCTTCCACAATTCAGGTCGTTTTTTCCTTATTCTTTCGCGGAGTTCAGCAAGAACGTGAAGGTAGTAATGTTGATTACTTCAGGAACCCAGTGAAGGTACACAATCCCATGAATATCGAAAAAAACAATCAACATTGCTTTGAATTTTGATTTGCTCATTCGAGCTTCTTGAAAACGCTTAAACCACTCAAAAACACGTGCACGCGATAAACATTCATTGCCATACACTTCTTTCAATAAATTATAAGTTTCCGTAGCGGTTTTTCCAAGTTTCACATGAAATTTCACAACAATTCGTTGCTCTACTGTTACACTTAACATTTTTCCGGCGAAACAAAAAAACAACTCTAATGCGAATGAAGGCTACGGCTGTACTGATTTGTTTACAGAAGCGAGAGGCACTACATTCGAAAGAGAAGGCTTCACGATAACAGCTGTTGGTTGCTGGCATTTGGCGCATGCGCACTTCTTCTGTAGCAGCGTCAGTCTCGTTATTTAATAGCCACACCTCGTATATTCTCTAAGTGCCCCTGTAGTAACAGATACCAGATATTTTACTCAAGTGTTTGTTTCATTTTAGTCCTGATGAATACATGTTTGGGTAGAAACATAGTAATAAGAAAAAAGTTTTTTTTTATTGCAATTCCTCACTACCAATCATTTAATACAACTTTGAAATTATTCTAAGATAAAAAAAGAATCTAAATTGGAACATAGAAACAATATTGCTGCTAGACACGTAAAAAAGATTTGGTTTATTTCTTTCCAATGAAAATAAAGAACTTTAGCACTTTCTTTTCAATTAATTGAAATCGAATACTTATTTCTATATTGTTTATTTAAATTAAACAAGCTGTATTATTTGCACAGGTCAATTAGTATTTTTTTTGTTTTACATAAAAATTATATGTTTATAACTTACCTTTCCTGATGGCAGGCCAAGATCCTGAAGGCACTGGTAAACCATTTTTTCAGTTTTACCTGAAGCAAAAGTCCTTGCTACAACCTTGACAGGTACCTTACCCTTTGGGTCCACTAACATTCCGAGCCTCATCCAACTGAAAAATTTCAAAATACCACATAAGAAATTAAACAAATGACGAAATGGCCTTTGCCAGTTACGAGCAGCTTACACCGAGCACCAACGGAAACACATTCAAGGCGTGAAAAGCAGACTAGTGATTAGTTTCTTTTAAAATTGAACAATTAATTTAAGAATGATGCCCTAAAGTTTAATGTTACTCACTGCTTCATAAGATTGGTGCTGGGGCAGACATTGTTCATCTTGTTATTATGAGTGATTTTTCTTAAGCCATCTTGCCACGCCTGTGAAAAAGTAAAACATGCAAAACGATAACATCAAAAACTTAAGATACAAAACATTGTAAATTAACAAAAAATAATGCTTCGTAATGTAATATGTTGAGTTGTTCAGAAATTAATTTTGTTTTTTCCCAACAGCGGACTTAATTGTATTTTTTAACAGCCAACTTCACAAATAAGCCTACTAATCTTTTATATTTGATAGGTGATGTAGCAAGGTTTAGTTTGTGACCAAGTTTGAGTATTTTCAAATATGGAGAAAAATGAAGAGCCACATATTATATATATATATATATATATATATACAGTCGATTCCGCTTAATTGGGACACATCGGGACCAAAGCGTTTTGTCCCAATTAAACGAATTTCACTTTTTTTTTGGAAATTCATTTGATTGGTTTTAGGAACAATGTCATTAACCAGTAACACACAAAATTAAACAATGCATATTTTTTTAAATAATTTTATTTTATAAACTCTGGAAAACTTTACATAGGTACATAATATAAATTACAAATATGTATTATAAATTTAAAAAAAATCCTTAATAAAATAATTAATTGGTAGATACATACTAATTCAATAAAAAAATGAGTCAAGTGTAGTCTGTCTTTTGTTTTTGTGACACTTGGCTTCTACGAAATCAGCACAGATGTTCAGTGCAGATGTAGGGCTTCCTTCATTTCCTTCCTGCATAAAATAACGTTGTAACACGGCCATACATTTTTTTGCCTCCTGGTTAGTCACTGGCACAGGTGGCTCATCATCGTCGTCGTCATCTTCGTCTAATTTTTCATGTTTAGATTTAATACCTTCTACAATTGAATCCTCACACTCTTCACTATCGTAGCATGGTAAATTGTTATCTATAGCTAAAAATTCTTGAGAGTTAATAACAGGAACTGGTAACAACTCATTTTCTTCATTGTTTAAAATTTTGGAAATATCCAAGGGTTTAAAGCCGCATTTAGTAAAACAGTTCTGTATTGTGGTTGCTTTTATAGCTCGCCAACTGTCAGCGACAAACTATATTGCTTGCAAAAGGGAAATTTTGGAACTAATCTCTCTGGCTGTTGTGGAACTTGTTAATAAGTTTTCATCAATAGATTCTAATATGTAATTAACCAATTTTCCACGATAGAAAGTCTTCAAATTTCTGATTACCCTCATGTCCATTGGTTGCACTAAGGATGTGGTGTTGTAGATTGTCTAAATGAGGGTGTGCCGCACAATTGTCAACAATCAGCAAAATTTTTCTTTGTTTAAGTTGTAAATGTTGGTCCCAACTGGTCAGCCAATTTCGAAAAATATCAGTCATCAGTCATCCACGCATTTTTGTTTGCATGGTACTCCACTGGTAATCCCTCCATTCTTAACCCCTTAAAGCATCGAGTTCTAGCACTTTTTCCTATGATCAGTAGCTTTCGTTTGTCAGTACCTGACATATTTGCACAGCATAACACAGTAATGCGGTCCATCGCCTTTTTATAACCAGACAGTGCAATGTGTTTATAGCATAAGGAACCATCTGGCGTAGCACGGTAATAGAGGCCGGTTTCATCAGCATTGAAAATGTCATCAGCACAAAAATTCTCTAAAAAGGTAGGAATTTTTGTAATTTCCACTGTTCCGAACTTTCGTTGTCGGCACTGGCCTTTTCACCGTGCGCTTTTTTAAATTTAATATTGTGCCTTGCTTTCCATCGCGATAACCAACCATCAGTTGCTTTGAAATCGTTGCGGCCCAGTTTTTTAGCGAACTCCTCTGACTTCGCCTTCAATATTGGACCGTTGATATTTACGCCTCTGCCACTAACAATAGAAAACCATTGATCTAGTGCTTATTCAACGTCTGGATCCTTCCCATCACGTTTTCTTTTGGATGTCCCTGCCGGTCCTTTTTGTAATGCGAATTCCTCACGCAGTTGACTTTCTTGTCGTAAGACACGCGATATGGTAGATTTTGGTACACCAGTTATCTCAGCGAGCCGACGATAACTTGTATTAAGTGGCTGGCTTTTTATTTTATCAAGCAAAGCAATTTTACTGGTAAGTGTCAAATCGTTCCTTGGCATTTTGGCAAGGGTAAAATTTTTGAAAAATACAATTGACAAAAAATAATTTCACGCACTGTTCACGCGCAAGGTGTATCGGTGAGCGAATAAACACACAATAATGACAATAACTTCATGTGCAAGGTGTATGTATGGTGAGTGAATGAACGCGCAAGAATTGAGACAGTTGTCACAGCGAAGTGTATCGGTAACTGAATAGGAAGAGACTGAAGCAAATGTCAATGTGAGGCTGCCGCGGCTTTTTAAAACACAGATGTCAGGAACAGAAAGAAGCCGCCTCTCCGGCTTTCCCAGAATTTGGAAGGGGGGGGGGGTGTTTGTTTTGCCGCTGCACTGGCTCGGATGGAAAAGATTGCAAATGTGAACATGAGGCAGCCTCGGATTTTTAAAACACGGGTATCGGGCTCAGAAAGAAGCCGCCTTTCTGGCTTTCCCGGGATTTAGGAGGGGGTGGTGTTTGTTTTGCCGCTGCACCGGCTCGGTTAAACCGGAACTCAGTTAAAACATACTCGGTTAATCAGGACTCTACTGTACTAAAATCTTAAATTTACTGTCCCAATTAAGCGGAATGTTGTCCCAATTAAACATACAAATTTACTATTGGTTTCATGGTTTGGTTTTCGTTCTTTGAGATTTGTCTCAAATAAGCGGCTGTCCCAATTAAGCGGAATCGATATATATATATATTTGTATACCATATCTTTTTTGTTTGAAAGTACCTATCTTAACAAAATTTACCAAGATTTGAACTCTCAAAAAAAAAAAAAAAAAAAAAAAAAAAAAAAAAAAAAAAAAAAAAGATTTGAACTCGGAATTTTGCCTGTACTTTTTATAGATATGGCTATCAATAAATCATCTCTTTTTGTATTCTATTTTTTCGATCACATTGTTTCCAACATTGCTATCAATTTTTTTATTTAAAAAAAATCATAAATACATGAGTGTAAGACACAGTTTGAGCCAGACTTTGCCTCGGCTTCCCCGAGCACCTTGGCTGCTTCTCCTGTTGTGGTCCGCAGTGCCATCTGGAGGGCCATTTCTTGCCAGTAATACGACAGTCTTCGTAGCTCCATTGCCCATCAGCATCGAATAATCCTTTGATGGTGCCATCCACATGTGCGCTGTTGGCTGTGTCCCAAGGAGGCTAACATCGTTGGGGAAGGTTCTTGATGACTTTTCCAGTATGATTTCATCCTCCAGGAGTCGATATGTCTTATTTTTCCTGAGTCAGAGCGACTTTTCCCTTGCAGGAACTCCTGATGTGTCCGAGCTCCCCTTAGCTCCAGCAATGTAGTACTGGTCTCCTTTTCCGGGACTCTAAAGCCTCCAATACTTTTGAGATCACACCTTCCAGTCACTATGGTTCACTCCACTGCTGTCTGTTCGCGGTCTGGACACATGTATGGTCACGAGAAGCCTCAGTAGTCGACTTGAACTCCAATGCTGTGGATAGGGCATCCACTATCAGATTAGGAAGAGCGAGATGCACTGCTCTCTGAAGCTCCAAGTCCCACCAGCCATCAACAAAAGCTTGGGTTAAAATGTAAATCATGTCGGATGAAGACTCCAGAATACTTTCAGGGGATGCTGGATAAGCCAGTCTTACCATCCTCCCTAGGTCTGCCTGGAACTCCTGGATAGTCTCGGCTGCCTTCTGCTTCCTGCTCTTAAGCTGTGACTGGTATACCTGTTCGAGGTGGGTGTGGCCAAACTGCATCGCAAAGCCGGCTTACTAACATGTTAAAATCATAAGGACTGTCGGTTTAAAGTACATCTAGAGTGTCGCCTCTGAGGGCCACCGTATTATCTCTAGGAGACCACCCATTAACAAACTGTTTGAGGTAATTTGACCAGGACGACTTACCATCAACATTTGGCTTGGCTTTCTGTGTCTTGTGTATTGTGTGCTTATAAAACCTCTACCTACAGTGCGACGACCCTCTCTTTTTGTTGAGCCAACCTGTCATTTACGCCATTCCCCATCTCCCCCAACAAGTTGGTCACCTTGTCATTCATTTTGCCAGACAGATTAGTCAACCTCTGTCATTTATCTCAAACAAGTTTGAATTTAGGCAACTTATTTTTTTGAGCTTAGCAGACAGGCAGGCCAACTTGTCACTTTTTACTCTTAGCAGACTGGCTGGTCAATTTGTCATTTAGATCATCAGACAGGTTGGTCGGTTTATAATTAAGTTCAACAGACTGGCTGGTCAATTCATCATTTAGATCACCAGACAGGTTGGTCAGTTTTTCGTTAAGCTCAACAGACAAATTATTTAAAGCAGCCTTTAAAGAGCTAACTTTTAACTTTACTGCCTTAGGATCTATGCCAGAGTAATACTCACATAAGCGGGCCAACAAGATCACTTTCAAGCCAGTAGAATCCAAATCCAGCTCTTTTAATTCCTTCATCAATCCCGCTAGTAACAGTTCTCCAATCTGTTTGCCAGGCATTTTTAATCTTTAAACTCTACACCTGACACCAGTTCTAACACTAGTATGGGTTAAATAATTTTTATTTGTGAAAAATGAAAATTGACAACACCAAACAAACAATAAAAGCTCAAATTAATAACATTACAAAAAGTAACTACTAGTGACACAAAAGTAACCATATGCTTCGATGTTCAGAGCAATATTAAGCCCCTAGTCCATTACTTTTACATTTAGTTTACATTTACTTTTACATTTAGTTCGAAATCGAACATTCGTGAAAGGCGTAGAACATTCTCGTAAGATCCAGAACATGTACAGGTATGTTACTGTTCTAACATAAAGTCTAGAACTCTTTTCAATGAAACAGAGGAAATCATATAATTTTGTTTCACATTAAAATATCAGGTACTAGTTCTGAACAGTGGTTCCTGCACTGTTCACTAAGGCGCCCTTCAAATTAAAGCCGATCTCCACTGAAAAGGACCCTTTAGGAGGTTTATTTATCTCTGAAGAGCGAGGGAGTCGAAAGCAGAATCTATTAAAGCTAATCACAGCCCCTTTTTAAAAGAAAAAAACGCGATGGGAGTTCGATAACATCAAGGTCACATAAACTCTCAAAACCGGCCACGCCCAGGAGCCACTCTTCAGAATTAGTACCAAATATCATTACTACATTTATGTATGTGTATAAGTGGCACTCACATTCTGTTAATAGTTCTCTGAACACATCGGATAATTTATTTATTTATTCATTTATTTGTTTTCTTTAATGGCATAAAAACACACACACACACACACACACACACACACACACACACACACACACACACACGCACGCACGCACGCACGCACGCACGCACGCACGCACGCACGCACGCACACACACACACACGCACACGCACACACACACGTGTGATAATGATACATACTATTTTATTCGAAGTACTGTCCTTCGCTATTCATCTCTTAGGCAATTTGTGGATTTTGAGTCAAACCAATCACTTAGCCAATTTTCCGCGGTAGTAATCGGATGAGGCCAAATCTGATGAGTACGCAGCATGCGGAATAATGTCCAAAACAAACACTTTGATCGTTTCCTTGTCCATTTAGCCGAAGGTGATGGGGCATTGTCATGGAGCAAGATCACTTTGTGTGTCCTTTCTTGATATTTGGGATTACAAAGCTGAAGCGTTAGACGAGTGCGGGAGTCTTACTCACTTCATGAGGGAACACTGTGGTTTAGTGTGATCCAATCCCCATCAAGGCTTATGTCACCTTGTGGTGCCTTCTGGGGAGTAATCATTACTTGCGAACGAAAGAGGTGGGGTTCATCTAGGCAGCTCGGCAAGAGCCAAGAGATGAACCTCTCAGGAAAGTTAAAAAAAATAATGCAAAGCATAACCTGCTTCACACCACAACCTGGCATGTCTGGACTCACATGTGCCGTGGAACACCCTGCTGGCACACCTATTGGTGCCTATGTGTCGGAGCATAGGAGGTCTAAGGCGTAAATAAGGATAATTTTTTTCACACACACAAACACACACACACACACACACACACACACACACACACACACACACACACACACACACACACACACACACACACACACACACACACACACACACACACACACACACACACACACACACACACACACACACACAAACACACACACGTCGAGGGGTATTTCCCTGTGAAGGTAGCATATATCCCGGTTCCAGGACAGAACTCCGGGACTCTCAGCGTTGATAGCGCTGAGATGGGGGTATACCCCAGAGGATAGCCATACGTGGAATGGGATAAAACCAATGACAGAAAAGAATAAACTCTTCTACCTTGAAAATCCATTATCTGACGAGGAAACAAACCAGACAGAGCTTCTAAATATATCTGACATCTACTCTGACGCCTTTGACGAATCATCAGTTGGAAACTTACTACAAGCACTGAAAGAAGAAATTCAAGTACTACAGGTCGAGACAAATAGACAGGGAGTGCTGGAGGAGCATGCTCTTGTAGCTCCTGCTTCACAGGCTCCAATGACAAGGACGAGTAAAGAAACCTAGCCTTACACATCAGAGTGTGGACCAGTTGGAGGCCTCGGCCAGGATGAGGTCCACCAAGAACATAAAAAGGCGCAACAGGAGGAAGGCAAAAGCCCTACTCCTATCCAATTCACCAGCTGATACGGAGCCGTCCCAAGGAGGGGCTTCTAAGGATGCAAGGGCCCAACCAGGGCCGGCAGGCAAAGCTGCCCTAACCAAAGGAAGTGCTCCAAAGCTGGGCCCCATCACATTGACAAGAGGGAACCTCTCCAAAATCGCCAGGCCAAGGATGCAAGGGCCAAGGGGGGAGCCCCACATTACTACAGATGCAGATAGGGTGCAGGAGGGCAGCCAACAAGGCCAGCAGTTTACACTGCCAGGCCTCAAAAGCAGCCCACTGGAGCCCATACAACTGGCAAAAGGCCTAGATCCTCTCTGGGAACCTCAGCACCAGCTGATAAGAAACCAAGAGAAATCCATGGCCAAATAGTAAATTACCCCCTTGCTGCAAGAGGGCAGTTGGTTGTGGTGGTCCCTGTGGATTATCCACACATCCAACTGACCAGGGAGCACTGCGAGGAGCTACAGGAGATGATCACGGAAAAGGTAGATGAAATAGACGAGGAAAGCAATGATCAGCCACTCAGTCTCAACAGTGGAACCTGTATCATTTCCTGTCTAAATGAACACACTGTACAGTGGCTCAAAAAAATTAATCCAAGTGTCAAGATGAAAGAGGAGTTGCCACACCCAGGAATTAATGAAAGTAGTTAAGATTGGAGCTTTCTTCCCAGGAAAAGCTCCATTTGAAGAGACACTACTAAAAAGAATAAGAATTCAGAATAAGGCAGTTACTGACATAAAAACTTGTAGGCTGCATTATATAAAGGAGATGGAAAAGGGTTTCTTCGCAATCATAAAAATTTCGGAGTCCACCCTGGAATGCCTCAAGACCAGTGGTATGAAGGTTGGCTGCGGGATGAAGATGATCTCTTTCAGACATATTGAAGGATCTGGTAGAGAGCAACTCCCGACTACCATAGCAGAGTGAGAGAAAGAGAAGATGGAGACATCTGAGGAGGTGGCTGAAACTATGCAAGGCCCATCGGAGACAATTACAGTGATGACTGAGGCAAAGGAGGGTGGATCTGAAGAGGAGGCAAAGGCTGAATCTGAAAGAAAAACCCGGTGACCAGCATCACCGGACAAGATAATAAAAACCATCGATGTTACCTCTGGGGAGGCGACAGGAGGAGGAGCAAAACCCTAAGTCCTGGTGAAAGCCAGGTCAGAGGGTGGAACTCAGCCACTGCTGTCACCTAGGAGGCCATAAGCCTGGGAAGCAAAGAATAAAAAAAATAATAAAAATTATGAAACTGCTGCAGATAAATCTCCAAGATAGCAATACCCATCATAAAATCTGGGGAAGCAGCAATACTAATCAAAGAGGTGAGCAATTGCTTGAATTTATTATAAAATACGATCTTGAAATATTGAATAGTGGCAACAAACCACATTCTACAATAAACAAAGATCGGAAGTATTAGATATAACACTGGTGTCACAAATACTCAGTAGGCAAATCACGAACTGGAATGTTTCCAACGAGGAAACATGCTCAGATCATAAGATTTGATCTACCAGAAAGACTAAACACTAATGAGTAGTACAGAAATCCTAAGAATACAGATTGGAAAAGTACTTCTCCAAACTTACTGAAATGATGAGACATTGTCCAATAGATGCATACAATGAATGGCCACTGGAATGTCTCAACACATAAAAAACAAATGCAATGATGGAAACATACCATCATAGCAATAAGCTAAAAACAATAAAATCAAATAGGAAAGTTCCATGGAGGAAAAATTAATTAAAAAAGCTAAGAACATAAAACGAGAAATCTGTTCAATGCTGCAAAGAACTCTGGCAGATGGGATACTTACAAAGAAGTAAGGGCTGAGGTAAATATCACAAATCTGTCAGAAAGGCCAAAAGAGAGGCTTCGAGGAATTTCTGCTCAGAAGTAAGCCGAGTTAAGAAAATATTAAACAAAACAGAACAAGAAACATTGGGCATGTTCAAGGAGGAAGGGGGATCCACGGCAAATGAACTGGAAACCCTTGAAGCCATAGCAAGAACCCAGTTTCCAAATTGCGAAATTAAAAACACCATAATTAACTACTCCACATACTCTACATCGACCTATGATAAAATGTGGAGAAACGCAAAGCAAATAGTCACCAGCAGTGCCTTGGAATGGGCTGTCAACACCATGAAGCCATTCAAATCTGCTGGCGCGTATGGAATATTTCCAGCATTAATTAAAAAATGAATGAACATTATAAGACCTCACCACCTCTTAAAACTATTAAGAGGTAGCCTAGCATTAGGATATACCCCTACTGAATGGAGAATATCCATCAGACTATGAATAAGCATATTTTTTATAGTTTAAACTATGAATGTTCATGTAAAAAATATTGAAAAAAATGATATGATAATGGTTATCATGGCAATAACCATAGGCGCCATCAGTTGTTTATTTCTAATCAGTTAAGTTTTTCCTCCTTAATAAAAATGTGCTTCTATAACCTTGAAAGATTTTCTTTAATTTCAAATACTTATACCACTGTAACACATATCAGCGATTAACAACTTGTAGGACTGATGAGATTGGTTTTGACAAATTATTGATTGTTTGAGAAGTGAATTATCCGAGTTCACGCGATGGCATAAACTTCTTTTTTTACTAAGGAAATGAAGAACCTACATATCAAAATTTGAGATTAAACCTAGACGTTTGTATCAATTAATGGCTATATTGTGTCATGAACTGGATTTCCAGAATGTAGTACACTTTCAACATTAATATTGTTGGAAACCTAATTTTTCAAACCAGTTTTAGTATTGGCATGGGCTTTCTGTCAATACACCTTCTCCATGCACATCAGATTTTTATTTTATTTTTCTAGCTTAACAGCATTCTTTATTATAGCAAAAGATGGGAAATATACAGAAAATATTGATTTTTACTTTGCATATTTAAAAGGGCACCAACCAATACTACTACATAGAATCAAATAAACTTTTTAACAAACTAAACCTTGCTGTCACTTGAAAAAATTAATAAGGATTATGTGGCTTAAGTGTGAAAATAAAATTGCATCGCTGTTGGGAAAAAATAAAATTAGATTCCAAACAATTCAATCAAGCAAAAAAAACAAAAACAAAAATGGAAAATAAAATAAATTCAAGATAAAAGATAAATGAATTAATAATAAATAGGTAATTGACAGAATATTCAAAATAAAAAAATAAAACTGAGAAGATTGCTGCTTGATTTTTTTTTTTTTTTTTTAGGTTTATTTTATATAACAACTAGCCAGACAAATAGCTCTTGATCTGTTAATGCTTGCTATTCTTAGGGGACCAGAGATCCCAGATTAAAAATTTCTTTCTTTCTAATATTCTCATACCCGTTAAATTTAATTTCTCATATTCGCTGAATTTATATTTTCATACCATATCATCTAATCTTATGCAATTATTGTGATTATTTTTATACATATTTCTTTTACATTTTTTCTTCTAATTTATTTGAGGCAATAGTGTATGTTTCTTTATTCATTCTTCATCCTTCTAGTGTAACATACTTTTTAGGATACATCTAATTGTTATTCACTATTTATCATAATATAATACATCATACATTTCCTTCCCTTCGTTCAGAGCTTTATTCCACAATATATTTTATCTTATCTTAATCATCATGTAGTATATATACTAAATAAATATACTATTATATTTCATCTTATTTTAATCATCATGTAGTATATATACTAAATAAATATACTATTATACTTTATCTTATCTTAATTATCATAATTTTAACTTTATACTTTCACTTACCTATATATGAAATATATAGTAAGGGAAAGTATTGTGATCATGAAAAATTTCGACTTCCAGTCTCCTGAGTCCAAATAACCAAGTCCCGTGAAATGGTCTGTGTGTGTTAATAGAATAGCTCAAAAACGATTAAGCCTTTGAAACTGAAATTAGGTATTTGAGGTTGGTATAAACCCATGTGACAGCAAAAGGTCGATTAAAATTGTGTATAAAGAGGAGAGACTTTATTTCATAAATGTTTACGTTTTTTTTATTTTCTCGAAAACGACTCAATCAATTCTGATTAAACTCCTAAGGTTTAATGAGAATCAAGTAATTTCTAACATCAGATAGGTTTCATCATCATTGAAGCTTAAATGGTGAAGAGAAGTTTTCTTCCTATAAAGTCCCTTTGATTTTATTTATATGGAGAAATGAACTGTCTTTCATTATAAACAGTAATAAGAAACTTTAAGTTCGGCAATGACATCCCACAGTTCTCTTTCTAGTACGATATACTGCGTCAAGAGGACACTTTTCTTTTTTTTTAACAGTACGTGAGTATCAACCTTTTTTGTGCAATTTAGCATTCTAATAAACAATTTAAAAAAAAAAATTAACAAAAAATGGGTCAAGCACAGTTTAATCAAATGATGGAAGCATTAACACGGGTACTTCAAAGATGCAATTTTGGCAACATAACCCCAGCACGAACATCGCGCCATCCGCTAAATTTGATTAAAGTAGAGAAAATTTCTCAAATTACCTCGAACGTTTTGATCAATATCTTAGTTTAAAGAATATAACTGACTCAGTGAAAAAAGCCCCACTATTATCCACATCCATTGGATCAAACCATTACAATAAGTTATATGTAATTTTAGGCCCAGATAACCCAATTAAAAACTTAACATTTGATAAATTTGTTGAACAACTAACTGTGATGCAATCATCAAAGAAAAACACAGCCGTTTCGCATCATTACTTTTTCTCTACAATTTAAAGAGCTGATCAAACAATCTCTGAGTACATAATTGATTTAAACGGAAATTAACAGATTATAGCTTTCATAAGGAGTGATTGTTAAAAGAAAGTAACGGTGCCCGATATATTTTTAAAGAGCCAGTTTATACGAGGTATCCACGACGATTGGATACAGGAACAAATGCTCCATGCCGATCCTAATACCTTCGAGGAATTACAAGGAGAGGCTATTGCTTTAGAGGTGTCACGTTTGAATAGCAAACAACTCACTAGTCGCATTAATAACCCTCTCAGCGACACATAAAATTTCATCCTTGGAACAAACACGCAAAGACACGAGTCGAAGCACCTTTTCTACCAATCAAGCAGCCAGAGATCAGTTCCAAAATAAGCCATTGCCTCCCCTTCGACAATTGTACCGCTCACAGTCCAGGGATAGAGTAGAATATCGTGCCCTAGTGCCCTCATTGCTAATCTTTTCCTTTAGTGCGGTAGGAATTCGCATAGTTCACAGGAGAGTAGGATTGAGAGGAAGGCCTTGAAATGTGAGAGATGTGCTAAGGTCAGTCATGTATTGAAGGTGTGTATTAAATCCCTTATTAGATACCAGAAGGGAGTAAATATTGTTGCTGATTTTTCAGATGAAGAAGGCAGTTGCAGTAGCCACTCATATCCAAGCATTCATATCCACCCCGACTCTTACAAGATCCTTACCAAATAGAATCAAAATACCTTCTCAATGGGGAAAAACTTTATCTTCCCTGGGCCTCCATAAAATCGATTTTCTCCAGTCATCTAAAGGGGTTGATTACCTCAAAGAGGTTACTGACCAGTATGAAATCAATTCAGTTTCGGAGAAGTATCTTATAACCGTTTTGCTAAATGGAAAGCCACGAGAAATGGAAGTGGATTCAGAAGCAAGGTTCTCAATATTACCAGAGGACAAATTTCTACCAGCTGCTAGGTACAGCAAAAAGTAGGCACTCCTGTGAAAAAGGCATTCTTGAGCTTGAAAAAGGAAATTTGCATCGACAAGGTTTTGGTACCATTTGATCCAAAGTTACCAATCGTACTCACTTATGACGCTAGTCCTGTGAGAATCACAGCTTTACTTAGGTAGTCGATGGAATTGAAAAACCCATACCATATGCGTCAATGTCCTTAACTTCCTCGGAAATGAACTAGTCAACTTACCGTGAGGCCTAGGCAATTATTTTTGCTGTGCAACGCTTTTAGAATTATATCTTTGGTAGGCACTTCATTCTAGTCAATGATAAGGAGCCACTTACAAGAATTTTTAGCCATAATAGCGCTTGCCACAAATGACTTCAGCCTGGCTCCTACGCTATGCTTACGCTTCATTTCTCTCAGGTTTCGATTATTCTGTGAAATTTAAAAAATGGAAAGACAAGGAAAATGTTGATTACCTATCACATGCACCAGTTTACTAGAATGTGGTCACTTGATATCTATATCCATGATGAAGTTCATCAGTTATACTCTGTTTCTTTATTCCAAATTACATACTGTTATGTCACTGCCGACCAAATTAGAGCAGAAACAATTAAGGACCATGATTTAGCAAAGGTTATCTACGATTTACAATCCGCACCAAAAGACTCAGTGTTCACCATATCGCGTAGCATCTTTTTTAGGAAGGACAGAGTGGTTATCCCAAGTTTTTTTTTGTTGTTTTTTTCGGTTGGCACTTTAGGCCTAATGAGCACAGACAGCCTGGAGGGGGTAGCCCAAATCTCATGTTGCTGCAAGCCATGGTCACCATGTTGCAGCGGCAGACTGCCCATAGCTCTATAACCAATCCCATTGGTGCCAAATTGGCAGTGTTCTTCCCACCGATGGCTTCAGCTCTCTCGGGTTCAAGGAAAGTGACTGTATGGTACCTCATAACTCCAACTAAATGATGATGCACAAGAACTTTTTTTTGGAAGATGAAATGGACTCTATTGGATGGGTATAAGAGAAGATGTTAAAAATAAAATTAACTGGTTACATGGAAATTTATGGATTTCTTGAGATAATAAAATATTATGTGTTAGTAGGTTGAAATGTATCATTTTACTTATAGCAAACTGAAAGACTTCCAATTGTGTGAACATGACGACTCACAGCCCAGGTGGGTTGGTGAATATGATCTTGCTTCTGGCCTCTTCCTCTTTACTCTTTGTCCCCTCCCGCCGGGGAAATAACTCCTCAATTTACTCCCTCATGGCTTTGAAGTAAATTTCCTGTTGAAGAAAAAATGTAACAGGTCTGGTCTCTTGCTGGAATATGTCTCACCAAGTTCGTTCTCTAACTCTGCCCCCAGCAGAGGTCGCCAAAGGGGGCATTCAAATTCTGGCAGTCCCACCATTTTATTTGCCCATCCCTGGTACTGCAATTTACAGGAGCTTTCGGGAAACCAAAACATACCGCTCACCTAAATCAGCTGCGGATGATTTAATCTTCAAGAACGCAAAGCTGGATGCATTCAGGATTTGAATAAATTTTGAGAGCAGGGGTAAAAGTAGATATGAGGGTTAGTAAACATTACAATACAAAAAAAGAATATACATATATCTATGAACTCTATTCGCAGAGTAATAAAAAAAAGAAAATTACGCTTCATTAAAAAACAATAGATAAAATTGTCATGTCGTTGGGCAATGTGTATTGAAAATGAGGGAATGTAAATATGTGATGAGAAAGAAAATAAAGACGGTTAAGAAATGAAGTGTATCCTGTTAGCATTGAGATAAGAAACAAACAAATAAATTTCCTGGTGAAGATACAACCTTTTATTGTAATATTAGGGTATCTAGAATGCTGTATAATTTTATTTAGCTGAGTTCTATGTGATCTATATGAATGTTAATATATTGTAAGTACTATTATTAAAATTAGATAGCGAGATATAAAAAATATGTTGAATTACTAGGCCAACTTTGTACCCTAAAGCTTCTTTAATTGCCTGTAATACTTAGCAAGCCCCCTGCTAAAACAGTCAAATGTCTCTAGTAGTAGACCACATCAACAATGAAAAACATACATATCTCCTTTTTGAAATTTGTAATCACGGTTAATGTGAGATAAGTCAAATTTGTACTTTTTGAAAATAGGCTCTTAATATGGGATAGGGGGGTGTCCTAATATGGGATACATATCCGGTTTTAGGGACCATGATATAAAATGATATATATAAAGCAAAATTTGTTTATTATACAGATGATGTTCACAAAATATGCTCATAAATGTCATCAAAATATATGCTGTAAATGCCCTTGGCAACATACGATCGGAAACCCGAAGATAGTAAGTTCAAAACCCGGAGCCAGGGGATATTTAATAATATTACTCGGCATTAATCCCCCACCTTCTCCAATGGCCAGAAAACCCCGTATAGCCTAAGAGGCGAGGAAGGGGAGGAACAAAAAATGTATATATATTTATATATATATAAATAAATACATGTTAATTATGTTACAAAAAAAAAATAACATTTTTATATTATAATTTTCAAAAAATCAAAATTTGGTAAGACCTTTATTTGACAGATTTTTTCACAAATTACAAAGAAAATATGTGGATTATGAGTTCAAGGCAGCTCTCAAGGTAATCCACATTAGGAACATTGAACTTAAGTTTCTTCATTTTCTAAATTTTTATCACAAAAAACACATGTTTCTAAAAACTCAGTGTTTAAAGTAATATTTCATTAAAATCATTTTAATCTATTAATAACT
This sequence comes from Aelia acuminata, assembly GCA_911387785.2. NCBI lineage: Eukaryota > Metazoa > Arthropoda > Insecta > Hemiptera > Pentatomidae > Aelia > Aelia acuminata. The sequence goes on along the minus strand of OU426978.1, from coordinate 155,077,440 downwards.
ATTTTTATTTCATTGATAAAAAGGTGTCTCAATATGGGATATCCCATAATAGGAAGTAATGGGTATACCATATTAGGGGATGTGGTTTTTTTTTTTTTTAGAGGTTATTGTGCTTCAGTATTTAATAAAAAAAAGAAAGCAGTTAGCAAATATTGTAATGAATTATCCAACGTTTAAGATAAAACAATGATTAAGGGAATTCGACTTACCTTGAGGCCTAAAATATCAGGTCAAAATAATCACAAAAAAAGTTTTTGAACCCTAAAACAACACTTCACTGAAAATAATCCAACAGGATGAGAATGTATAACAATGTGACAAGGTTATGTGCCAATGGGAAATTAATCTTAAATTTTATAGAATAACAGCGGGGTTGCTGTACAAACTATATCCAGGCAACCATCCTATAATAGGGCACTTTCCTCTACTCTTTAGTATTTCTACCATAAATTTGATTTTTTGGGAACTGTCAAACTTTATTCTAGTTTGACTTCAAAGCTTCTAGAAGCATTGACCTACAAAATACAAAGGAGGCACATGTTTAGGTATCCGGAGTTTTCTTGAACCATTTTACAGCGTTGTCTGGACTTAGTTCTTTTTTTTTTTTTCTTCCTCTTTAATCACAACTGGAAGGTTATTCTCATTTATTATTAATTTAAAGTAAACAATTGTCAGATTCTGGCAACAAAAATTATCATTGCATACTGGGGGGGGGGGGGAATGAGAATTACAAAATTTTTTATAGGACTGTTTACATAAGTAATAAGATAACATGTCTCAATAATTAAATTTTTAAAAAATAATGATATTCATTTAAAGTTATCCTAGTATAAAGTGTTTTTTTGGGAACTTCTGCCCCAACTGTTTGAGTCAACTTGAGGAACTGTCCTCAAGGTTCCTGATTCAGCGCGACCCTTTTTCAGAGAGCGATAAATGTTATAGCAGAAGTTTCTGTCAACACAGCGAAAGTCATTCTATTTGCAGATGACATAACACTATACATCCAGAGCAAATCCATCAACTTCCTACAATGGAAGGCTCAAGAAGCCCTGGATAATGTAAATAAATGGTCAAAAGAAAGTGGCTTCAAGCTATCAGCTAGCAAAACCAAAGCCATTCATATATGCAGGATGAGAAAATGCTCAGACAATCCAACAATAAAAATTAGTGGAGCCGACATACTATTCGTAAATTGTCAAAAGTACTTGGGGATGCTTCTTCACAGACTACTTAGGTGGATACTTCACATACAAACACTAAAAAAAGAATGCCTAAAACAGATTGGATTGCTGAAATTGTCACATATGACCAGAAGAGCGGATAGAAAAAGCCTAATAACTATATACCATATTACGATTAGAAGTAAACTGGACTACGGACCAAATATTTATGGTACTGCCTCTAAAACGGCACTAAAGATGTTAGATGTCATACCATAACAGCACCATATGAATCTGCACTGTAGCATTTCCCACCTCCCCAGCTGAAAGCATGTAAGTAGATGTAGGCGAACCCCTGCTTGATTTAAAGACTGTTCCTGTCAGTTAAATAAGGGTTACAACTTAAAACCAACTCAAGACATGCATTGAGCAAACTACTATTCAGTAGAGGAGAAAGGGGCGGAAGGAAAGAAAACTTACTCAAAGAATTTCTTGAAAATATCGGAAACCCAACTTTAAAATTAGAAAATACTTCAGACTTGCCAGTTAAGCATTTCCTAAATAGATATATGCAACACCGCATGTAGAAAAATCATTAGATGCTCATAAAAAAGGAACAATAACTCCAGATGAAGCTTAAAAGTTATTTCTGGAAACACTGGAGAAATATGCTGGATGCAAAATCGTATATGCAGACGCATCCAAAGTTCAGAATGAAGTCAGCTGCTCTTTTATAATCTAGCGACCGCTAGATGTACTTATTAAGTCTCTGTGGATCCGCTAGAATGTGCCTTAGTCACGACAAGTTATCTCGTATGAAGCTGAGGATGTTAAATAAGTGAAAAACCGATTGTGAGAAATACCGTCATCTGCTGGGGATGACCAGCGGTCCACGACGAGTTATCTCGTCGTCCACTTGTGGGGACTGAGATATATCGTCCAGAGGCCATAAAAGGGTTAAGGGAGAAAGAAACAGATATTATTTTCATATGGACCCCCTTACACTGCAGAATTACTGGAAATGAACTAGCAGATCAAGAGGCAAGTCTAGTGGGAATTCCAGAAACCAACGACTATCATAAATAAATCCCTTTAGATGACATCATAAGACTTGAAATCCATAAAATATGGCAGGTCAAATGGAACCAGCAAGAAGCCAAACTAAAAGGCATAAAGAAGAACCCGAGTGAATGGACAACCTCCAACAGAAAATTGTGCAGAGAGGAAACTGTCCTTTGTCGGCTAAGAATAGACCTCTGTATGTTCACGCATGCATACCTGCTAAAAGTTCTTGAACCTCCAACATGCAAAATATGCAAAGTAGAAATAACAGTACCTACTACACGATTGCAAAGTCTTTGAAATCCAAAGAAGAAAATTAAAATTAGGTGTGGGATTTTCTTAGAGGAAAATTGTGAAGATGAAGAGATAGCAGTAAAAAAACAAAAAACAATACAATATTTAAAGCTAACAAAGTATTATCAAAAAGTATAAAATACAGATGTTGCCAATGACCCTGCAGGGTAGAAGCAACAAAAGAACCAAATATAAATAAATAAAATTATTTTTTTTTATTTTATTTAATAAAAATTCAATAGTAAATTAAATTTAACAGGTTCAATTTTATAATAAAAATTAAGGCATTTGAACTAAAGAATAAGCTTTCAGCTTCTCTGCAAATTGCTTTGCTTGAATTAGGGATATACAATGGATCAGCAACTGACTCTTTACGTATTGCCCTGTTAGGCGATGGCATGTAATATACCCATTAACTCAGTAACCAAGTAAGGTGACAAGTTGGAGGAAACATGACATAACTATTAGCAGAGCCAAAATATTATACAAGAAAATAACATCATTATCAAGTGATAATAATAACCATTTAAAGAATACAGCCATAAATAAATTACTAATTAAATGAACAATCATTAATTGACTAAAAGCAATAACTTCATTTTCTTTCTTAATTAGTTAAGCTAATAGTGTATGAATCTAAGATCAAATTTAGTGCTTACATGGTTAAAGCAATTAGTAATAATTAAAAAATTATCAGTAAAATTTAATTATATAACAATGCAATAAACATCATGCAGTCGTGTACACTTATTCGACTCCCATTTATCAAGGATGCATAATATTAGCACATGCTTATTTTTATTTTACGTATAAAAAAAAAAAAAGGATCCTAGATATTTAAATGATATAGATGGACGCTGAAAATAATAATAATAATAAAGAAGCAGCATCATAGATAATGAATTGTTTTGCAGGAAAAAATAAAATACAAAATGGAACACAAGCCTTAATAGAACATTTGAAAAATTGAATATTCATAACACTCCCAACTAAACAAGTATTAGGCTCTGATCTCCCCAAAATATGATACGTCGAAAAGAAAAAAAAATGTTAGAGACTACTTGCAAATCATTGCATGCAACGGTCATGCAAATAGCTTGCGTTCGGAAGGGCATTAACTTACTGTTTTTTCAAACAAGTCATTGGACAAACGTTGTTTGCTTTAACATTGTGCGTAATTTTCCTGAGACCATCAAGCCAGGCCTGTTAATCCAACACCGACATTGCTGTGTTATTAACGAAAGGGGTAAAAATACATACAAAAAAAATAAAACTGCCTGTTTACAATTATTAAGTTATGGGCATAGAATTATATTAAAAATTATAGAATGAAAACTACTGTAAAATATTTATCAGGATAATATAACTTTCAATAAAAAAAACAAAAATCAAACAATTACACATTACTAAAACAAAATAACATATAAAATTTACTAATTAATTTTTCTTGCAAAATCAGTTAAAAAAGTTATGATCTGAAAAAAAATAGGAATAACCAGATAAGTATATCTATCTCAAAGATAATCAGCAAATAAGGAAGTAACAAAAAGTTATTAGATACAAAACTTCTTCATTGCCATAGAGATCTATCATTTATCTTGGATTTCAAAAGATAGAGAAATATATTATTTTATATGGAATTAAAAATGTAGTTGCCTCTTTTCTTCTTTTCTCTATTCTTTATTTATGTGTTCTTTTTTATTTAGAGCTGCTATTGGTACATATATCTTATGCCAGCTAGTGTAGACTAGGTAGACGTAGGAGACAATTAGCTGGCCAGTTAATCAAGAAGATTAAATATAAAATATAATCAATTTCTTTAAATATGGATCAGTCTTACTTAAAGGCCGACATTTAGCTTAAATTGAGTCCGGTCCATTGCGAAGTTCATGGAATAATATCTCAATCAGATTTCCTCTAGCTCTAGGTGGGGAGGGGGGGGGGATCAGCCAGGTAATTATGCTAGATGGAGGAGGAGTAAACAAAGGTTCAAATCACATTATAGATCTTAATGAGTAAACTGGGTGAAATTATTATTCATTTTAAAGCTTAAATTATGAAATAAAACAAAATTTAAGGTATGAAACTGTATCTTTGACAGATCAAAATCTCACTTTAGTATCTTTCTAGTTACAAATAGTTTACAATTATTGGCCGGAAAATCATATCGAGAGTTAAACGAAAAAAGGATTAACGAAAGGTAAATTGTTCACTAACATTTGATTTTCTGCATTATGAGGTTGAAACGAGCGAAGACAAGAATGAGTTCCAAAGGCATAAGCCGGAATGGCCCCTCCCTAGTATTTTTACACAGAAACATAAAGAGTAGGCAGGCATGGGATTAAGTTTTTTTTTTTTTTTTTTTTTTTTTTTTTTTTTTTTTTTTTTTTTTTTTTTTTTTTTTTTTTTTACAATTTTGTGCTAAATGTATTGAATATTTGTAGAAAAACTATAGCTGGAGTTCTGAAATTTAAATATTACATATCTGAAAAAGTTACACAGAAAGATATTTATTTCATAAAACCACAAGAAGATTTTTGTCTCAGTATAGCCCACTGCAGGGAACAGACATTGCTCAGGTGACAGTGAGACACCATATTAAAACTAAATATTTTAATAAAATTATTAATGATAAAAGATAATAACATTTTATTATAAAATATTATCATGATAATTAACATTAAAAATGTATGACTTCTTTGAAGTAGTCATTATGAAGAATCGTTGACAAGATTAGTATCACTAGATAATTCTTTTTTGTTTTTTATTTAGGGACGAATACTTACGAGAATTTTAGATTAAAATTACCAAATCACGTATTGATTACATTTCAATGAAAATAAGTACTGTTGATGACCTGTTTCTTTAAAGGTATTCCTCTTTCTTGGGATTATATAATATAATTTTAATTTCTATATAACAGTAAAAGTATATTCTATATAACAGTAGGCTGTCTCGCTGTTCCCGTCTCACTCATCCCCATAGGGCCTTGCCGTCTTTCATTACAAATTTCTGTTTCCGAAGTGAGCAATCATTGGCCGTTTAAAGGTTAATACAAAGATTTTTAGTTTGTGAATAAAAGGCATTGACAGAAATTCGGTAAAATAAACAATAATACCCACACTGTCAACGAGAAAGCAAGCCACAAACATATGATAATGTTGGTTTCTTTCCTGGAAAAGCTTATTTGACTAATAATCTACACTACAACAAATCCTACTGTTAAGAACATATGTACATAATCGGAAAGACATACATAAATGGAGAAATCGATAATTTGTATATATTGTTTTTTTTTTTCATGTGTAAAAAATATCATGTGTTAAGATAGTTAAAAATATTTCAGTTGAAAACTATATTCTGTAGAATAAAGAGCTACATCGTTTTGTCGATCAATCCTCTCATTTCTCACCCAACGTAAAATAGTGGCGACCGTGACAGGACTCTTGTGTGAGTATTGAACTTTCTTTTTTGGTATCCTATAGTTCAATCAGACATATAGAATGTAGAACCACCAAGGTCGGTGGTTAGAGAATGCACGACGTGTAGAAGATATGACGCAAAGAAGTTAGAATCAGGACCAGTAGCTCTACCTGCTCAAAGAGTTAGAGAAGCTTCTGCCTTTGAGATCAGTGGAGTAGATTTAGCAGGGCCATTATATTTGAAGGAAGGAAAGAAAGCTTGGGTGTGCTTATTCACCTGTGCAACGTATAGGGCAGTTCACCTAGAGCTGATTACATCATTAAGTACAGAAACCTTTATTCAAGGACTTAGACGTATTGTTGCTCGGCGGGGTAGGCCGGCTATAATTTACAGCGACAATGGTCCTAAATTTGGAGGAGCTGATAATATCTTCAAGAGTCTGGATTGGAACTCGATTATGAATCACAGTTCAGCTCAACGGATTGAGTGGAAATTTAATCCACCATCCGCTCCATGGTGGGGTGGCTGCTGGGAACGTATGGTAGATATTCTTAAGAAATTGTTGAGAAAGGTGTTAGCGAAAGCTATTTTAAACTACGAAGAATTAACCACTGTCTTGTGTGACTGCAAAGCTGTCATCAATTCGAGACCTATAACTTATCTGTCAGATTCCGCTGACAGGCCTACGCCGTTAACTCCATCCATGTTAATCCAAGATATTAGAGAGGTGGAAGTACCGGATTGTGACCTAGTAGAGGCAAAAGACATCAGAAAGCGAGCGAAGTACAGGCAACAGCTCTGCGATGCTTTGAGAAAGAGATTTAGATCAGAATATTTAGGACTACTCAGACAATCTTACCAAAAAGGTGAATAATCGCTAAATTGAAGTCGGCGAAATTATTTTGATTGGTAACGACAATAGTAAAAAATTAGACTGGCCTCTTGGAATTATTACTGAGCTCATCCCTGGCAAAGATGGAGTAGTGAGGTTAGTGTAGTTACGAATAGCCACTGGACAACTTCTCCGTCCTATACAAAGATTATATCCATTGGAAGTTAAGGCAACACAAGTTATAGAAGTTATAGGGTCACCTCTCCTTGGTATCTGCGCCCGGATGGGGGGGCAGGGGAGTGTGTCAGGGAAGTTTGGGGAGGCAGCCCCTCCACCTGACACAGGTGTAGGGGGCCGATAACCTTCTCTCCTTAAATCTTATTCATCAACAAAGCTCAAACTAGATTAGCCGGACTGATTAATTGAAAAAACTTAGGAACCGTCAATTGGAATATATGATCGCTTCATGGAACTTTTTGACATTATACAGACCTGGAGCACTGCAAGTGCTTCTAAATAACCTTGATAACTATAAAATAGACATAGCTGCAATTCAAGAAGTCAGGAGGATCGAACAGGGTAGCCTTAGAAAAGGAAATTACACCATATACAATAGCTGTGATGACCACTAACATACGTTCGGAAATGGTTTTATTATCGGAAAGAGATTAGACCTGAAAGTTCTTGATTTTAAGCCTCAAAAACAAAAACCAAGACTCTGCATACTCCATCTCAAAGCGAAATTCTATAACATTAGTTTAATATGTGCACATGCTCCTACAGATGTTTCCGAAGAGGATGTGAAAGATGCTTTCTATTAAGAGCTAGAAAGATGCATTGGCATCTGCTCCAAGTATGACACGAAAATTGTTGTTGGTGATTTCAATGCACAAATTGGTAAGGAAGGTATATATCGCCCAACCATACGAGATGTGTGAGAAAAGTAATGAGATTGGCAACACTGCGGGAGATCTGGCAACGTTGTGTCTACCGATCGATGCTAAATCTGATTGTTGATCCCTTCCACTTCCTCAGTCCGAGTTACAACTCCGTACAGTTAACACATTAGTTTTGACAGCGCCATTAGTAAAGTTTTGTTTTCATTGTGCGTCACAGAAATGGAGTATCGGAATTTAGAGCAACGTTGTGCAATAAAGTTTTGTGTTAAACTTGGTGAATCCGCGAGTGTGACTTTTGAAAAGTTGAAACAGGCCTATGGGGAACAGTGCTTATCGAGAGCACTATGATTTTTGAAAGGCCGAGAACACGTTGAAGATGAACCTCGCTCAGGGAGACCTTCGACTTCAAAAACTGACGAAAACATTGATCGTGTGAGGGCTCTTGTGAGATCAGACCGTCGTTTAACAATTAGGATGATCAGTGAACAGCTAAATTTAAATACTTTCACCGTACATCAAATTGTGACAGATGATTTGAACATGCGAAAGGTTTGTGCCAAATTGGTGCACATTCGAAAAAACATGTGCGTTGATCTTCTTGAGAGGATTGCTAATGACCAAGAATTCTTCAATTGTGTGATCACTGGATGAATCCTGGATATTAGAGTACGATCCTGAAACAAAGCGGCAAAGTAAAGAATGGCACACTCCGTCATCTCCTCGGCCGAAGAAATGTCGAATGAGCAAATCAAAGATCAAGACCACGCTGATTTGTTTTTTTGACAGGAAGGGGATCGTGCACAAAGAATTTGTTCCACCAGGACAAACTGTCAACCAAGTGTTTTATAAAAGTGTCCTTGAAAAGTTGAGGAAAAGAGTGATCCGTGTGAGACCAGAAATTGCAGACAAGTGGAGATGCTTCATCATGACAATGCTCCGTGTCACACTGCCATTTCCATCCATGAATTTTTGACCTCAAAACGCATAACTGTTGTTCCTCAACCCCCCTATTCACCTGATTTAAGTCCTTGTGACTTTTTGCTCTTCCCGAAATTGAAACATGTCCTAAAAGGACGTCATTTTGGAACTCTGGAGAACATTCAAAAGAATGTGACCGACCAGTTAAAAGCCATACTAATTGAAGACTTCCAGCGCTGCTACCAAGAGTGGGAACGACGACTCCGCCGATGTATAGCTGCCCAAGGGAACTACTTTGAAGGGGATAACATTGTTGTTTGAAAATAATAAAAACTTCGGTTAGTATGAAATCAGTCTCATTACTTTTCTCACACACCTCGGAGGTTGCTACAGCCTGCATGAGGTTTCAAATGGCAATGGGAAAAGAGTGTTTAATTTTGCAGCTTCAAATGGGCTCTCTGTTGGCAGTACATGTTTTCCACATAAGAAGATACAGGTCGTTGGTTACGAACAAAAGCCCAAGAGAAAGCCTGGTTTGATGAGGATTGCAAGCTCCTGAATGAAGAAAAAAATCAAGGGTATAAAACCATGATACAGAAGAAGTATACCATAAGATATGTCGAGGAATACCGGGCAAGAAAGAGAAGAGAAACACACACACCCATAGGTGAAAAAAACGTCAGTGGGAAACCATAAAGCTAACCGATTTTGAGGCTTCTTTCAAAGAAAAAAATAGCAGAGTGTTCTTTCAGCAAAAGAATGAACATCATAGAGGTTTTAAACCCAGAAACCATGCCTGTAGGGGAAAAGATGGAGCACTGATCACCAAGGAAGCTGCAATCATGGAAAGGTGGGCTGACCACTTTCAAAGCCTATTAAATAGAGGAAGGCATGATAACATGACCCCAAGTTCCCTCAAAGATTGGGAAAATGAGATGTTTGTGCATCCTCCCGATGAGGAGGAAATATGTGATGCCATCCAAAAAATGAAGAACAACAAGGCCCCGGGCATTGACAACATTCCAGCCGAGCTGTTCAAACATAGTGGAGAAGAGATGAGGAAATTACTCCAAGAGTTAGTTATGGACATATGGAGAGAGGAAAAGGTACCAGCTGAATGGAAGAAGACAATAATATGCCCTATACATAAGAAAGGGTATATATTTTTATGTGATAACTATAGAGGAATCTCTCTTCTTCCCACTGCCTGTAAAATCCTAGCAATCGTCCTGTTTAATAGGTTATGGCCATTCGCTGAGCGAGAAATTGGGAAATACCAATCTGGATTCCGAAAGGGGAGATCAACAACGGACCAGATGTTTACTCTGCGAATCCTGTTGGAGAAGACAAGGGAATATCAGATACATACCCACCACCTGGTCATTGATTTTCACCAAGCCTATGATTCAGTGAACAGAGAAGAGGCATTACAAAGCAATATTGGAAATGAACGTCCCTACCAAATTAATTCGTTTGATAAAACTGACAATGGAGGAAAATATTTGCTACGTTGAGGTGAATGGAAGGATGTCCAGAGGATTCACAACGGGAACAGGTCTGAGGCAGGGTGATGGGCTGACCTGTCTGGTGTTCAATTTAGCCCTTGAAAAAGCGATTAGAAAGGCAGGAATCCAGGTAACAGGAACGCTTCTTAACAGAACAGTCCAGCTTTTAGGATTTGCTGATGATCTGGACATCGCAGGAAGGACTCTGAACACAGTAGTTAAAGCTTTTCAGTCATTTCAGGAATCTGCGGCAAGCTTGGGCCTTAACATAAATGCTGATAAAACTAAGTACATGTGTACAATACCTACCGGTATAGATGATGAAAGTCATATTTCAATAGGACGGTATAAATTCCAAAAAGTGAAGTCCTTCATATATTTAGGATTACAGGACAATCAAGAGAATAATGTAGAAGAAGAAATCCATAGACAAATTCTATCAGCGAATCGTACATATTTCTCTCTACAAAAACATTTAAGAAGCTGTGCATTATCCAAGGCCTCATAAGTAAGAATATATAAAACAATCATCGGACCTGTTCTTACTTACGGCTCAGAATGTTGGACTACGGCAAAGGTACAAGAACTAGCCCTCCTCAGATTAGAAAGAAAAGTACTTTGTCAAATATACAGTGGTAAATGTGAGCAAGGCACTTGGAGAAGAAGGACCAATGCTGAGCTGAGTGAGGAGTACAAAGAAGTGGATGTAGCAACTTTTGTAAGGACATCAAGACTTAGATGGGCTGGCCATGTTGCGATAATGGACCCGAACGAAATACCATCTAAGGTCCTATCGGAACGAGTATATGGCACGAGACGGGTTGGACGACAGAGGCTTCGCTTGGAAGACTGCATGGCTGCTGCTGCTAGAGCTCTGCTTGGTGTCAGAAATTGGAGGGCAGCAGCACAGAATAGAGATAACTGGCGATCTCTAGCTAGAGCTAGAGCAGGCTTTGACTCAACAAGTGGGTCGTAACACCAATTAGTAATAGTAGTATGAAATTGCTTTCTTAATTTAATTTTAATTAAATTAAGTTAATTTAGTTCATTGCCCACTTTCCTCTTCTCTTCTTTCCTGTGGTGCACTTCCTTTTTCCTGTGGCCTTCCAGGAGAGATTCCTCTTCTAAGATTTAAACGGGCTGGGTTCAATGCCGTTTTTCACTCGCATACAAACAGCTTATTGTACGGTGAGTTATTTTTAGTAGCTAGCTGAGGAAAATCAATCTATGATAGGAAAAGTGTCCAGTCTCCTCAGCAAATGGCCCTTTAAGGCATAGAATTTGTCTTGAAGGCAGAGCATTTTATGATGATATGCTCAGTAGTCTTTAGAACATTTATGTCCTTTCCAAAGCCATGAAGCTTAGAGCTCGAAAGCCCCCATGCCCTGTGTATCTCAGGCCCCAAAATGCTCCCCCCCCCTCCGACAAAGGCCATTTAGGGCATGGGTCAACCTAGCTCCCAGTTAGTCCAAATGAGGCTTCATGTTACAATCTCTTCCGAACCTTATGCCAAGATAGGCGACTATTTCATTGAACATATCCCTATATTTGTATACTGATAGTTATAGTATACAACCAGGCAGGATTGCCTGGGTTTTAGCAATACACTCACACACATGCAACAACGCTTATACTACATTACAGTTAAGTCCCAGACAAAATTAGTCATATTCAGATTAAATTCATATATTATATATCTATACAGATATATACATTTATATATCTGTCATCTATTTTAGTTGTTTAGAAGAGGATTAAAGTGATATATCATTACTTAAATACAGAATTATGCATCACTTTGGGTTTCCTTATACATTTTCTTTCCAGTTATCCAATTAAAATGTTTTCATTGCAATTTTTTTACTATTTAGGATAAACAAAGGAACAAAACGATATTTTATGAAGAGGAGGAAATAAGAGCAGTGAATTTAAATGAAGAAGGGTCCAATCAATAACAAATCACTTTACTGCTCTCGTGTGATTCTTCTGTAGTTTCCAGAATTGAAATTATATACATCATCCAGGCCAAGACCATTCAAGAGCTACTTCAGCGATCAATGACTTATTTCTTCAATTCAACACCCTTTGAGATGCAAGTGCACTAGACCAAGCCTAAGCAAATCATTGAATAAAAATGAAGCCTAAGCAGATCATTGAATAGAAATAAAGACTATCCAATAACTGGCCTCGTTCCCCCCATATTTCTGGGGCTCGATTTTTTTTCTTTTTTTTTCTTTCTTAATTTCTTACATGGAAAACCGCACTACATATTTATGTAGTGTAAGTATGTAACTTGTTAACTTAATTTAGGGATGTCAAATGAAGAAGAAAAGTGAGATTGATGTGTAGAATAAACAAAGCAGCATTTTGCAAATTGGAAAGAACTAGTTCAAGATCGGTCGGAAGTTAGCTAAGTCGGACAATCATATGAAAAATGCATTTCCTTGTTGTTTTCTGATTCTGTGCAGGCAGAACTGCACTCCTGTTGCAATTAATTGATATAACCTAAAACAATTAGAACTATTCAGCATTATACTGAGATGAGGTTCTATATTTGGGTAGAGGATATCCAGGGGCAGATTAACCACAAAATTTGGGGGGTCATGAACCTCCTGTCTCATAATCACATGGCTGGCAGCACCATTTTTGTTTGAGTTTATAACCTTGTATTAAGAAGGTTATAATCTCAAACGATCTAAACAACCAAAAGTGTTATGTTTAGGGCATAGTAACTAAGTACCTAATTGCATTATTAGTTTAAAAAAACAAAAAAATTGATGAGCCAAAATATTTGAGGGTGGTCATGACCCTCTGACCCCCGTGGATCCGCCCATTAAGATATTCCTATAAAACACTTCTATTTTTCTCATTTACTCTATTATATATATATGGTGTTATTCTAAACTTCTAAAACTTCTTGATGACATATTGTTTTAAAAAAATAAAAAACTGACTATAGCCTTATTTTATAACCACAGGATATGAGGAAGAGTTATGTTTTATTTTTTTTTTAAATGTAGGAATCTCTTCCATTTTTAGTTTTTTTTTGCTATACATCAGATCTGGACAGCTAAAGGGTGGGGCTGAGTAATATTCAGCAGTGATTCAAGGTTTGTTTGAGGTCACCACTCAGACGGAATCGAGTTAGCGAAGCCCAGGAGAGCGATTTTCTGCAAGCACTTTTTCAATCTACATTGCACTGAGAAGCTAAGCGGGTCTGCCGGCTTTTACAATCCCTAAGCTAAGGCGTTCAGGCCACTCTACGCCGCTGACTGCCTCAACTTCTTCAACTCCTCATAACCTTCACAGACTATTTCTTAATGTTTTATTTATTTTTTATGATTCTATAATACCTTTATCATTATTTCAATAAATTCAAATGCTAGATTATCGATTGCAATAACAGATTAAGTGATTTAAGATAATAAATAAAAACAGTGAATATCACCAAAAACCACAAAGGACTATCGCTAAGAGCGTCTAGAACTCGAAATGAATAATGGTAAATATGTCCCTGACGGTAGCCAGGGGAGCGATAAGGGACATAAAAAAATTTAGCAGGTAAAAAAGAGGCGACGTTAAATAAGTGAAAAACCGATTGCGAGATATATCGTCTTCCGGTCGTGGGGACAGGCGGCTAGTTATCTCGTTGTTAGCTTGTGGGGACTGACTTTTTTTGTGAGATATATCGTCCAGAGCTATGAAAGGGATAACTTTGGAAAAGGGTCTATGAAGGTTTGGGATGATATAATTTAATGCTTCAACAGATTTTTGTTATCATTGAAGACTTTGTTACTGCCGAACAGTACATAATAGACATTCTTGGCAATTTGTTAAGCCATTGTTCCATTTATCGCCCAAGATATTTAGTCAATGTACGATAAAGCTATAACCAATGTTCCTCGGGTTGTGAACCTGTACCTTAACAATGTGCACAGCTATGTCATACCATGGCCAACCAGAAGTCCAGACATGAACCCAACTGAGCTTGATTAATAGCATTTTTTCTTTCTTTAATATAAAAAATAAGTTTCAAATGAATTAATTGCTTGTAACACTAATCATATACCTGTGTTTATGAGATATTTATCATCTATTACATCAAACTTATAATCATCATAAAAAAACAGCTATTGAAATAGTTTTATATTAAAAAAACATGGTGTTGCTTTATGTCCACTAAGGTATTTAGATTTAGATTGAAAAGGTTTTAATTAAAATTAATTTTGAATATATGCATATATCGTTACCTCTCAATCATTTTTTAATAATAAGTTTCTTTATTGGGATAGCGAGTAGTGACTTCCTCACAATCCTAGTGAGGAATAGATCTACTTCAGGGAAATAGCGACCCTGCCCACGCGAGCTCTTGATTCCTCTACTTCTATCTCCTGGAAAGAATCGAGTCCTCACCCTAATCCCTTCAATCCAATCAACATCTTTACCTATCCTAGTTATCCAACCATTACCCACGGGTAAATTGGGATCCAGTTGTCCCGAGGTGACGGGGCCTTCAACACTGGGCCAATCACCCGTTTGAAGTATAGGCGATTCATAGTTCAAACACAAGCCTCGGAATTGAACAGTCAAGACGGCAATGACACGGCAAGGATAAGGATATATGATTAGCTACATGGAACATTAACATGCTCACTGGAAAAGAGGTGGAACTGGTCAAGGAAATGCAAAGTCGGAGTGAACTTCCCAATATTACTGCACAAATCCAGGATGACCTCCATGGATTTGCAGGGTATGGTCACCTCACCTGAGGTGGGACAGCCTTAACCATTCGGGGTTATAAGTTCTCTACCATGCCCTCTCAAAACTGTCCACCCGAATCCAGTAATTCGAACATGTACCGATCAAAAAAATTCACACGCAGGTTTGGTCCTGAGAATCATGATTGCTGAGATTGTAACTCTCAGCACATGCCTCTAATGTGAAAAAATTTCTTTTTAGCTTCATAAGAATGTACCAAAGGCGGCAAAAAGATGTGGGGCATGTCTAATTCCCCTCTCTATCGCCTCTTCCTTTCTTCATGGACTTATCCATGAACCACTCTTCGGTTAAGTGGTGCAAGCGACACGGGTTGCATTCTATACTGTATATTGACTACTTCACTAATAATTAAAGAAAATACCACGAGATTCCTTGCAGTCTCAAAATCTATGTTCTCTTAGTTGTGCAGGTTTCATTCAACTTCTTTTTAGCTTTTAACAAATTCATTTTAGCTTCTAACAAACTTTTAATAGTTTGTTAGAACGTATTTGGTGTCCAAGATAATTTACTTCTAAATCTAAATCCATCTCCAAAACCCGCTCTAATAAACTGGTTTTGGGAGGTTCTTTACATCTGGACCCGAGCACTCTGCCCATAGATAATTTTCTGAGAGCATCTAAAAGCTCTTCGATGTTCTTGTATCTCGCTGAGGCAAGAAGTGTCAGGTATTACATCCTTGAATTTTTTCAAGAATTATGGCTATCATTTTTTTTTTTTTTGTTCCCCTTCTTGGCCATGTGTGGCATATGGGGGTTACTCTAGAGGTGTAACCAACCTATTCTAACCATGGTGGGTTGGTCGAGATTTATTCCTTGGGGCCTCCACGAAATAAAAGTCAACTATCCCAGGGCGGATTCGAACCGCGACTGTTCGGCTCGAACGTGCTAAAGGGGGTCGCGCTCAAACACGCTCAGCTATCCCTGCCCATTATGGAATTATGGCTATCTATTCTCTTTCAGTAATCTGTGTTGACAGTCGGCTTATAAGTGACCTAATTTTTGCCGTTAACACTGCTGGTGACTCACAAGCTCTCTGCTTTCATTAATAAGCATCCCGTCATAATATCGGGTTCCTGATTGTTTGCTCAAGTCGGCTGACTGCCTCACCCCCAAACATAAAATAGATAAAGATTAATTCAGAACTAGACCAAAGCTGACCCAGTACAAAGATCTTCTACTACCCAAAAAACTCTCCCTGACCTTTCCCTAGCACAATCCTTTGCTCTACAATACTTTCAAGAAATGAACTCAAACTAGGCTGAAGGATTCAACCTAGCATTGTAGACCCCTCCTTGTATGCTTTTATATCCCTAAATGCTAGTTCTTTAGACTTCAGATCAGCAGAAGATAGTAACCAAACATATGGTTTCTTTTCCCAAACTTCAGCTATTAGAAAATTTACCCAATAGACCAGCCATCTCAGGCATTGTTGTAACTTAGTTGGGAGAACTTAACGTTCTAAACAACTATGAAGATGTCCAACTCATAAATAAATTCAGCCAATGCTGCATATTGTCCTGTACAAACATCGAATTCATCAAGCCCATTTGTAGAAGGTATTCCCATGAGCAGTTTCACCTCATCACTAAATGCTTTCAAGAGTTTTAAATCTACACCATCACCTGCATCGGTTAACTACTGAGTACGAAGTTCATATGCTAACATGATGACTTTTAGTAATTTTGTATTATCTTCTTTTCCCTTTAAATAATCTTAGGCCACACCTTGGGAGCCAATGTAATGTCTCTTTCAACGTGAACTTAAGTTGGAAATAAATGATGGGTACATACTCAGTCGAATTGAGAGAAAGTTTTTTCTCGACCAGTTACGACGTTATGACGATTCAATAACAAATTCAATAAACATTATCTTTAAGAATTAATAGATATATAATAATAATGTATAATAGAACATTATTTTAAATAAAGGCACAAAACATTTTATAGTATCAGCTATTTCACACAACAAAAAACGAAAGCTCTCTGTAACCTATCCATCTATGTCTCTCACTTTAATTATCAATTACATAATTTCTTATCACTTAATGCAGTCAATTGTGATAAGACTGCTGTTAAGAAATGAATCGGTAAAGGTATGCTTGGAAAAAACAACAACAAAATTATGGAACATTTCTTAAACAACTACTTATAACAGTAATAACTAAAATTAAAACAATTGAATGATATAAACACCAATATATGGACTACGTTTATTATTTTTTAATAATTATTATTATTTTATTTGTTTTTAAAGAAGGAGGTTAGATAATATAAAGTAGGTGCCAGCAACTTGTTTGGAAAAAAACCTACACATAAAACATCGGTGCACAAGTGAATGTGAAAAGCTAAAAAAAATTTGTGATTATGAATCAGATATAAGTCATTAAAATATCTGTAAGAAATAAGCAAAACTGGTTCAAAGCAATGTACTACGAAATAAACTGACTAACCTTGGCCGTGGCAGTGTCAGGGCAGACTACATGCTGATAATTGATATTTATGTAGTCAGTACCACTACATATAGTTAGCGACTTATCTTCTAAGTTGTCTCCATGTTTATTGACTAATTGCGTTAATAACCTAGAATCCTGAAAATAAATATCTAAGTTAACAACATGAAATTAACTTAAGGGAACATTGGCTGGGGTAAAACAGGTACACGTTTTCCACTACTCTGTGTTTCTCTTATAATATTACTCAATCAAGAATGTTTCCCTTCATTCTCTTTTTCCAATTCTATTCATTTATTGTGATGTTTCATTTTTTATTTTTTTATTTTTTTTTTTTAAATGAAAATATAACTTTATTATGGGACTTGTAGTCCCCTGAGAATAACAAAAAGAATACTTATGATAAGTACATTGGTCTGGCTAAAAATGAAACAGCAGAATGAAATTATAAATTATATGTAGGATAATAACATAGAAATAATTCATAACTGTTTACATTTGGATCTAAATATTGGCTATTCTTACATTTATAAGGAAGATTGATTGTTTAGGAGATTGATAAATAAATAGTGTTTAAATGAAGCCAAGGAGGAAATGCTGCGTATGGAATTAGGTAAGGAATTCCAAAGATTGGTTGCAGGTACAGTAAAGGATCGCTCAAAGGAGGCTGTTCTACAGGTAGAAACATACAGATCTGTGGGATGAGATCTTGTGTTTAATAGGTGGATGGACGAACAAGGTGTAAGGAGGTTGAGGATATAGGTGGGTTTTTTTGTTCTAAAGGATTGGAATAGGAAGGAAACAAGGAGATATTGTTGACAGTATTCAGGAAAAAGAAAACCTTGCTCAGTATATTATTGGGAAACGTGAGAGTATCCAGGTAGATCGAGAATAAATCTGATAACAAGGTTCATTAATCTTTTTAATCTCATCTCTAGTTCACCAGACAACCCTCCACATACTAAGCATCCATTGATTTGAACCAATAAGGATTGCTTTAGTTTTTCCAGGGTTTAGGCGTAGTTTGTTTTTTGTCGCCCAGCGGTTAAGACTATCAATGTCCTCTTTAAATTTTTGAGTGGCTTCTATTATGTTCGAAGGGTGACTTGATATTTAAATTTGGAGGTCATCGGCATATAGATGAAAGTGGGAGTGACAATAATTCGCAACACGGTTGACTGGGCATTTATGTAGACAGAAAAGAGGATTGGAGAAAGGGAAGAGCCCTGAGGTATACCTCTGGCAAGTGGTAAGGATGATGGTGGTTTATTAGGAATAAGAACTGTTTGTGAACGGGAAGACAGGAAGGAGTGGAACCAGCCTAGGGCACTATGGGATATGAGTAACTTATGAAGTTTAGTGAGGAGTATTGTGTGGTCAGAGTCAAAGGCTTTTGAAAAATCGAATAGGACCAGAATTGTAATTTCCTGTTGGTCGATGGCAGAATAAAGGTCTTGTGTTATTTTTGTAAGGGCAGATTGAGTGGAATAACCGGAACGGAAACCAGACTGGAGAGGATTAAGTAGAACATTTTTTTTGAGGAAGTATGTGAGTTGTGAGCTGCTAGACCAATCTTTCCAACAATTTCGAAAGATTGGAGAGGATCGCTATTGGTCTGAAATCAGAGAGCATTGAAGGATGTTGAGTGGACGGATAATGAACTTTATTGAGTGGACGGATAAGTACTATATTACCAGGCAGTAGAGAATATGGAATTTAGTAAGGAAAAGTTGTATATAGCCATAAGCGCAGAATAGATGACTGGGAGACAAAGCTTTAACAATTTTACAGGGATTTGTTCATGACCGCAGTCATTGGTTCGGAATTTAAGTATGGAATTGATCAAATCGTTAGGAAGGATATAGGATAAGTAGAAGTTATGATCATCAAATGGAATTTCTAGAAGCTGGTGGAGGGATTGAGGGTCATCCGGGAGAGATTTTGCGAAATAGATATTTAAGTCTTCGGGTGAGACTGGATAGGTTCATGCTGGATGTGGAGCTAATTACTGAAAAATTTTTGAGGAATTTTCACTAGGACTTAGGATCTGGGGCTTTAGAAAGGATGTTTTAAAATATTGTGCATTGGAACAGAAGTAAAGAGGATTGGGTGAGGTTTCGAAGGGTCTTGAAACTAGATTAGAAGGGTCTTAAATCTTCAGGTTATGCGGGTCCATCTAAAACGTCTTCTAGCCACATCTCTTTTCTTCATTAGTTCTCAAATTTCTGGATTAATCCAAGGGGCTGGGGAGAGTCTGAAGGTAAAGGTTTTGAGGGGTGCAATTTGAATGATAGTAGTTTTAGACAGGAGTCCACGAAAATGTGATCGATTTGGAATCGAGCTGGAAGGGACAGGGCATTGACATGACACGTTAGTAGAATATTATTCATAGATATAGGAGGAAAAAATTATATCATAAGGATAATAGTAGTAAATAAAATATATTAGAAAATAGTAGTAAGGAAAGGAACATTTGTTTTTCTTAATCCAACAATCATTAATGTGACTGAATATTGTCTTAAAATAAGCTGATTATCCCGCAGAAGTTAAGGAAATGAAATCCAAGCTTCATTCAAGGCATATAAGAGTTAAAAGATATTACAGAAACTCTTCAAAAGCAATCAGAACTAACATTCAAAAATATGGATAGGCTTTTCAAAATAGAAACCCTTCTCGAGGAGCAAAACAATTGCGTTGAAAAATTGACACTCGAAAACACCACTTTAAAGGCGAAAATTTCGGAATTAGAAAGCCGATTGAACTTTACCGAATAGCAGCAGATGAAAAATACAGTGGAAATAAGAGATATTCCAGAGAGGGCGGGAGACACTGTGATGGCAGTATTGGAGCAGGCCTGGGAGTCAAGCTGTACCCGGAGGATATTGACCACGGTGAGGCTCAGACCTAAGCAGGATGGGACATTTTAACATTTTAAGCTTATGTCACGTAAATGCCCTATCCCTTGTCAATCTGGTCTCCATTTATTACAACATCATTATTACCGGCGATTTCAATGTTAACCCAATTTCTGAATCCCATGAGAAGTCCTTTCTAACCTACCTCCTATATTCCCTCAATCTTTACCTAGTTCCCTACTATCCAACACATCACACACAATATTCCGATACTTGGCTAGAACTAAGCATCTCTGATTCTTCCATCAAAATCATTTCTTCTTCGCAATGTCCTGTTCCTTTTCTCTCATCACATGACCTGATCCAAATTTCATACGACGTCCCCGTCAAACGTTTCACTCCTAAAGTCATATCATATGGCAATCTAGACCACCTTTCCTATGAATCCCTTCAATCCGATCTCGATGTCGTCCAATGGTATACCATATATTCCTATGATTCTGTTGATCCCATGGTCTCCTTTCTCACCTCAAATTTGAAATCCATCTTAGATAGCCACGCTCCCCTGAAAACCTGAACCCTACGTTGCCCCGCTGCACCTTGGTTGACTTCTGAAATAAGGGATTTAATGAAAAAAAATCTGGTGCATGCGCGCAACACACAACTTTCACTTACTAACTTAGATTAGAAATTAATGGGGTTTGTTTATGCCATTTCTCAAAGTTACACATTTTTCCATATTCATTTCTTATTTTTGTTTTCATTTGCTCTATAAAAAACACTAATTTCTTTTATTATTAAATAAAATTTTTTACTTGTGATAAGTCGGCAATGCAAGCATAATACTCCAAGTCGTCTGATTTTATAATTCTCTATTTACTTGTTGAAAATTTCATTTAATTACCATGAAACAAATAATTTCCATTAAATGAACAGAACGGCTTTAATTATGACCAATGGTCTGTCATTAAAGGCGTACTACGCACGCTTGGGCTCAACTAGTTTTATGAGTTGACTGAATATTTTTCTTTTTTTCTCCTCTATATGTTTATTTGGTTTTTATCATGTCTCATATTTAGCCATTTCTAATTTTTAGGCATAACGAGGGACAGTTAATTTCTCCATATAAACAAAAACAAAGGTACTTTATAGGAATCAAAAAAACAAACAAACAAAATTGGTCCCTACCCCATTTAAGCCCCCTCAGAACATTTTAATAATGATAAAGCTTACCTGATGTAAAAAAACACCTACTTTCATTAAACATGACGAATTTGATGAAAATCGTTAAAGCCATTTTTGATATAATCAAAAAAAAGGTAAAAATTGGAAAAAAAGTTATGAAATAAAGTGCCCCTCCGTTTGACCAATTTTGATGAAATGTTGGCTATCACATCTTTGGCATATACATGCATCAAATACCCAGTTTGATCAAAATCGTTAAAGCCGTTTTTGAGTAAATAAAAAAAACATGTGAAAATGATACAAAATTTATTAAGTAAAGTCCCCCCTCCGGTTAATTATTTTTCATGACATTTTTACAGTCATATCTCGAGCATATTAATACATCAAATACTCAGTTTAATCAAAATCGTTAGAGCCGTTTTTGAGAAAATTAAAAAAAACGTAAAAAGTTATTAAATAAAGTAACCCCCCCTCCCTTTGAGCAATTTTGAAGAAATTTTTGCTGTCACATCGCGGGCATATACATACACTAAATACCCAATTTCAGGTTCGCACGGTTTATAGTTTTTGAGCTAGCCTGTTCACACACACACACACACACACACACACACACACACACACACACACACACACACACACACACACACACACACACACACACACACACACACACACACACACACACACACACAGACCATTTCGCGGGACTTGGTCATTTGGACTCAGGGGGCCCCAAAACGTGTATTTCCGTTGAAAACCGGAAGTCGAAATTTTTCACGATCGCAATACTTCCCCTTACTATATATTTCATATATAGGTAAGTGAAAGTAAAAAAAAAGGAACGCTGATTATGCGTCTTCCTAAAAACTTAGAAATGTGACCCAATCCGAAATCCAATGAGCTAAATCCCTCCACTTCCACAGTGCTCTTTCCAATGCCCACCATCCTAAAAACAAATGGAAAATACTCAGAAAATTATCCCTACCAGGTTCCAATAACTCGAAGTTCCCTTCAGTTCACACCAGATGATCTCAATAACCATTTCTCATCCTTCGCTTCTGTATGCCAGTATGCCAATATGCCAGATAATGCCATGTACTGAACCAGGCCTACCTAATAAAAGGACAGCTCAAGAAGTCTTGAAACTAACTGGAGCCCTCATGCAAAAAAAAATTCAGTGAAAAAAAAAATAGAATTAAGGTCTGGCCACACATGTCCGCACCGGATACGCACCGTAGCAATAATACAGGTTATGTTCAGAATATTTTTAATTTAACTTACATATTACCTTTAGTTATGCCTAAAGTTCAAGGCACACATGTCAGACACAGGCCACTTTAGGCATAACTAAAGGTAATATTGAAGTTAAATTAAAAATATTCTGAACATAACCTGTATTATTGCTACGGTGCGGATCTGGTGCGGACATGTGTGGCCAGACCCTTAGGAGACCACACGTGAGGATATTGCTACAGAAACCACTGAAGTTATAAGCTAAAAATACCTGCCTGGCCTAAGTAATTTTTGAAAATATCAGATTGATCAATTCAATCTATCTGAATTAACATAAATTGTTTTTAACATAGGAAACATTTTTATTTATATCTCCTGTCTATTTTTATCTAATTCTTTCATCTTTGAATAAATTAATGAATGAATGAATAATATTTATTTACACATTAATATATAATGCAATACAATTAAAAATTTAAAAATATTAATGGCAATGGCAAAAGCCGTCTGTCAGAGTTAACTGCCATCCATGTTTTACATAGTAAAGAAATAATATTTTACGGACATATGAAGTAATATTTTACAATTTAAGGAAGTCATATTTTACTGAGTTCAGGGAGTAAAGTAAAAAATACAATTAAATAAAATAAAAAATAAAAATAAATACCAAGAAAATGAAAACAGTTTATATATCAGACAACCAATTTTACCTTGATTTCCAAGCATGGCGAGCATAGCGTAATAAAGGGCGGGGGTCTTGTTGACCAGTTAGGTACAAAATAATTTCTTCCCTTGAGAGGGAAGGCTTTCCAAAATAAACAAGCCTGAATTCGGATATGCTACATCCCCCTAGAAAGTGATAAGTGTCTTCTCGGCAGTTAGAATTATTGAGTGAGCAAGTTTCAGAATCACAATATTTCTCTAACCATGGCCTGAAGTTCAAATATAAAAGTTCACCCCTAAGCTTAAACAACCATCTTGCCTCTGAATAACTCAAATTATCAACGAAGCTTGCTGTTACAAATTATAGCTGGAACCGATCTGAAGAACGACGGATGGTCACCATAATTATAAGACCACAAAATTAATGGATTTCCCAGAAAGTCCGAGCATTGATATCCTTTTCGAAAGCAGATTTTTATCACTTTTTCAAGTTCCAGAAGGATCGTTTAACTTTATTATCCTGGCAATTATTGATTCAAATTAGATTTTGATTTTCGGAGGCGGCGCAAAATTTTTAACACTAGAAATTATGAAAATCTTGAAATCTTCTAAATGGATCTTTTCTTCCCATCTATCGATTTCAATGCCTATCCATATCTAATAAAATCGTAATCAGTAACATGTCATTGGGAAATTTTCTATTTTGCGCCGCCTCCGAAAAGATTGTGTTGTATTGAACATGGTATTTAATATTTTAATTTAATAATTTTTATTAACAGTTAGTGTGTATTCGTACAAATAAAAATAAAATTGCATTTCTCTGCTTTTTATACCATTTTGAATTTTGCTGTGTATTCTTAAAAAACAGAAGGCAATTATTTCATACTTTTTAGTGCAATTATTTTTACTGTTTCCTAGTTTTCGAAGTCGGGTTAATTGTTTTGTTTTTTTATAAAAAGTTTTTTATCATTTAAATGTTAGATATAATATTTTTATCAATGACATAACCTACTTGTTCTTTAGTTATTATTTAGTTGTTTATTTACTGTAAATAGTTAAATATTCTTTTTATTTTGTTTGATTGTACTTATAATGCAGAACAGTAAAGTAAAAGAATGACAATTATGATTGAAAAACAGAAGTGAAAGAAATACACTAGTTCCTTATTCCTTTCGTAGAAGGCTTGGCTTGTCGCCAGTTACAAGCCCTACCTATAACATACCTGGGGGTTGTCCTAAGGCCTGTATAGACTGGTTGTACCTTTAATACAGGACTCTTTCCTCCTTGCTTAGATAGCGCCCTGGAGCTTTCAAGGCCCAAGTGGAAATAGCTTTGACCAGCTTTATCTCTCGAGGTAAGAGGGTAGCATTGCCCTGGCAAGGATATTCCTTCATTTCTCATACCTTACACCTATATCATTGGTTATCCCTCGGCTCCCTCTTCTCTCTTGCTTAGATAGTCCCCTTAAATCACCAAGGTCCATGCTTATCCCTTAGGTTCAACTTTGGTGATTCACTTCATAGCAGTGAAGGGCTGCATTGCTCTGGCAAGATCATTCTTATTAAAATATATGAGTCACTGAGGTAAAAACATCCAGAGAGATAGTAAGAGCCTATTAGAAGAGTTATTGAAATTTTGGCATCCCTAGTATATATATATATATATATATATATATATATATATATATATATATATATATATATATATATATATATATATAATAAATATTAAGCCCCTCAGAAGAGATATTACAGCATATACAATAAAAATATGCATTGACAAAACCATCAAGTGCACAAAATAAAATAGGCATTGGTGCAGCATCCTTGCCACATTGCAGTTATGTAAGGCAGCAAACAGTTATTCCATGTTATAACTATTAACCTAATTTAGTCAGGTAGGTAAATCAACCTTAATTTTCCATATCCTCTTGCCATTAATGAGAAAAAACTAGAAGGTACCTAATTTATGATTGTTACTTCCAACTCCATCTTCGGAAGTATTATTACAAATAAATTAGACGACAAAAAAGAGGCAGATGCAGTAACTAACTTATTCCTAGAATAAGACACTGAGGACAATTAAGACAACAGCGATGCAAAAAAATGCTACCAAATTTTAACAGTAAAGTGAGAACTGAACAATACATCAATACGATCTTAAACAGTCAGAGGCTCAATGCAACCTCTGAACAGAAGCAAACTCCCTCGGAAGAATTCCGTCAGATTCATAATCTCCAATTATGATACTGATCTTCAATGGGCAGTCGATTGCTTTAATTTTTTGTTAATATTTGATCAATATAATCAGGGATCATCATCATAAACCTGATCCTGAAATACATAATTTATATAGTTAGTCAGTTACCTTAGGTAATCCCCCAGCTCTTATATCACTAACTTGGCACAGCTCAATTACGTCACCCTCCTATGAACAAAATTAAAAGATACTTAGTTACAACTTTTTACAACAAATAAATTAAATATTGAAAATAAGTGAAATAGAAAACTTACTTTAGGCTCACTCTTCCAGTAAATGAAGAAACCATATTCATCAACTTTAAATAGACAATTAGGCTCTAATTCAGAAGAATCCTTCTCTTCATTCCAGCGATCAAAGATACAACCCTGTACTAAGGGCTCTGGTACAGAAATGTGCCAGTTGAATTCAAATTTTTTTGTCATTTCTTAAAAGCCTTAAAATCCAGAAAAAAATTAAATACTGATAATTAAGATAAAAGTACATAGCAATAAAAACCATCAAGATGGTTGAGAATGTAGTAAAAGATAAATAATAGTTATTAGTATGAATTTAATTTATTTAAAGAAGTGATGTTAAACAAACAAACTAACAATTTATTTAAAGGAAAAGAGAGCTCAAAAATCTTTGATGATTTTGGATAATAATGTGTTTATATAACCTGTGCAAACAGATCTTCTTTGAAATTTTCTGCTAAATGGGGAAGCTATGGACATGGGAACACTGATGTCAATCCAATGAAACTTTTATTGGAAAAACCCAAAGACACTTCAACTAAATTAGGCAAAAAAAAATGTGTTCCAGAAAAAGCTGGTAAGATTATTTTTCAATCTTACTGTTTTAAAACCTTGTTTACACTGAAGGAGTTTACAATCTGCTAACAGTACAGTTTAAAAGTTGCCAGTAAACTCAATCAGGGTATTCATGTTCGCTAACCAAGTAATCTCAACCAACGCAGTTTGTAAACTCACTCAATGTGATCGAGGCTTTAAGAACCTTTGAATGTTCTTAAATATCGATAGCCAAGAGTTTAACTATTGTATCTCAAAAAACTCACCTATCTTTTTTTGCTTTATTTTGATGGATAAGCTTGAATCCCACAAAACTTGCATACTTTTCATAAATAAAACAAAGTTCTATTTAGTTATAAAAAGTATGACAGTATTGTGGGAAGTGAGATATCCATAAAATAAAGCAAAAAAGTTGGGGTTTTGCATTTTAGATATGATGTTTTCATTTGAGGCTATTGATATGAATGTTCAAAAAAAAAAAAAAGTCTAAAAATTATTACATTAGTTACTTTTTTGTAATGAGCAAAGTTAATTTCTTATTCCCAACATGAAAAATACAGAAAAAGAGTTCTGATGTCATAGGTAGACTGTTATTTCATTTCGTAATAAATGAGTATGTAGCAGCAACACTTCAAATTCAAGGTCCAACATAACTAACCGCAACATCTCTAAAACAAAAGACTTACTAATTAGGCATGCTGAATGATTCATCGATTTTCTTTGTTTATAGAATTGTGATATTGTCACAAAATAGGGAAGAGTCTTTGAATTGTAAATTTTACAAGAAAAGAAAACCCAGTCTTCTCATTAATTTTTTTACTTGATCTCAACAAAAATATTGTTTTCTTGTGAAGATTGGTAATATTTTACTATATTGAAAAAAATAAACAATTGGGTTTATATATAAACTCTAATAATTAAAAATTGTTAGAAAATGTAGGGTTACACCATTTTGCCTTTTATGTTTTTCTTGGATAGTCAAAATATATCCCTTAATACTTTAGGCGGCAGTAAGACAAATAAATACCTAATAAGTCCAAATAAAATAATTCTTCTTTCTCTACCTCCAGTAAGACACTCAGCATGGAGGTTTAGCCTTGGTCCATTGTTTCCAATGATTCCAATGATCATTCACCCTATTTTTCGTTTCTGTCAGACAGCAGCCTCTTTCTCTTCCAATCTGGCCTCCATCGACTACTTAATATCATTCTTTCTCATGTGCCCAAAACCTTTCAGCTGGTGCTGCTTCACTATATCTCCACCTAGCGAGACCCTGAGGTTTCCCAGATTCCTTTCATTGCGAATTCGGTCCCTTCGGGTTTTCCCCTGGATCCTTCTCAAAAATCTCATCTCTGATGCCATAACTTTACTTGCATGCCGATCCAGGACCATCCAACGCTCTGCACTATAGGGCAAAACTGGTAGAAACACAGTTTTGAATAGAAAGAGCATTGTATGTTGGCTGATTTCCTTCCTTCCTATAATTGGAGAGCGCATCTGTGAGAATACTCAGCTTGCTTTTTTGACTCGGAATGAGTACCTCATGGTTTACTTTCCCATTTCTGCAAATAATTGTTCCCAGGTACTTGTAGGCATCCACAAATTGAAGTGGTACCACCATTTCAATTTACGGTTCCCTCATTCACATTCATTCCGGCCAGCATGCTGATGATGCTTTTCTGATAGTGAGCTCGCCACGTTTCAAGGATTTTTTCCTCTTTAGTAATAAGGTTTCCTCGTCTATCCTTGATACTGCGCACTTATTTCTCCTTACATCTGAGCAACTTTACAGAGTTTCAGAACCTTCTGATGTTTTCCTTCTAGTCTTTTCTTAATCAATATTTATTTCAGCCATAGCACGTGCTAAACAGATCCTATATTGTTTGTGTTCTCTTCATACATCAGCACCTTAACATCTATCCTTCCTTACACTTTTGGCTTTAAAGATTGTGGTACTGGAACCTGTGTATCAGCAATCAAGAGGTAGTATGCTATGCATTGTTGATGCTGCCAGAATAGGGCAATAATAATAATAATAATAATACGATAGGTTAAATAATGGTCAGGATTTGCAGTTTACAATGATATTTATTATGGTAAGCCAACGTTTCGATCCAGCTTGTGGATCTTCATCAGGGCTAAAAGAAAACAAATATATGAGTACCTATGCTAGAGGGTGACAATAAATGGATACATTACAGAACTGATAATAATATAAAAGATGGTATACATAAATATTAAAATAAGAGGCTGGTTAACAAAATAAAATAGAATCTGATATTTACCTACTGAGTCCAGGTGGATACTAAGACTAAAGGTAAAAATAAGGTGAGAGGTAGTGGTAGGGGGTAGGTTTGCCGACATCAAAGGTTTATGGCGGGGAAATCCAACGCTTTTGAAGTGAAGGCACATGACAACTGAGTGAACAAAATATTTAAAAACTACAAAATATATGGTACTGTATACAAATAGTTAAGTCTGGACTGAATAATAACATAAAAATGAGATAATACATAATGTAACAATGCATACAAATTTGGAAAAATATATAGAAAGAAGCATACAATACAAAAAATAATAATGGTATAAGAGGTACAGAGATAATTGCAGGTACCTATGAAATCAAAACTAGGATTTGAGGATGCGGAAGATGTTAGAATAAGTGGATGAAATTATCTCTTTATCTGTTTTGTGATTTACCGGGTTATTAGTTTCTAGATGGATGAAAATGGATTCTGAGAGGAGACGTTTGTCGTGGTTAGATACAGTTGCTAATATGGAGGGGTTCTCAAAGTCGAAGGAATGGTTGTGGGCAATGGCATGTTCTGCTAATTTAGATGTAGACGAATTACGCGTGGAAATACTGTATTTATGTTGATAAATACGTTTTTTTAAATAATTTTTGGTTTCACCTATATAGCAACTGTTGCAATTAAGCGTGGAGCACTGGATACGATAAACTACATTACACTTGTCTAGGAGAGGTACAGGGTCTTTGAGTTTTGTATAAAGATTTTTTAATTTATTGTTATTTTTTAATACTAGGCGCATGTGTGGGAAACTCGATGAGAAGGATTTTTTAATTTTGTTTGAGAGAATGGGGATATATGGGATAGATCTGTATTGGAAAGTAGAAATCGGAGGTTGTGAAGAGTTGTTAGAGAGATTTTGAGTTTTAGCATTGTTATTGATAAGTGTTTTTATTAAATGCTCAGGAAAATCGTTAGATTGTAAGATATTTTTCAGGCGGATTTTGTTATGACAATGAAATTGTGGATCGGACAAGTTCAGGCTACGGTGGATGAGGTTTTTTGCGACGTTGATCTTTTGGTGATGTGGATGTTGGGAAAAATAGTTAAGGAGTCGGCCAGAATAAGTGGGTTTGGTGTACCAATTAGTGGATATAGAATGGTCCGGGTTTCTGGTGTGATAAAGAGTGGGTCCATAATATATCCTCCACACATATTCCTTCCAACGTATCCAAAATTCTTAGTCTAGGACCCAATTTCACCACCCCTACATCTAATTCCAAACACCTTATCCCCTCACTCATCACAGACATCGAACACATACACCGAGACAACATCTTAACCCGTGACGACGACATCAGAGAGATGTCGCGTACTAGGATTTGCAACATCATTACTAATTACCTTTCACAGAAACCCACCCATTCATCTCCTTTCTCAACACAATTCTATAAAGACCTATCCTTAACCCGTTCATTCCTAAATACTCATAACCAAATCATTGTAACCCGTGCAGATAAAGGTAACAAAACTGTCATTATGGACCGCGCAGATTACAATGATAAAATTAACACTCTTCTCCCCTGCTGCTCCCCGTTGTTACGGTCTACCAAAAATCCATAAACCCGATAATCCCATCCGTCCCATCATTTCAAATATCAATTCTCCCTCCACTAAGCTCAGCAAATTCCTTCTCCCTCCTTTACAATCCCTTAGCGATAACAATCCATACGACGTAAAAAATTCCTTCCATCTCTTCGAAAAATTAAAACCATCAATATTCCCGATAATTTTATCTTAGCCTCTTTCGACGCCGAGAGTCTTTTCACTAACATCCCGACGGATCGTGCCCTCCAAATCGTTGAAGAAAAATGGAACTTGTTAGAATCCCATAGTAAACTCAATAAATCTGCCTACATTGACTCCCTTGCTTTATGCTGTAATTCTGGATATTTTTGTTTTCAAAATAAATATTTTCTCCAAACTTCTGGCCTTGCAATGGGTAGCTGTCTAGCTCCCGACCTCTCCGGTATTGTCCTCAACGACCTCCTTGATTCTGTTATACCTAAATTCCCCAACGATATTTTTTTCATTAAAAAATATGTAGACGACCTCCTATTGATTCTCAATCCTAACTCTATCACTGATATTCTCGCCGCCTTTAACTCCTACCATCCACGTCTCCGTTTCACTATAGAATTGGAAACCAATTGTACCCTTCCATTCCTAGATATTTCCATTACCAGAAACCCGGACCATTCTATATCCACTAATTGGTACACCAAACCCACTTATTCTGGCCGACTCCTTAACTATTTTTCCCAACATCCACATCACCAAAAGATCAACGTCGCAAAAAACCTCATCCACCGTAGCCTGAACTTGTCCGATCCACAATTTCATTGTCATAACAAAATCCGCCTGAAAAATATCTTACAATCTAACGATTTTCCTGAGCATTTAATAAAAACACTTATCAATAACAATGCTAAAACTCAAAATCTCTCTAACAACTCTTCACAACCTCCGATTTCTACTTTCCAATACAGATCTATCCCATATATCCCCATTCTCTCAAACAAAATTAAAAAATCCTTCTCATCGAGTTTCCCACACATGCGCCTAGTATTAAAAAATAACAATAAATTAAAAAATCTTTATACAAAACTCAAAGACCCTGTACCTCTCCTAGACAAGTGTAATGTAGTTTATCGTATCCAGTGCTCCACGCTTAATTGCAACAGTTGCTATATAGGTGAAACCAAAAATTATTTAAAAAAACGTATTTATCAACATAAATACAGTATTTCCACGCGTAATTCGTCTACATCTAAATTAGCAGAACATGCCATTGCCCACAACCATTCCTTCGACTTTGAGAACCCCTCCATATTAGCAACTGTATCTAACCACGACAAACATCTCCTCTCAGAATCCATTTTCATCCATCTAGAAACTAATAACCCGGTAAATCACAAAACAGATAAAGAGATAATTTCATCCACTTATTCTAACATCTTCCGCATCCTCAAATCCTAGTTTTGATTTCATAGGTACCTGCAATTATCTCTGTACCTCTTATACCATTATTATTTTTTGTATTGTATGCTTCTTTCTATATATTTTTCCAAATTTGTATGCATTGTTACATTATGTATTTTCTCATTTTTATTTTATTATTCAGTCCAGACTTAACTATTTGTATACAGTACCATATATTTTGTTAGTTTTTAAATATTTTGTTCACACAGTTGTCATGTGCCTTCACTTCAAAAGCGTTGGATTTCCCCGCCATAAACCTTTGAAGTCGGCAAACCTACCCCCTACCACTACCTCTCACCTTATTTTTACCTTTAGTCTTAGTATCCACCTGGACTCAGTAGGTAAATATCAGATTCTATTTTATTTTGTTAACCAGCCTCTTATTTTAATATTTATGTATACCATCTTTTATATTATTATCAGTTCTGTAATGTATCCATTTATTGTCACCCTCTAGCATAGGTACTCATATATTTGTTTTCTTTTAGCCCTGATGAAGATCCACAAGCTGGATCGAAACGTTGGCTTACCATAATAAATATCATTGTAAACTGCAAATCCTGACCATTATTTAACCTATCGTAATTGAAGAACAGTTGACCATCTCTCATCTCTACTAATAATAATAATAACAATAAATTGTATTCATAATTTGAAATGATATTATGTTAAGTACTGTATATGTAAACCCGGTGGTCAGTTTTATCTGAAGGCGCCAAGGTCCTGTGAACACCGCCTTGGAAGTTATTGGGGCCATACACCTATTGTTAGAAATCAAAAAGTATCAAAAAATGCTGCCAAAACTCACCAAGGGATATACCTAGAAAGATTGTTATCTCCGTTCGAGAAATTTGGGGCCATAAACCCCGGTTTGGCCCCAGCAAAGGTACCGCCAAAAAACACGAGAAGAGTAAGATAGGATATCATGGAATGGAAATTTTAGGATAGGCCAGCCAATCAGAGGAAATCTGAAGAAAGTGGGGGAAAGAAGATTTATATGGAGGCATTGAAAGGAAGAGGAGAGAGGTTGGAGGAAGTTTCAGAGAAGTTGAGAAGTGAGTTTGGGTGGAGGTGCAGAAAGCTGCATTCGTCCAGGGGTCCCAGAGAGAGCTGAGAGAAGATGCGGTGCTTAGTCTCGGAGAGCGGCAGAGAATGAAGCTTTATCAGAATGATCCAGAGAGGGCCTACCAGACAAGTTTTAGTTTAATATACAGTACTAATTGTAATATTGCGTGATATGCATTCGATAAATTAAGTTAACATGCAAGTCAGGATTCAGAAACTAAGTTGTGTTAGTAAAATATCTTTATAGGTTTTATTAGAAGAGGGAATTAATAATTTACACTCTTAGTAAATAAAATTAAGTATGGTCGGAATTCAATTCATTTTTTCTTTATTTCCATTCAC
Source organism: Aelia acuminata (assembly GCA_911387785.2). NCBI lineage: Eukaryota > Metazoa > Arthropoda > Insecta > Hemiptera > Pentatomidae > Aelia > Aelia acuminata. Next base: position 155,044,436 of record OU426978.1, on the reverse strand, counting down.
CACTTGACACAGGTATAAAAAAGGTAAACACGTCACCTCTGGAACATCGAATATACATGGATACCCACCCATTCAATATATAATAAAACAGTTGGATTTATTACTTAGAAAAGGCGGGCAGCCAGAAACGTAGCAAGTGATCTGTGCTCAGTTCAGAGCCTTGTATTACCTTTATATCTGTAAAGCATCTTGTAATGTCTTTGTCATATACAAAGTAATCAACTACACTTCCTGACCTTCAAAAGCGATCTTATGAATAGTCTTATGTTTGTAGAGGGAGTTTTCTATAATCAAATCATATTATTCTAAATGCAGAACGCTATGAGTCTGCATCCACTATAGTTCCTGGCAGTTCCCCTCCCCCACAATCCCAAAACTCCAAAGGATGCTATATGATCGTTTGCAGTTTGAGCATTCCAATCTCCCATAATTATTATTTTCCTATTTTTATTATCCTTATATATATAAAAATCTTGTGTCCCGATGTTTGTCTCTCTATTTCTCAGAAACTACTCAACCGATTTTAATGAAATTTGGCACAATGTATATAGTTTTGGCCAACTTAACGGACCGGATAGTTTTTAACTTGATTAGTGATCAAAATAATTCTTATATAGCGAATTATTGCAAATACAGTAGGTCGTGTTTCGGTTTATTAACATGGCGTCATATGTCGATTTCATAATGTTTTTGTTTATAAGCATGCTATTGTAATACAGGTTATCATTATTATAATTTTGTATTGCGTTATGTGAGTGCAGTTATTTGTTCCTATATTATTATTTTCCACAGACAAATAGTAATACAAATTTGTATTTATTGTTAATTTTCATTAAAGAATAAATAAATCAAGAACAGGTTACAATAAATTCTCAAATAGAGATGAGAGATGGTCAACTGTTCTTCAATTACGATAGGTTAAATAATGGTCAGGATTTTCAGTTACAATGATATTTATTATGGTAAGCCAACGTTTCGATCCAACTTGTGGATCTTCATCAGGGCTAAAAGAAAACAAATATATGAGATCTATGCTAGAGGGTTACAATAAATGGATACATTACAGAACTGATAATAATATAATTAATATTTTAATATTTATATATACACCATCTTTTATATTATTATCAGTTCTGTAATGTATCCATTTATTGTCACCCTCTAGCATAGATCTCATATATTTGTTTTCTTTTAGCCCTGATGAAGATCCACAAGTTGGATCGAAACGTTGGCTTACCATAATAAATATCATTGTAACTGAAAATCCTGACCATTATTTAACCTATCGTAAATTCTCAAATGTGTAGGTACTTTTTCTTCCTTTTCCTTTTTTATTTGTATTTAAATTAAATTACTAGCTAAGCGCTGAAACGCTTTGCTGTGGCCCACCCTGATATCAACTTTTAGTAAAGTAAATACATTTTAATAATTTAAATTAGGCTATTATTTGAAATAATACTCTATAATAAATGTTAATATAAATAAATGTTGTAACAGCACCTACTGTCATAGGTGTAACCTAATATATAGAAACCTGACTTGGGGAGTCAGTGTTGCCAAAAATTAGTGAAAATTAGTGGGTTGGCAAAACTGCGGGTAACCAGTCGTAAAAACTCCCTCACAAAAAGAGTGTGTTTTGATTAGGTGTTGTGGGATACTTTGTGATTTGCTAAAGAACTGCAGAATTAAGACTTTAATATTATATTTTCAGTTGATTTATTTAACAGAAGTTTCTTTATTTTCATTATTCGTTTTGTTATTATTATTTAAATACAGTGTTTTTTTATTTTACCAAACCTTTTTATCATTTTTATCCCGAGATCTAAAATGTAAAATTTAAACAATGTCAGTGAAGATTTGTAATTCCTCATTTATCAACAATAATTAAAAGTTGAGAAAATTTAATCCCATCGAATAGAGGATGTTACTTCCTGTTCAGCAGAGTTGTAATTATCTTTAAATGTAAAATTTAAGAAATGTTTGCGAAGATTTTAATCCTTTCTTTAATTTAAAGTAGGCTATTATTGGGAATGATATTTCGTTGTTAATTTTACCAGAATACAATTTTTTACTTATCTTTATTTAATGATTGTTTATCTTTATTTAAATGATTGTTGATTAAGAAAGGATTACAAATCGCGGCATTTTTTAAATTTTACATTTAATGATTATTACAGGAATAATTGTTATTTGGGTAACTTCAAGTTTCAGATTTATCCGCCATAAATATGAGAGTACTACTGCAAAATAATCCATCGGCAGACATATTTTTTAAACAATTGCTCTATATTGGAAACGTTGAAATAGAGCTGCATCGAAATTCAAAATTTATCAAATTACCAGAAAATTTCTGAACTGTTGTAGAGACGAAAAATGAACTGTCTACGAAGTATAAAGTGTCTTTCCTGATATTTTGAACAATTATTTGGACTATAATTGGCTGGGTAGTCGTGCTATTTTGGCAGCAAAAAATGTTGATTTCGATGAAATAAACTTCCAGAATCAATTGACAATGTTCTAGATGTAAACGAAGCCGTAAATTTCCCATCTGAATTTTTTAATTCCCTGGATATACACCCAAACAATCTCCAGTTGAAGATTGACTGACCGATCATTCTTCTTCGTAACTTAAATCCACCTCAATTGTGCAACGGTACACGTTTGGTCATTAAAAGGATCACAGGAAATGTTATTGAAGGAAAAATGTTGCCTGGAAGGTTTACAGGAGATGTCGCCCTGTTGCCACCTATTCCCCTGGAACCGACAGAATTTTCAATAAAATTTAAAAGGCTTCAATATCCTATTCCTTTGGCTTTTGCCATGACCATAAACAAATCCCAAGGGCAAACAATGTCCACTTGGACTTTGAAAATCCGTGTTTTTCCCTTGGGCAATGGCATAACTCACGTGGGAAATGGGTATCGCCTGCTCACGTGTGTGGAAATCATCAAATCTTTAGTTTGTGTTAAAAAAACAAAAAAAAAACAGGTTAACCCAAAACATTTGAACAAATTAGTACTTGAATAAATAAAAATTCTTAATTGTATTATGTAAAAACCTCTTTAAGATGAGATTTCTTATCACTCAAATATATTGCTAAATTAAAAGCTTCAACACACCACCCTCCTACCGAACACTTATTAGCCCAAGGGTTGCGAAATCGAGGTCTCAAAGAAATTGAGAAAAACGCCTATCAAAAGGACATATATGACGCGTTAACCAAGATTGGCATGACCCTGAGCAAAATTAAACCCGTTGTTAAACTAACATTACCAAGAGTGTTAGGCCAATAATCAATAGATCATCACTGAGGTTACCAAACCTTACTTCAGTCATCCTTTTTAAAATTAGTGGAAAAATATAGCCATTTCAAGTTAGTTTATACCGATTCATAAAAAAAGGGCGATAGTGTTGGCAGCTCTGTGAGTCGTAAACACAATCAGCTCCTTTTTAATCAAACTAAATAGAAATATGAGATGTAAAAAATAAAAACTTTAACTTTCCTATATTCTTTACCAAATACTTTTAAATGGTGTAATGCTGTATTCTCAATCACGTTGGATTTTGATTAGCTGAAAGGTTTTCATCTTTATCAATGAATATTGGTTGTACTGTATTTGTTTAAAAATATTAGGATATAACTACTGAGCCACAGCAACGCGTGGCCGGGTCTGCTAGTATTCAATAGTTTTTTTTAAGGTCTTCATAGAATTGATTCTTATCGTCAGTTAATGAGTCATCAGTTGGGGTGTGTATCTGAATATCGAAAACTTTCAAATGGCGAGATCTGCTACCACGATTCTGGAACTCAGAGCATCCCATCTTTCCACTTTAGCAAAGAATTCATCTTTGATTGCCAGAACCACGCCTTCCCTGGCCCTAACTTCATTGAAAACACTCCATACCATGATACATCCAGCAATTAGTGTAGTTACTCCATTAGCCTACTGCTCTCCTGTGTGGTTACTCCTGCTGCTTCTCCTCACTTCCCTTAAACCCTTTTTTGTACCTTATACTTCTTAATTTCTTCAGTAAATGCCACTTCCTTATTCATTAGTGATCTTAAGTTCCAGGTGCCGAATCTTAAGTCCTTTTCCTTGCCATTGTCCAATCCTCTTTCTGAGGCTGCTACCCAACAGGTTGCACCCTATTATACATGGACGATATATATATATGGACCCTCCCAGCAATACTTTTTGGAAGCATCTTAATTATAATATTCACCTTAATGTACAAACTGAAACAAAACATAAACGACCTATTTAAAGAGAAGCTGAGAGAAGGCAAAGTGCGTGCTGCTCCAAATTTTAATCGATCAGAGAAGAACATATAGTGATTTAAATAATTAATATAATTTTCTGCAATCACTATTTGCTTAACTATTGCTTTAAATAAAGTAACATTAAATGTCCATACTTGAAAAGAATCTCTGACAAAAGGAAGGAGAGCAATAGCCCAGTATTCAGAAGGAGACATAGGCTTTGTTTTCTTAGGAATAAGGAACATATAGTGATTCATAAATTTTAATTAATATAATTTTCTGCAATCAATATTTTCTTAACTATTGCTTTAAATAAAGAAATATTAATGGTCCATACTTAATAAGAATCTCTGTCAAAAGGTAGGAGAGCAATTGCCCGGTATTCAGAACTAGTCATAGGCTGTTTTCTTAGGAATGGAGGCCTGATGATGGGCTCCCAAACTCTCGCCTTGGTAAGTCCATCCTTCCTTACTGCTCCCGGCCTCACCTGTCCCAGACTCTAAACCACATTATCTTCACAGATCTCATCAAAGAAAAGGTCATCAACCTCCTCATTAGTCTGCTTTGGACTGGTCATTGCTTTTCCATATTCATTTTAAGTTGCAGATAATATCCACATCAGCCCTCCTCACATCAATGATTTTACGATTCAGTTCTTTACAAACTTCGCAAGTGTGCATCCATCGAGACTGATTTCATTTTTTTTCTCTGTAGAGCCTGTACAACATATAATCCTCATCAGATCCGCTTTTTGTGGACATCCAAAGAAAAAGACTTATTTAGCCATTAGGGATCTGGTACTTAAAACATCCAAGGCGAAGGCTTTGTTTTGCGTCATCGATATGATCTTACTGGAGCAGGTTTATCATAAAGTCACCTTCTTGTTGAACAATTGAACTTTTTCATTGAAAGTCCACACCATCAAATACATCCGACCAGTCAATCTTCTGGATAACAATTTTGAAAGCTTCTAGATCAACCTAATTTATATACCCAGGAGAGACAGGGTCATGTAGGGCCTCTTTTGTATAAGACAAAGATGAAATCGTGGGTCGAGATTCCCGGAACATAAACTTTTCCATGGCACCTAACCATTGAAGGATCCGACACAACACTATGATCGATCCAAGTTTCGGAGTTAACTACTACAGTGTCTGTGGCTCATAGCCTGGAAAGGGAGAAGATGTAAGTTTAATCCTCGAAACATGTAAACCATTTGGTGAGAATTGAATGAGCGGGCTGAAGGATTCACATTGAGATATCCAAGCAGTATGATGTTTATGTATCTGCTCCAGTAAGTGGAAGTCTCAAGCTAAACAGTGGAGTCATTCCTTACATAAACTGCCACACCTCTTCTAGGTTTTCCAATTCTATCATTCCTATATAATTTGAACCCGTCAATACCCACACTGTTTCAAGACAGAGACGGTTCTAAGCAAGATTCACTTACAGCCAAATATCAGCCTCACCTCGTCGATATGCGCCATCAAAGAATCGGCATATATATGACCCACTCTCAGCACCCCACAATCCTTGCCAACACATTACTCGAGGTCAGCAAGGGGACTCACAATAGGGGCCAGATCCTCAGCTTGGTTGACTTTCTTCTTCCAGAGGCTTATGTCAAGTAATCGGGCCATTAAGATCCCGAACATAAGTTTGGTTAGATAAATATACAAATGTTTATAAAAATTCTCTGAAACTGGCTACTGAAACCATTTCCTATCTCCTCTCCGATTCTCAAGAATTCTTAAATATTGTTGTTAATTGTATTAGCCGCTCTTCTCTTTCACCTACTAAATGTTCTCAATCTGTTAGAAATATCCGCCAAAACGATTGGTTTGATGAATTGAACGCTAGCATAAACATAATTATGCTTCTTTATTGTGAACAAGTTAAAAAAAAAAATATTTATCACATTGGAACATTCCTATCGTTTTTTAAAAATTATTACTTTTTTCAAATTATTACTTTGTATAATGGACCCTTATTTCGAAATGATAAAATGTTGACGGCTTAATACTAATAAAATTTTTACAATTTTAATAGAAGATTTTAATAATAGAATTATAAACATTCCAGAGTAAGTATCTGAAATTGTATTCGTAAAAATTAAATAAATATCGAAAATACTCAAGAATACTCACCCTTCCTGACGGATACGAGTACTACTTGGATCCGTAGGAAAATATTGGAGGGATTCCAGTACAGTATCAGAGTACAAAAGTATCTTTAACTTGTCCTTTTTCACTCGGATAGTGCCCAACTCTGATCATAGAGAACTTTTCAGTACCGCGGTATAGACCAAACTAAGCTGAATAAGCATGTACAAACTCAAGCTTGCAGTCACCCACCCACAGATTCTGCAGCAATGAGAATGAAACAGCCTACCACGTCATATGATGGTATGAACGACTTGGACGACTAGATTTTTAATCTTTGGTCAGATGAACCTACCTGACCCAGGCTCAAATGATCTAGTCAATCCAACAAGTCTGCTCAAATTTACTGATGATCTAAAAGTAACAATTTAGGACTCAGACACAAAATGGCGCACAATAAACCCCTGGTGTTTATAGCTGATATAAAAAATAAACACCCCCAGCTTCACATGAGATAACTTGTCGTGACTGAGGCACATTCTAGGGTATCCTCTGAGACTTAAAGAGTCTGTCTAAGCTGCAGGAGTGTCTCCATTGGGGAAATATTTGTTCAACCATTAATCATTTCGAGTTCTAGATGCTCTGAGTGATAGTCCTTTGCTTTTATCCCTCTGTTTTTCACTGATATTCATTGTTTCATTTTGTTAGTATTTTGCTAGTTTTGGTGTTGCTTTCACCATGTTGCGAAAGGTGTTCACTGAGAAGAAATAAAATTATTATAATCTTGTTCATTATTACCTTCATTAGAATGAAGAATGATTATAATAATGATTGTAATGAAAGATTACATGTTATCTTTCATTACAATCGATAATCTAGCATCTTAATTTTTTGAAATAATAATAAAGGTATTAAAGAAACATAAAACATAGAAGATAAGAATACATTGAAAAAAACATTGAATAAAACATTAAGAAACAGTCGGAAAAGGTAATGAGGAGTTTAAGAAGTTGAGACAGTCAGCGGCGGAGAGTGGCCTACACGCCTTAGCTTGGAGAGGGTAAAGGCCGGCCGAACTGCTTAGCTTGTAAGTGCAACTGTTGTCCAGCACCCTTAGCTGCTAAAGGGTTAAGATTTGTGAAAAAACTAAGAATTGTCGATTCACTAAAGAAACAAGTCGACACAAAAGAAAAGAAACAATCATTACACCACATTCCCTCCGATTATAGCTTACGTAAGTCAGTTAAAAGATCTTACCAAAAACATAAAAGATCATGGATGAAAAAATTGCTAAATAAGCTTGTTAAAATTGTTTCTGTTGTTCTGAACTTATATAAAATTCACAGTGGAACAAAAACTTACGAAGCTAAAACCAGAAGATGGCTCCCTCTATAAAGTTATATGGAATGTAAAAGGTTCGATGAAAACAGTCCCACCACTATTGAAAGATGAAACCCTAATTGCAAACAGAGCTCCTTTTACTGCATTCGCATATTCAAATAACGATTAGGTTAAATTACTTGCAAACACCTTTGGAAAAATTTTTGAAACAAATTCTGAAATTGGCATTCCTTCTTTTAATCGTCAAGTTTTAAAAATCAATAGAACATTTTTTGAAAATAGCGCTCATAAACATAGCAATGCCCGACTTACATCTCCTACAGAAATTGGTAAAATTAAAGACAAACAAAACCCCTGGATATGATGGTATTACCAACATACAACTTAAAATATTTCTAAAAAATCTATCATACATCTAACAAAAATCATCAACCATATCCTCATGCACAGCTATTTTCCGGATACATGGAAAATAGCAAAAGTTATACCCATACCTAAACCTGGAAAAAACCAAACATACCCTATTAACTACCGCTGTATATCTCTACTTAACTCAATAGCCAAAGTGACTGAAAAAATAATAAAAACCAGAGTAGTTAAATATATGGAGGAGAACTATGTCTTATCTGATCGCCAATACGGCTTTAGATCCAATCATACAACCATAACGCAATTAGCAAAAGTAACAGACTTTATTTCGCACAACTTCAATCACAATAAACATACAGGTATGGCCCTAATAGATGTGGAGAAGGCTTTTGATCGGGTATGGCATCAAGGCCTTCTTTTCCAGCTCATAAATATGAAATTTCCCACATACATAATCTGCTTAATTAATAGTTATCTCAGCAATAGAAATTTTTTTGTTGCCTTGTGTGAAGAAAATTCATATCATAGAAAAATCTATACAGGAGTTCCCCAGGGATCAGTACTAGGCCCCGTCCTTTTCAATATTTTCTTTGATAATATCACAAAACTAAATATAAAATGCAATATTGCACTATATGCAGATGATGCAGCTCTCTATATTGCCTCTTACAGAGTAGACACTATTGCCAATCATCTCACCAAGACAATAGTAAAAGTTTTTAAACATTTTAATAGGTGGAATATTAAGCCAAATGAGGATAAAACTGAAGTAATTCTATTCACAAAAAGAAGGCCTGATATGAGCAGCAAGGTTAAATTAAAAGGGCAACCCATAGATTGGAAATCAAGCGTTAAATATCTTTGCTTAACCTTAGATTCAAAATTGACTTTCACAAAACATATAAAAGACCAATGTGATAAAGCAATTGGGTTACTACAAAAATTATTCCCTCTATTGAATAGAAAGACTAGTTTAAATCTAATAAACAGGAAATTAATTTATTGTTTATACATAAGACCCGTTCTGCTCTATGCATGCCCAATTTGGTCAAACACGTGTGCAACTAACTTCTCAAAGTTACAAGTAGTACAAAATAAATGCATGAGATTTATAAGGTCCTTTCCTAGACATACGCCAATTATGCACATCCACGAAGTTTTAGATATACCAAAAATTCAGCAATACGTACTAAAACTAGCAACGGATTTCTTTAATTCCTGTGACAATATCCCACACGAGCATATAAGAACAACAGTTAGTTATACATATGATAACTCATGTTGCAAAAAACACAAGCACAAACGACTGAAACATGTGGTACTTTAACATTATAATTTTTGATCTAGTATAAGCCATACTTATTTTTAATCTTAATTCAATGTCATCTTAATCAAAATGTTGTTTTTTTTTTTATTTTAATCATCAAGTATTCAAGTATATTAAACTAATTGTAACTTTTTTATATTTTGATTAAATTGTAATAACGTCCACAGTAATCTTATACTTATTAATTTAAGTTGATTTAATTTTACTCTGTCAAGAATGTGGGGGTTTTTCATTTTTTTTTTCCTATTGTAATTAGCTTGCTTATTTTTAATATACGAGAAAGGTAAATTTGTAAGTTAAAAAAGCAAAGGCTTGTAAAACTTGTATTTATATTATTTTGTAAATAAATTTTATTTGATTCAGTTCTGAAGCTTAAGTCATATGATTGCGTTAAAAAGTTATAATTTTTTTAACCTTCTTAATTGTTTGTTTCAATACTTGTGTGGTATTAAAAATTGTTATTTTTCTTTGAATAAAAACTGTTTAACCCACAGAAGTATTATGATAGGTGTCAGGTGTGGGATTTAAAGGGAAAAAATTGATAGGAACAAGGGCTGTGGTGTTGGAAGAGGAGTTTAAAAAATTAGAAAGGAGGCTGGAAGAAAAAGTTCAGGCAGTCATGAGAAAGCATCACTTCCAACAACCAAGAGGAAGGACAAGAAACTGCAGTTGTAGAGAGCCGAACCAGAATAAAACCACCAACTTTTGATGGTAAGTCGTCCTTTACCTGAAGCTATTAACGCTGTAGAGATAAGGCAGTTGCCATTACGGTGGTACTTCAAATCTCGAACCCATCTCGAACAAGTGTACCAATCCCAGCTGAAGAACATGAAACAGAAGGCAGCAGAGACAATCGAGGCGTTTGAGGCGGACGTTGTGAGAATGGTAAGACTATCCAACAGACCAGAAAGTTTGTTGGAGTGTTTAGCGGTCCAAGCTTTTGTCAATGGCCTGGGAGACTTGAAGGTTCAGAGGGTGTGGTTTGCTCATCCTAAATTGCTAGAGGATGCACTATCCGTAGCATTGGAGTTTGAGGCAGCTACCGAAGTTCCTCGTAGCCATGGTTGTGTCTGGCTCACTCCATCGAGTCTGACTCAGCCATCCCGGAATACGCGCAAGTAGGAAAATTATAGCACAGCGTTATTTTTGGCCTTCTCTAAACAAAGACATAGGAGATTGGGCTAAGGCATGCATCCCGTGGCAGTGATCCAAAGTCATCAAGCATACTTAAACTCCTGTGGGAACCTTCAAACCAACCGGACAGTTTCATCATGTCTACATAAACATAGCAGGATCACTTCCACCGTCCGATGGTAAGCAATATTGCCTCACAATGATAGACCGCACAACCCATTGGCCTGAAGCTGTTCCTATCGCAGAGATGATGGCAGATACGGTCGCCGAAGCATTCTATTCCAATTGGATTGCTCGATATGGAACACCACTCCGGCTGACAACCGATCAGGGGAGAAAATTTGAGGCAAAAATTTTCCGACACCTAACAGCCCTGCTCGGTATAGACAAAAAGAGGACTACGGCCTACAACCCTCAGGCAAACGGCTGTATAGAAAGGCCGCATTAATGGCTCACTTAGACGCAGAACATTGGACCAAAACCCTCCCTGCTGTTTTATTAGGACTACGCTCTACTCTCCGCGAGGACGTGGGAATGAGCGTAGCCGAAGCAGTATACGGACAGCCACTCCGCCTTCCAGGTGAACTGTTCCAGGAATCATCGCACACCTTTGAACAGAGCACTTCACTGCAGCGAATCAAAACAGACCTCGCTAAATTGAAGCCCGCTCAGCCAAAATCAGCAGAGAGAAAAACATTTGTCCACAAGGATCAGCTTACCGCTTCTCATGTTTTCGTAAGAGAGGACTCAATTAGAAAGCCCTTAATCCCTCCTTACTCTGGACCACATAAGGTTATAACTCGAAGCGATAAGCATTTTACAATCCAGAAAGGTGACAGGAAGATTACGATATCATGGACAGGTTGAAACTTGCGTACCTCCTCAACGAAGATATTTCTAAGGACTTCGTCCAGCAGCCGGCACGTAAACAAGATCAAAAGAACGATCCACGACCAGCGGTAATCCCTACCTCAAAAACGGACACATTACGAGGAGGGTTACTTTTAATTAATACTATGTGGAGTGGATAATACGCTGTCCTAAAATAATTTGTAAATATATTTTTATTTTTCTATTATTTGTATATATGTTTATATTTTTGTATTTTTTTTCTATTTATGGCTCCGCCATTTAGGGGGGGGGGGAGTAGTGTAGCAGCAAGAGGATATTCAGGATAGAGCAGTAAGAGGATATTCTTAATAGAGCCACTTGGCGCGCCATCTGCACTGGGCAGAGTGGAGGGCGGCCAGCGGGTATATAAGCCTGCAACTCCCTCTAATTCTCCTCTACCACCAGTGATGAGTCTAGCTGTGGTCGAGGCCAGTGCCCGTGGTGCCACAGGTATCTCTTAGGTAACTTTCCTTTATCCCCTATGAAGGGTCTAGCAGCGAAAGAGTCGTGAGACCGTGACTTCACTGTTACCCCTGAGCCACTTTCCTCCTACACTCCTCTACCACCCGTGACGAGTCTAGCTGCGGTCAAGGCCAGTGCCCATGACACCAGAGTTATCTCCGAGGTAAAAATTCCTATCTTGTCTGTGACAGGTCTAGCTACGGCCGAGGCTTGCGCCCATGACGTCATAGCTACCCTCGAGACACTATCCCTCTTCCTTAAATCCTGTTATGCAAGTTGTCGTCGCCTTCTGATCGGACATCAAGCTGGCAACCTGGTAGTGGTTGACTGTGGCAAGCTGGAGCCACAGTCAACAAAACACAACCGACACATTAGCAACCTTCGACCACACACTCATATCAGTTTATGCCTCTTTGGAATACCTAGTGCTGCTGCCTAGCGAAAAATTATTTGAAATATCAAGTAAACAATAGTGATGCCAAAAACTGGTATTTTACAATAACAGGTACCAATCCAGTTCCCAAGAAATACATGTTACTAATACCTTTTAACCTCTCTCCTCCAGATAATCATTTACCAAGTCAGTCTATCACATTCCATAGATAATATAATCAGGGGTGGATGTATCACGAAATTTGGGTGAGGTCATGACCCCCCTATTTCATAATCAGGTGACTGACAGCACCATTTTTGCATGAGATTATTACCTTGTATTAAGAAGGACTGCGATCTAAACAACCATAAGTGTTATGTTTGGGGTATAGTGACAACCTAATAGCATTATTCGTTTAAAAATACAAAATAATATTTAGTTCATAAAATCTTAAAATGTACGAGGGGTGTCCGTAAAATAAGTTTCCCTATTTTTTTAAAAGTGAAAAAAATGTTTTATTACCATTGTATATTACATCATTAGAAATCTTGAACATTAAACTATTTTTCTACGTAGTCCCCGTTGACATCGATGCACTTCTGCATCCGTGTCACCATTTTTTTGATACCCTGGTCATAGAGGTCCGCCGCCGCGCTGTTGAAGAACGTCATGACCTCTTCTTCCAATTCCTCTCTTGTCCCAAAATTCGTTCCGCCTAGGTGTTTTTTCAGGCTTGGGAACAGATGGTAATCACTTGGGGCCAGTTCGGGGCTGTAGGGTCCGATGGTCGTCCAGCCCGCTGTTCATCGTGCACATCTGTGCGCCCTTCTTTCTTCAAGCGACACGCTGGTGCCGTCTGAGGGACCTGCCGCGACTTGCACGGCCGTGCCACAACAGGGAAACTTATTTTACGGACATCCCTCGTATATCAGCATGAAAAATTCATAATTTATTCTTTTATACTAGATACCTATATTCCGACAACACTTAAAACAACTCGACAACTCTTTCCCTTGCGCAATAAGCCTTTAAAAACAGCCCATTGTTAATAAATAAATGCGTTTGGCATGTTTTAATTGTTTGTTGTTACATCCCGGAAATTATTTCTTTCCATAGAAACTAAATGAATTTTCATTTTAAATAAATAGAGAGCTATGAAATTGTCTATTATAAAAACTTTTATTTAATGATAAAATATACTGTTGATCTTAAGAGAGTAAATGCGTACAAAAACATGTGAAGCTCAAATTATTTAAAGCAGGATTTCGGTGTGCAGAACATATGGTACAAGATAATCTTTAATAATTATATTTTGAGTAATGATTAATTAGCAATATATCTTCCTTTAGTCAGAACAACTTTTTATTTTCTTATAACATAATAATGTTAACATTTCGGGGCTGTTTCCATTCTCAAAACATAAATAATTTCTCGATCGTATGATTGATAGTCTTTTAATAAATGTTAAGATACTACATCAATGTCATATGCTAAAATACACTGTTAAACATTTTCTATATGTCAGCTCATGTAAAAAGCTGACATATAGAAAATGTATAACAGTGAATTTTGGCATATGACATTGATATAGTATTATAACATTTATTAAAAGACTATCCATCATACGATTGAAAAATTATTTGTTTTGAAAATGTGGACACCCGAATCATCCTTATATATATATATATATAAAAATCTCGTGTCCTGATGTTTGTCTTTCTATTACTCAGAAACTGCAGAACCGATTTTAATGAAATTTGGCTCAATGTATATAGTTTTGGCCAACTTAAGAGATAGGATAGTTTTTAACTTGATTAGTGACCAAAATAATTCTTATATAGCGAATTATTGCAAATACAGTAGGTCGTGTTTCGATTTATTAACATGGCGTCATATGTCAATTTCATAACGTTTTTGTTTATAAGCATGCTTTTGTAATACAGGTTATCATTATTATAATTTTGTATCGTGTTATGTGAGTGAAGTTATTTGTTCCTTTATTATTATTTTCCACAGATAAATAGTAATACTAATCTTTGTATTTATTTTTAATTTTCATTAAAGAATAAATAAATCAAGAAAAGGTTACAATAAATTCTCAAAAGTGTAGGTAATTTTTCTTCCTTTTCCTTTTTTATTTGTATTTAAATTAAATTACTAGCTAAGCGCTGAAACCCTTTGCTGTGGCCCACCCTGATATCAACTTTTAGTAAAATAAATACATTTTAATAATCTAAATTAGGCTATTATTTGAAATAATAATCTATACATGTTGTAACAGCAGAGATGTAATCTACTGTCAGAGATGTAATCTACTGTCAGAGATGTAATCTAATAGAAACCTGACTTGGGGAGTCAGTGTTGCCAAAAAGTAGTGAAAATTAGTGAGTTGGCTACACTTCGGGTAACCAGACAAAAACTCCCTGAGTGTGTTTTGGTTAGGTGTTGTGGGATACTTTGTGATTTGCTAAAGAACTGCAGAATTAAGACTTTAATATTATATTTTCGGTTGATTTATTCAACAGAAGTTTCTTTATTTTCATTATTCGTTTTGTTATTATTATTTGAATACAGTGTTTCTTTATTTTACCAAACCTTTTTAATATTTTTATCCCGTGCTCTAAAATCTAAAATTTAAAAAATGTCAGTGGAGATTTGCAATTCCTCCTTTATCAACAATAATTTAAAGTTGAGAAAATTTAATCCCAATCGAATAGAGGCTGTTCCTTCCTGTTCAGCAGAGTTGTAATTACCTTTATATGTAAAATTTAAGAAATGTCTGCAAAGATATTAATCCTTTCTTTAATTTAAAGTAGGCTATTATTGGGAATGATATTTCGGTGTTAATTTCACCAGAATACATTTTTTTACTTATCTTTAAATTATTGTTAATAAAGAAAGGATTACAAATCTTCGCGGCATTTTTTAAATTTTACATATAATGATTATTACACCTCTACTGAACAGGAATAACTGTTATTTGGATAAACCACAAGTTTCAGATTTATCCACCATAAATATGAGAGTACTACTGCAAAA
Source organism: Aelia acuminata (assembly GCA_911387785.2). Classification (NCBI taxonomy): domain Eukaryota; kingdom Metazoa; phylum Arthropoda; class Insecta; order Hemiptera; family Pentatomidae; genus Aelia; species Aelia acuminata. The sequence continues at coordinate 155,029,137 of OU426978.1, read as the reverse complement.
TGATCCATCGGCAGATATATTTCCTAAACAATTGCTCTATATTGGAAACGGTGAAACAGAGCTGCATCGAAATTCAAAATTTATCAAATTTCCAGAAAATTTCTCCACTGTTGTAGAGACGAAAAATAAACTAATATAAAGTGTCTTTCCTGATATTTTGAACAATTATTTGGACTATAATTGGCTGGGTAGTCGTGCTATTTTGGCAGCAAAAAATGTTTATTTCGATGAAATAAACTTCTAAAATCAATTGACAATGTTCTAGATGTAAACGAAGCTGTAAATTTCCCATCTGAATTTTTGAATTCCCTGGATATACAATCCAAACAATCTCCAGTTGAAGATTGACTGACCGATCATTCTTCTTCGTAACTTAAATCCACCTCAATTGTGCAACGGTACACGTTTGGTCATTAAAAGGATCACAGGAAATGTTATTGAAGCAAAAATGTTGCCTGGAAGGTTTATAGGAGATATCGTCCTGTTGCCACCTATTCCCCTGGAACCGTCAGAATTTCAATAAAATTTAAAAGGCTTCAATATCCTATTCGTTTGGCTTTTGCCATGACCATAAACATATCCCAAGGGCAAACAATGTCCACTTGGACTATGAAAATCTGTGTTTTTCCCATGGGAAATGGCATACCTCACGTGGGCATCGCCTGCTCACGTGTATGGAAACCATCAAATATTTGGTTTGTGTTAAAAAAGTAAAAACAGGTTATCCCAAAACATTTTGAACAAATTAGTACTTGAATAAATAAAAATTCTTAATTGTATTATGTAAAAACCTCTTTAAGAAGAGATTTCTTATCACTCAAATATATTGCTAAATTAAAAGCTTCAACACACCACCCTCCTACCGAACACTTATTTGCCAAAGGGTCGGGAAATCGAGGTCTTAAAGAAATTGAGAAAAACGCCTATCAAAAGGACATATATGACGTGTTAACCAAGATTGGCATGATCCTGAGAAATATTAAACCCGTCGCTAAACTAACAATACCAAGTTGAGGTAGTGTTAGGCCAATAATCAATAGATCAATGGCTGAGGTTACCAAAACTTACCCGGTAGAAGTTCAGTCATCCTTTTTAAAATTAGTGGAAAAATATAGCAATTTCGAGTTAGTTTATACTGATGCATCAAAAAAGGGCGATAGTGTAGGCAGCGCTGTGAGTCGTAAACACAATCAACTCTTTTTTAATCAAACTAAATAGAAATATGAGATGAAAAAAATTAAAACTTTAACTTTCCTATATTCCTTACCAAATACTTTTAAATGGTGCAAGGCTCTATTCTCAATCACGTTGGATTTTGATTAGCTGAAAGGTTTTCATCTTTATTAATGAATATTGGTACGACTGTATTTGTTTAAAAATATTAGGATATAACTACTGAGCCACAGCAACGCGTGGCCGGGTCTGCTAGTTAATAATATTATGTTAACAATGTTATAAGAAAATAGAAAGTTGTTGAGACTAAAGGAAAATATATTGCTAATTAATCATTGCTTATAATATATAAATCTACCAAATTTAGAAGAAAAAGAAAAATTATATTTTAGGTAACCGACTTTAGTTCCATAATAGATTTCTAAATGAAATATAGGGTGTTTTTATTGGAACAACAATCTTTGTCAGTCTCTGGAAAGACAAAAATTAGAAAATTACGTTGTAATATATTACAAGCCGTAAATACCCCCTTCATGATATTTTTACAAAAATCTGTAAAAAAACGGATTTCATTTGAAAATCAAAACGTCAGGTGAACCAGAAGCTGACATGTATCGTTATTGATAGATTTGGGTTGTATTTTTGACTTGAAAACCAATTAATATGTAAGCTTGTGTGTGTGTATGTGTGTGTGTGTGTGTGTGTGCGCGTGTGTGTGTGTGCGTGTTTAATGTACTCCCTTTTGGTCTAAAGAATGCTCCAGCTATTTTCCAGAGACTCTATCAAGCTTACTGAGGAGAAATACTGCAGATGATTTTTGCATTAACTATATTAACGACATCCTTCTTTTTTCTAAAAAGAAGATTTTTCTAAAAAGGGATTAGCATCTGAAACTAATTGTAACACTTTTAAAAGCTATTGGAGAGGAAGGATTCAAAATTAAATTAAGAGAAATGTACCTTTGCCGCTAACTCAGTGAATTATCTTGGTCATTTCATAAAAGAAAATTAAGTATTGCAAGCACAAGAAAATTTGGTCGCGATCCAGAATCTGAAAATACCATCGGACAAATCAGGTGTTCGCAGTTAATTGAGATCTATTAATTTCTGTTTAAAATACACTGAAAATAGTGCTCGAAAATTTGAACCACTATACCACTATAGGTTGTTAAGAAAGAATGTTGAATTTAATGGACAGATGAATGTGAGAAAAGTTTTAATTTAATAAAGCAATACTTGTGCTCCTCTCCAATTTTGGCAATGTTAAGAACAATGTACATAATCGAACATTGGACAAATCGATAAATTGTATATATTTTTTATGTAAAAATATCACATGTGTTAAGATAGTTACAAATAATGCAGTTGAACATTATACTTTGTGGAATAACGAGCTAAGATCGTTTTATTGATTACTTTTTTCATGTCTCACCCAAAATAAAATAGCGGCGTCCGTGACAGGACTCTTGTCTGAGTATTGAACTTTCTTTTCCTCCCAGTCCAGAGCAGCGATTAATCGAGAGTTCACAAAAATATGTTTACGTAGCGAAGACTTTCTTATTAATAAAGCTGATTTCGAAGACATAGACTTACAAGAGAAGCTACTGGACATGAGGTTTGAAATTTTAGGCTCTAAAAACTTAATAATTTATGAATTAATGATTACAGGAGCATCCACCGAAGAGGAATCGATACTGAACTCGAACGGGTAGACGAGTACATAGCAACTTATTACAAGACTAAAAATGCTATGAACAAACTGTTCAAGGTAATCGACGGAGAAGGTGGTAACGTTTCTCAAATTTACACTGATCCTAATTCAGATTAATCACGTGGTGGGGTCCGCCAAAAGTGCAACTATAATTTAACTATTTAAAAAATTGGTTATTGTTTTGGTCCCAGTTCAAGAAGATAGACAGCGACTTGACAATAGATCCTGATGAAAAGGTACAATATTTAGTTATGGCTACTGCGCCTAATGCTCCAGCTCGTGAAGTTGCTCAAAGTTATCCTGAAACTGGAGAAATATAGCCGGAAACGATAAAGGCTCTTAAAGACAAGTTTGGTAGAGATGATATGCTTACGGAGTATTACATTAGAGAACTCTTAAGAATTATTTTGTAAAATACTGTTAGTTCTAATAAGATGCCTCTATCTGTTTTGAATGATAAGTTGCAATGTCATCTTAGGAATTCATTTACTCTTGGGGTTACGTCGGAAAATTGTGCTCCAATCCTTTTGCCCTTAGTAGCTTCTTCTTTGCCAGAAGATATTCTTAGGTTGTGGGAGCGAACGCTTTCTATCACTGGACATAGCGATAATGATAGGGGAGAAACCTCACAGAGTAAGCTAGATAAGCTCATGAACTTTTTGAGAACCGAATTAGAAAGTGATCAATAAGTAAGTTTAGCTATGGAAGGAATAAAACTATCTTCATCAGGCGTGGCCGGCAAGAGAAAGGTAAGAAAATTTTCTGCTCCTATGGAAAAATCACAGCCACGTATACCTACAGCAACATCACATGTTGCTTCATCTAATGATAAAGGGTGCATATTCTGTGGAGGTAATCACAAGCCTCAGGACTGCATTGAAGCCCAAAGTCTATCCTTAGATAAGTGGAAAAAAATAATGGTGAAGAACAAAGTGTGTTTTTGTGGCCTAAAATGTGGTCACATGGCTAAATTCTTCAGGAGGAAACCTAGGTGCATAATTTGTAAGAAAACTCATTTTGTTTTACTTGGTGATAATGTGTCAGGAGAGGAAAAGAAAATTGATTCAGTTAGTTCAGAATCATCACAATCTATCCGAAAGATAGAATCCCTCACTAGCTTATCTGGTACTCAGGTTTTGTTGCAGACGAGAGTAGTTATGAAAAATAACAACTTGTATAAAGAGGTAAGAGCTTTAATTGATACAGCTTCTCAACGATCTTATATTTTGTCTCGAACAGCAGAGAATTTGCAATTTTCAGCAATACGTAAAGAAATATTGGAACATTCAGTTTTTGGTGGTAAGACGTCAGACCCCATCAAACACATGGTATTCATTGTTTATTTATTAAATTTCAGACATTCTTACAACTGTAAATTTGAAGTTCTAGAACAGGATGAAATTTGTGGGAACATTGCTCCAGTAGAAGATGCGCCTTGGATTCAAGAGCTTAGAAGAAACGATAACTCTTTCTGATTTGGGTGAAGGAGGTCTAATTGAATTGCTGATTGGATCTTTGGACCTTAGATTCTCTGGGTATTATAGATTCAGGGTTGAAAAATATTTTTTGGAAACCACAACCATCAATGAAAATCAGAGGTATGTAATTAACTCACCGTGGATCGAGGGCCATCCACCACTTAAGGATAACTACGAACTTGCATTGGAGCGATTTAACTCTATTCTCGAGAAGCTGAGAAAAGAAAACCAGATTCACGCATACAAGCAGGTATTTGACAAGTGGTTAGCTGTAGAAATTGTCGAAGAAGTTCCAGCTTCAGATGTATCAAAACCAAGCCTTTATCTTCCTCATCCTCATGTAGTTAACGAAAACATTGTGTACAAATTACTACTTGAATAAATAAAAATTCTTAATTGTATTATGTAAAAATCTGGTGCGATGCACGCAACACACAATTTTCACTTATGTGAACTTACATAAATTAGAAATCGATGGGTTTCGATAATACGTAAATGCCACCGTTTTCCACATTTGTATATCTCCATAAGTTAAAATGTATCAGTAATGCAAAACTTGAGAATTCTCATACTTTTCGATATATATATATATATATTTTAGAAGAGAAAAGTTTGGCCTCAGCTTGGAATCAAACTCAGGTCTTCCGCATATCAAGTGCGGTATACTTCCACGATGCCACTTAGGTCAGATCCTATCCAAGTCAATCCTCTCTGGAGGATCACCAAGATGTCGGTGGCTTAATGGAAGCATACCGTGCTTGATACACAGGTTCGACAAATGTTCGAGGCCAATATTTTTTCTTCATAAATAAAATATTTAAATATATTTATAAAAAAATGTATAAAAATGTATCAGAACTGTATAAATATTTTTAAAAACTTACAGAACCATACTGCATGTTAATACAGGATTTAATTTTCAAAAAACTTAATGATAATACTAATTAAAGTGATCAAAGTATCACAAAAATCGTCATTATTTTAAAATTAGAGCAGCTTGGAAAAAATAATGCAATCACTCAATGGAAAAAAATAATATAAAAGCCCAGTTGCCTTATGTTCCTTCTGGGCATAAAAAATAGACTGTTTAATTAAGCAAGCGGGAGTCAGAGTAGGGATTAATAAAGCTGATCAAGGTCATTTTTAACTCAAGAGGACGCGATTGGAGTTTGCTTGTATTGCGATCAAATAACCTCATAAAAGAAGTCAGATCCAGAAGTAGCATAGGGGGAAGCTTTACCAAATATACTTTTTATGCTAGGAAAAGAAACTGCATTACAAGTATAAATGGTAAATTAGTTGAAAAAAAGTCATGGTTTATAATCTGATTTGAACTGAACAAGAAAAATAATTAATCTAGACTTGGTAAAAACAAAACAAAAAAAAACACCCTATAACTTCATGATCAGTTTTCAACAGTTAATGGTATTAATTACAAAAATCTTATTTCATATTACTCAGGAGAGGGATTAGCAAGAATATCTTTCAAGTTTAAAAAAAAAACATAAAATAAAATAAAAGATGAATCAACCAAACCCACCAAATAATGATATGTATTAATAGAAAACATTTTTGTATTCACACAATTAGAATCACTGGATTCTAATTGTATGTTCTAATAACTAGAGAATACAACCTTACGTAAACACTTAAATTTAAAATTAAAAAACAGATTTAGTGCAATTAAAATTAAAATAAATATTAGATAACCAGCAGTGAACAGTAAATGATTAATCAATTAATTCAATTTACAGGTTCCAGGGATACTGCATGCAATTTTTCAGAAATATATCACTGTTTTACTATGATAGAGGCACAACTCAAATAAAAGTTTTGTTATGAATCTGAAATTGAATTATTCTTCAGTTAATAATATTTCATCTTACATAATAGCATTAACTCTATTTAATTCCTTCATCATCAGAGTGCGAAGATCAGTTGGGCCAGTATCAACTAGGAATCTTCTTCATAAATAGTGGTATATGAGGCTATTCATTTGAAGGTGATCTAAAGTTATGCCACTATCCAAACAAATATGGGATTAAAAATAATGTTTCAAAGACAACTTTATTTTTCTGAAACCAAATTTTCTAAATCAATAAAAATAAAAGAATATTTCAATATTTTGGAACAGACAAAAGCAAGAACTTTTGACTACAAGAAACAAAATGAGTAACAGGAATAAGAGTAAAAATACTCAGACAGAGTTTAAACAGAAAAAACATGTACCTGACGATTAAGTTATCATAAGAGTATGTTGTAGGGATTTCACCCAGAAAAACAAAGGTATCAGGATAACATATTCTCATTGGCCAAATACGCTGACAAAATGAAGGGCCACACAGCTTAACTGACTTAACATTAAGACCTTTACTGAACATAGGTGGTAATTCTATTAACCCCACTTACTCACTACCTCGACCATTTTGACAGTAAGCTCTTATCGCTGAAACCGCGCATGCGCCATCTTCCCATGTGTATTAATGGTCTCTTACACCCTAATCGAAAATAAGCGAACTTCACCGCGAATATATTTGCGACGAAAAAAAAATCTGGTGCGAAGGGCGCAACACACAACGTTCACTTACGAGCTTATTTAGATTAGAAATCGACGTGTTTCGATAATATGTAAACGCCATTCCTCAACTTCACACATTTTTCCACATTTAAGTATATACTTATATTTGTATATCTCCATAAGTTATAGAGTATCTGTATAGCAAAATTTCGATTCATTAATGCTAATTTACTTATGAAGGGGCTAATTTCATCGGACTAATTCACGGTAATCAACAGTCGAGTTTTTTTTACTGCTTGCTTGTTTTTTACTACGAGTTGCTTTTTGCAAATACATCGTGAAGGTGAATCGATAGGTGTATTTACGTCTTTTAAGCCTGAATTACACCTACCGAGTACTGGGCCGAGACAGTGCACTCGGCCGAGAGCTCGGTTAATGTAATCAGCAAAGTCAGTACTCGGCCTAGTAGCAGGCGAGTCATTTGGGCGAGACAGTGGATAGTCGTGATGGGAAGAAAAACGCCAAACTGTTTGAAAAAACTGTTTTTTATAAAAACGGAATAAACTGTTTTCCTGAACCAGCCCAAACAGTTGGATTTTAGAACTTCCTTCTCTTCCCGTTCTCTCATTTACAACTACTCAAACGTTTGGAACTCGTTCCAGAACGACTGAAATTGAAAAGAACAGTTGTTTTCTTCACCACTAGCGCTCCGTTGTTTGATTTTCCGTTACGTTTTCTGTGTATTCTATTTTCGAATTTCTATTTATTTCATTTAAAATTTAAAGTGACACTTTTACTTTCATTTTTGTAAATGTCAGTTTATTCAAGTGCTAATTAAAACATATCTCCAAACTGCTGTGTATGGATGAGAATACATTACAATAACAGGAAGTTATTATAAATAGTTCATTACAATGAAAAAAAGGTAAAAAATTCTAAATATTAAAGAAGTTTATTTTTCGTAATATTTCAAGAATTCATAATATTTTAACACTTTTCTCGATAAAGACCTGTCAAAATTATTTTAAGTTCGTGATTTTTTTTTTTAATTTTGTTGCTTCAACAATTAGTGACATTTTCTGATTTTATTCTCAAATTATTATTATTTTTTTAACCTTTGAAATAATACTATTATTACGTTTCCAATAAAACAACACAACACAAAACAAACACCTGATAAAAACATTAGTCAGGAGGTTTTCTGTTTTCCCCAACCTGTTTTTTTCAAACCGTTTCTTCCAACAGTTGTTTTTTTTCAACGAACAGTTCGTTGGCGTTATCTAAAAACAACCGAAACGCCCTTCTCTAGTGGATAGGAGGCTGTTCTATTCTCTCGGCCGAGTGAATACCCCCACCACCGGCTCACTCTACTCGGACATCACTCGGTCGGTGTGATCAGTAGAGATGGGCGTTTCGGTTGTTTTTACAAAACGCCAACGAACTGTTCTTTGAAAAAAAAACAACTGTTGGAAACAACGGTTGTTTTATTGGAAACGTCTCTTTTGGTCTTTCCCGCTATTCTTCGGAGGAACCTCACCTCAGCGGATGTTATCCTGCTTATGTGCTTTTCCAGGATTGTCCAGCTTTCAGATCCGTACATGAGCACTGGAAGGAACACCGATTTAAATATCCTCAATTTGGCTTCTCTACTTACTTCCCGCTTGCCTATGATGGTTTTAGATATTTGGTAATATAGTCCCTTGGCCTTCATCACACGGTTTAGTACCTCCTGGTCTATTTTACCATCTTTACTAATAGTGGTCCCGAGGTAATTGTAAGTATTCGCCAGTTCTAACGGTTCGCCATTACATAGAATCCTTATATCCTCATTTTCTCTTCTAACGCACATGATTTTGCTCTTAGCTGGGTTTATCTTTAACCCTCTCAGCTTTAATTCTTCATTCCATTCCTCTATAGATGACATGCTGCGAGTCAGCTATCAGCACTACATCATCTGCGTAAATCATGGCCTGAGCTAGTACTGGGGTTAGATTCCAGTATCCCACGACTGCTCTCGGTGTTCTTCTTTTGCACTCCTTCCATATTTCGTCCATGAGTAGGATGAAAAGCAGAGGGCTAAATACTATCTCCCTGCTTTACTCCTTTATAAAAATGGAAAGGGTGTGAAATTTGACCATTAGTCTTACTATCCCCTTTGAATCTTGGTATGCGGATTTGATTGCGCTCACGAGGTTTGATGGTACTTTTCTTCTAATTAGTGCATCCCAAATCTCCTGCCTTGGTACTGAGTCAAATGCTGCTCTCAAGTCAAGAAATCCCAGGTAGACTCCTTTCCGCGATCCCATGTTTTTTCGATGATCATCCTCAGGGAGAAGATATGGTCCTGGGTCTGTCTTCCCGGTCTAAAAGCTGCTTGCTCCTCTTCAATATCTTGCTCTACTGTAGCCCACAGTCGTTGCTCTAAAATCCTTGTGTATAACTTGTACACGACCGATGAGAGGCATATTGGTCTATAGTTTCCACATTCACTTTGGCTACCTTTCTTGTGTATGGGGATTATGATGTTGTTTTCCAACAGGGGCCAAGGGGCTGAGGGAGGTAGCACCTTCCACAGGGTTGACCTGTTGATTGGTCCTTCTTCGGCACCAGGGGAGTAGCTGAGAGACTTATGAACCATAATGGGGAGGTTTTAAGGAAGATAATATTTGTTTACTAATTTTTTCACCCTAGTTAATAACAATAACTTTCCAATAGCATTGAGTTAAACTAAATTCTATTGGACGTATTTTTACTTACTCCTTCATTTTAATTCATTATTATTATTAAATACACTCAAATACCTTTATAAAAATATAATTTCATTTGTTTTTACTTTCACTTACTTATATATGAAATATATAGTAAGTGGAAGTATTGCGATCGTGAAAATTTTCGACTTCTGGTTTTCAACGGAAATACACGTTTTGGGGTCCCCTGAGTCAATATAACCAAGTCCCGCGAAATGGTCTGTGTGTGTGTGTGTGTGTGTGTGCGTGTGCGTGTGCGTGTGTGTGCGTGTGCGTGTGCGTGTGCGTGTGCGTGTGCGTGTGCGTGTGCGTGTGCGTGTGCGTGTGCGTGTGCGTGTGCGTGTGCGTGTGCGTGTGCGTGTGCGTGTGCGTGTGCGTGTGTGTGTGTGTGTGTGTGTGTGTGTGTGTGTGTGTGTGTGTGTGAACAGACTAGCTCAAAAACTATAAACCGTGCGAACCTGAAATTAGGTATTTAGAGTATGTATAAGCCCGCGATGTGACAGCAAAAATTTCATCAAATTTGCTCAAAGGGAGGGGGTACTTTATTTAATAACTTTTTAAGTTTTTTTCGATTTTCTCAAAAACGGCTCTAACGATTTTGATTAAACTGAGTATTTGAACTATTTATATGCCTGAAATATGACTGTAAAAATTTCATCAAAATTGATCAACCGGATGGGGGACTTTACTTAATAAATTTTGTATCATTTTCACATGTTTTTTTTATTTACTCAAAAACGGTTTTAACGATTTTGATCAAACTGAGTATTTGATCTATTTATATGCCTGAAATATGACTGTAAAAATTTCATCAAAATTGATCAACCGGATGGGGGACTTTACTTAATAAATTTTGTATCATTTTCACATGTTTTTTTTATTTACTCAAAAACGGTTTTAACGATTTTGATCAAACTTGGAATTTGATGTATTTATATGACAAATATGTGATAACCAACATTTCATCACAATTGATCAACCGGATAGGGGACTTTACTTAATAAATTTTGTATCATTTTCACATGTTTTTTTTATTTACTCAAAAACTGTTTTAACGATTTTGATCAAACTGAGTATTTGATCTATTTATATGCCTGAAATATGACTGTAAAAATTTCATCAAAATTGATCAACCGGATGGGGGACTTTACTTAATAAATTTTGTATCATTTTCACATGTTTTTTTTATTTACTCAAAAACGGTTTTAACGATTTTGATCAAACTTGGTATTTGATGTATTTATATGCCAAATATGTGATAACCAACATTTCATCACAATTGATCAACCGGAGGGGGGACTTTACTTAATAAATTTTGTATCATTTTCACGGTTTTTTTTTTTTTTATTTACTCAAAAACGGCTTTAACGATTAACAAAAATAAGATATGAATGTAGAAAAATGTGTGACTTTGGGAAATGATATTTAGCAAAACACATCAATTTCTAATCTAAGTAAGTTGGTAAGTGAAAGTTGTGTGTTGCGTGCACGCACCAGATTTTTAATTATTGTAATAACTTAATTTTTTTAGGTTAATTTTGTTTGTAAAATTAACTGATTATTCATTACAATATGTATTATACAATGATTGTATTTCATTATAAAGTTTAATATATTATATTTAATATTGTATATATTTCATAAATTGAATATAGTAAATTAAATTATAAAATGATTTTTCGTCATTTTTTCATTTATTGCGACCAATTAAGTAATTCCATTATAAAATAAAACATTTTTGTTGATTAAAAATCGAATTTAAAACGATTGCCAGGAGATTAAGAACAAAAAATCTGGTGCGTGCGCGCAACACACAACTTTCACTTACCAACTTATTTTGATTAGAAATTGACGTGTTTTTTTAATTACCACTTCACAAAGTCACAAATCTTTCCACATTCATTTCTTATTTTTTCCTTTTATGAGTAATTGAAAACACATGTGAAAATGATACAAAATTTATTAAGTAAAGTACCCCCTCCATTTGATCTATGTTGATGAAATTTTTACAGCCATATCTCGGGCATATTAATACATCAAATACTCAGGTTGATCAAAATCGTGAAAACCATTTTTCAGTAAATAAAAAAACACGTGAAAATGAGACTACATTTATTCAGTAAAGTGCCCCCTCCAATTGATCAATTTTGATGAAATGTTTACTGTCATATCGCGGGCACATACATATACTAAATACCAAGTTTGATCGAAATCAAAAAAGCCGTTTTTGGGTAAATGAAAAAAAAACACATAAAAGTGGGACACAATTTAATAAGTAAAGTACCCTCTCCGGTTGATCAATTTTGATGAAATTTTTACAGTCATATCTCGGGCATATAAATGGATTAAATACTCAGTTTAATCAAAATCGTTAGAGCCGTTTTTGAGAAAATCGAAAAATACATAAAAAGTTATTAAATAAAGTACCCCCTCCCTTTGAGAAATTTTGATGAAATTTTTGCTGTCACATCGCGGGCATATACATACACTAAATACCCAATTTCAGGTTCGCACGGTTTATAGTTTTTGAGCTAGTCTGTTCACACACACACACACACACACACACACACACACCCGCGCGCGCGCGCACGCACGCACGCACGCACGCACGCACACACACACACACACACACACACACACACACACACACACACACACACACACACACACACACACACACACACACACACACACACACACACAGTTGAAGGCGTCCTTAAAGTATCAGTTGTTGCAACTTGCGAATTATTGTTTAAATATGTCTCAGAGAATGTTTGTGCTGATTCTAACGAGCGAGCTTTCAATAAAGTATCGACTAGAGTTAAAGTGAAATTCTCAAGTAGCCTTTGTCGAATGTTATGGGAGGAAAGACCGCTTATAAAGGCATCGCGAATGTATTCGTCCCTGTAGACTTCAGCCTGGACCGTTTTGAAGCCACAATCAACAATAAGTTGACGTAAGGAATGTAAAAATTGATCTACAGTTTCACCATGCTGTTGTTGTCGTGTCATTAATTTGTGCCTAGAATATATCTCATTTCTAGGTTTAATGTAAAGTCCATCTGACCTAGTAATAGCCGCCTCGTAGGACATACATTCACTAATAAGCTCATAAATAGGGTGACTGATTTGATTATAAAGTAGTAATAACTTATCTGCTTCAGAGGCCTTGATTGATGCTGTGAAGATTTCGAATGTTCTCTTCCAATGATTCCACTGAGAAGTGCTTGATGCAGATGTGTGTTCAGCTTCAAATCTTTCGGGCTTAAAATACTTGTCCATCTTGATAATAAATGTTATCAAATAACTATCATTGAAATGATTGCAATAAATTGTAATGATTAAACCTTTTAGTTGTAAAATAAGGCACCTTTTATTGCAATCATAATTACACTAGATGTGAATTGTATAACATTAGATATAACAGTTTATAAAGGTAAAGGAAACATATGTTTACAAGTTATAACAGTGCATAAAAAGGTAATATTTCACCACACTAGTCCTTATAGGGAATCTCCCAAAAACAAAGTAAGGGATTGAGTAAGCAAACACAATTACCTAATAGATGAGGAAGAAGGATTACGCGAGGTTCTTCCTGAATTTACTGATAATTCAGTAACAATATTTCAACATATTTCAAGCCCAATAAATTTAAAGATAAATCTTATCAGAAATATCAGGCTAAATCAAAACCGAAAATTAAATGTGATATTTGTAACCGTGACAATCACCCACCAGAAAAATGTTTTTATCGGAAGAAAGCAGATTCAACCTTCAAAATAGAAGAGGAAGAATGTTTTTCATTTTTATCTCAATCTTCTGCTTGGTGTCTCGACTCGGGTAGCTTCTCTCATATGAGCTTCGAACAAAACAAATTTTTGGATCTACAACAATCAAATAAGAGATTGCGACTTGCATCAGGAGAGACGACAGGTATAGAAGGTAAGGATCTAGTAAGAATAAACTTTGAAAATAACCACATTATAAGACTAACAAATACGTTATTCGTTCCAAAACTTTCTACCAATTTGTTATCCGTTGGAAAAATCACATATAAAGGTTACAATGTCACCTTTTACAAAGATAATGCTCTTGTTCGAGATCGTCAGGTAAATACGATCATGATTGCCCCAAGAGTCAATGATCTTTACTACATATCTACAAAGCAGTCTAAAGGAATCTCTAATAATTTCCATGAAATAACTTATACCGCTATTGAATTATGGCATAAAAGAATGGGACACCTGTTGTGAAGGGATGTTAAAATATTAAAAATTCTTATCCTAAAGTTTTCAATGGACTGGGTAAGTTTAAGGGGACACCATATCGTATCCAATTGAAGCCAAATGCACAACCTTTTTCAGTTAGTTGCCCGCGTCGGGTTCCTATTCATCTAAGAGAAAAAGTTCGAAATCAGATAGACAGGATGTTAAAAGATGGGGTAATAACAAAGATTGATGAGCCAACAGAGTGGTGTTCGCCTATAGTGGTCGTACCGAAAAAGAATGGGAGTATTCGTTTGGCTGTGGATTATACTGACAAGGGGAGGCTACGGACGTGGGGTCACCGATTACAATGAAACTTTTTTTCGAGTTTCTATATCCAAAAATATTAGATACGTGTCCGAGGGTTCTTGCCAATGGGCCTTCTGAGCCGAGAAAAAAAATTTCTTAGGTACGAAAATAGCCAAAAATTGCATCAACAAAGTTGCCGCTGCTCAAAGCTCCTTCAACCAATTTCAATGAAATTTTCAGGGATGTCAGAGTATTGAAAAATATTAGACACATGTATAGGGGATTGGCGAAATTAGCCTCTGGAAGCCCAGAATAAATCATTCAATATTGTGGTATATACGTGCTCTCTGGGTAACGTTAAAAATCAATTCCACTACTTTGTAAATTGAATAAATTACGTTTTTCAGGTTTTTACGTCAAAAACTAAATATTTGTATTTAAATATGATTAAATATTTAACAGGGAATAGTTTTCATGAAAAAGCATTTTTTGCTTAGACTAAAGAAAATTTTTCAACCAAAAAAAAAAAAAAAATTACTATTTGAAATATGTTCGAGTTTTTATGTAAAAAGCACAATTTCAAAGTTACTTAAAAAAATATTTAAGATAATTTTGCGAAAAATTGAATTCGAAAGTTTGAATTTTTAATCTGAAAGTATTTCCATTGTTGTTTTCCCTTGCCCAAAGAATTAAGGAATTATTTTATGATTGAAAACGTTTGTTAAAAATTAAGAATAATAAATCTTTGGAAGACGACATCTGTTTTTATTGAATTAAGGGATTGCAGTTATAAACACAGTATGAACTTCTAAATACAAAAAACAGCATGTTGTCAACCATGTGATGTTTATTTTTTTCGACAAGTAAAAAACTTCATTAAAAAAATACGAAATTGCCCTGAAATATTGAGTGATGGTCGTCAGGAAATTAGTTCAAGGGAAGATGCTCTGAAAATTCATTCCTTAATTCATCACCAATTATCATCTCCATTATTTGACATGGTAAAATATGCTTGGTTTGCATCCAATGAGAGTAATATTTGAAAATGTCAATCAAATATGTTTTCTTGATGGAATGAAAAAGGAAGGAAACTGCAAATGCAAAGGTGTACCTTTTATTAAATGCCCTCATTGCCGAAAAAACTTATGTTTCAGCTGTTTTTTTGATAAATATCACCCAAACGAGTGTGGGGTGTAAATGCATATTTTTAATTTCCTCGTTAGTATTTTAGGATAATTTGGTATTTTATAACGTTTATGTAGTCCAGGAAAAGTCTGAAACATTTTCCTGTCAAAAATATGTTTTGGGACAAAAAAGTTTTTAATTTTAATTTTTCCAAAATTTATCACATTACATTTAAATATAGGTACTACTATTTTACGAGCATAAATTTTTTGGTGACAATCTCTTCAATCCAAGCAAGGAAATTTTGTTACATAAAATATTTCCTGTTAAATATTTATAATATTTAAATATAAATTTAGAAGATAAAAAAAAGAAAAAAAAAACTTCGTCTCAAAATAATTTGTTTTTAAATATAAATATTTAGTTTTTGAAGCAAGAAGCTGAAAAAACGTAGTTTATTCAATTTAAAAAGTAATGGAATTGATTTTTAACGTTACCGAGAGCGCGAATATAACACAAAATTGAATGATTTATTCTGGGCTTCCAGAGGCTAATTTCGCCAATCCCCTATACACGTGTCTAATATTTTTCAATACTCTGACATGCCTGAAAATTTCATTGAAATTGGTTGAAGGAGCCTTGAGCAGCGGCAACTTTGTTGATGCAATTTTTGGCTATTTTCGTTCCTAAGAAATTTTTTTTCTCGGCTCAGAAGGCCCATTGGCAAGAACCCTCGGACACGTATCTAATATTTTTGAATTTAGAAACTCGAAAAAAAGTTTCATTGTAATCGGTGACCCCACGTCCGTAGCCTCCCCTTGTGAGTTAAATAAAAATGTTCTCAGAGAGAAAATTCAGTTGCCCTCTTTTGAGGAATCTCTTTCCTTAATTGGCAAAGCAAAATACTTCAGCCGTCTTGATGCCAATAGTGGCTTCTGGCAAGTACCTTTAGAACCTTCTACGGCAAAGCTCACAACTTTTATTACCCCTTTCGGGAGATTTTACTTTAATCGCATCCCTTTCGGGATATCTTCTGCTCCGGAACATTTTCAGAAAAGGACGTCGAGAATCATTGAAGGCTTAGAGGGGGTCTCTAATTTATCAGATGATTTTTTGGTCTACGGAGAAACAGAAGAGGAACACGACAGGAACTTGCAACGACTATTACAGCGATTAGAGAGTAATGGTGTGACACTTAGTGCTGATAAATGTGAATTCAAGGTCACCAGCGTATCATTTTTGGGTCATTTAATTACAAAGGAAAAAATTTTGCCGGATCCAGACAAAGTAAAGGCGATTACTGATTGCCTTCGCCTAAAAACCGTAATGAATTACGCCGTTTCTTGGGAATGTCAAATTATTTGATGAAGTTTATCCCCGACCTTTCTACCGTTGCCGAGCCATTGAAAAGTCTTCTCAGTGAAAAAAATGACTGGGTCTGGACACAAGTGCATAATAAATGTTTTGCAGACATCAAGGCTAAGATAAGTGCTGCAACCGGGTTGGTGCTTTTTGATCCTAGTTGTCCACTTCGGGTTTCGGTAGATGCTTCGAATAGTGGACTTGGCAAGGTATTGGAGCAGGAAGTCCTCGGAGTGTGGAGCCCAGTTCAATTTGCTTCACGGACGCTGAGTCCAGCTGAACGAAGATATGCTCAAGTGGAGAAGGAGGCCTTAGCATTGACCTGGGCTTGTGAAAGATTTGCCCAATTCGTTCTTGGGGTATCGTTCACATTATGGACCGATCATAAATGTTTAGTCCAATTGTTAGGAGATAAACCCATTCAAGATCTAACAGCTAGACTCCAGCGGTTTCGAATGAGATTATCTAGATTCGACTACACGGTGGTGTACGTTCCCGGAAAAGATCTAGTAATTGCAGATGCATTGTCGAGGGAGCCGCTTGATTCAGAAATAGTGCATAAAGATGTTTTAGATGAATTGGAATTAAATGTTGCCCACATTATTCAATCTATCGAACTTCCCGACAAAAGAATGGAAAAAATACGTTTATCTCAGGAAGAGGATCCCTTATGCAAGAAATTAAAGGAGTGTATTAATAGTGGTGATTGGTCTGCCTTTAAACACTCGGATTTTTACAGAGAGCAGGGAGACTTAGTATGCCACCAAGGCCTTATTTTGAAGGGGAACAGGGTTTTTATTCCCAAGGATTGCAGATCTGAAATTATTTCTCATATTCACAGTGGACATTTGGGCATAGTCCAATGTTTGGCACGGGCAAGGATGTCGGTATGGTGGCCTGGGATTACGGTAGACATTAAACGAAAAGTGGAGTCTTGTGCCAAATGTTTAGAGCACAAATCAAAAGTCACAGAGCCCTTGAGACCATCTGAACCGCCGGAATGGCCCTGGCAGGTGGTGAGTGCTGACATCTTGGAGTTCAAATCAAAATATTATTTAGTTGTCCAAGACTACTTTTCAAAATTTATTGAGATATCTATACTGCCTAATATCCGATGCTCTACAATTATCCTCGTAATGAAAGAAATTTTTGCCAGATATGGAGTCCCCTATGTTCTTCGGTCAGATAATGGGACACAATTTGCCTGAGCAGAATTTCATGAATTTGCAGACTCTTGGAACTTTAGATCTGTAACTTCGAGTCCGAGATTCGCTCAGTCTAACGGTCAAGCAGAGTCAGCCGTAAAAATTGTCAAGAGGTGCTTGAAGAAGAATGTGAACCCTTTCATTGGACTGTTGGCGCATAGAGCAACTCCATTGGAGAGCGGATACTCTCCGGCGGAACTTATGTTTGGTAGAAAGAGTAGGGCAACATTACCTGTTGAGCCTAGGCTTCTGAAACCATTTTGGAAAGGATTGGACCGGCATAGACAGTTTCTCAGAGAAGCGAAAAAGAGGCAGAAAGCGTACTTCGATAAACATCATAGAGCCCGCCCTCTACGTCAATTAAGTGTGGGTGAACGGGTGTATGTGAAAGACATAAAAAAATATGGTATGGTTCTTTCATTTGGTGAGACGGATAGAGACTATATAGTGGAAGCCCATGGTAAAAAGTATCGCCGTAACAGAACCTTTCTGGTCCCTGCAACCTTGATGGACTTTGAAGAAGATATTCCGTTAAACATAAATCAGTCACCACCACCAGCCTTTACAAACCAAACAGACCTACAGAAAATCCAGACACAGAACATGTCTCCCACTAGGGTACCGGTGGCCCTGGAGGGACCACAAGAGCGTCGCTCACGCAGTGGACGTCTATTAGGAGGCCGAAGCGTTACTGCTGCGACGAGGTCCTGCACTCGCAGAAAAGGGAGGATGTTGTGAAGGGATCTAATCTCTTTGGAAGCATATTATTAGACTAACCTGTGTTGATATTAAATACCATATGTAATTTATGCAATGTTGTAAAAACTAGGAGTTGATAATAAAGAGTTGTTGTTACTAAATGTTACAACACCTAAATGAAAATGATTTAAAATGCGGACTAAAAGATGAAACTGTTAGAGGCTTAAAATTTAACTTATCTGAAAAATTGAATGATTGCGAGACATGCATCAAAGGTAAATTCTCTAAATGCATCAAAGGTAAAATATTTATGGGGCGAATAAATAAATTCGCCCCTCTTTTCCTATAAAAGAAGAAATAAAACATTTAGATATTTTAGAAATAGTACACTCAGACGTAGTAGGCCCCATGAGAATCCCATCGCATGGTGGTTCAAGATAGTTTGTCACATTCATAGACCATGCTAGTCGATACACTAAAGTTTATTTTATGAAAAATAAAAATGAAGTTTTAAACAAGTTCAAATGCTGCTCTCAAGTCAAGAAATCCCAGGTAGACTCCTTTCCGCGATCCCATGTTTTTTCGATGATCATCCTCAGGGAGAAGATATGGTCCTGGGTCTGTCTTCCCGGTCTAAAAGCTGCTTGCTCCTCTTCAATATCTTGCTCTACTGTAGCCCACAGTCGTTGCTCTAAAATCCTTGTGTATAACTTGTACACGACCGATGAGAGGCATATTGGTCTATAGTTTCCACATTCACTTTGGCTACCTTTCTTGTGTATGGGGATTATGATGTTGTTTTCCAACAGGGGCCAAGGGGCTGAGGGAGGTAGCACCTTCCACAGGGTTGACCTGTTGATTGGTCCTTCTTCGGCACCAGGGGAGTAGCTGAGAGACTTATGAACCATAATGGGGAGGTTTTAAGGAAGATAATATTTGTTTACTAATTTTTTCACCCTAGTTAATAACAATAACTTTCCAATAGCATTGAGTTAAACTAAATTCTATTGGACGTATTTTTACTTACTCCTTCATTTTAATTCATTATTATTATTAAATACACTCAAATACCTTTATAAAAATATAATTTCATTTGTTTTTACTTTCACTTACTTATATATGAAATACGAGGGGTGTCCGTAAAATAAGTTTCCCTGTTGTGGCACGGCCGTGCAAGTCGCGGCAGGTCCCTCAGACGGCACCAGCGTGTCGCTTGGACTCCCCCCTCCACATCCCAACCCCGGTCAACTCGCTGCCACCATCAGTTCGGCCTTGACGGCCTTGAAAGATGGAGCTCCCAATCGCTTCCCCCGCCAGATCCGTTTTTTGTGTGCTTAAGGAAATTCGGCGACCGAAATTCATTCCCAACTTAGGAAAGTGTATGGTGAAACATGCATGAGTGTCCAGATGGTGCGCAAATGGTGCAAAGAGTCCAAAGAAGGGCGCACAGATGTGCACGATGAACAGCGGGCTGGACGTCATCCATCGAACACCCACCCTACAGCCCCGATCTGGCCCCAAGTGATTACCATCTGTCCCCAAGCCTGAAAAAACACCTAGGCGGAACGAATTTTGGGACAAGAGAGGAATTGGAAGAAGAGGTCATGAAGTTCTTCAACAGCGCGGCGGCGGACCTCTATGACCAGGGCATCAAAAAAATGGTGACACGGATGCAGAAGTGCATCAATGTCAACGGGGACTACGTAGAAAAATAGTTTAATGTTCAAGATTTCTAATGATGTAATATACAATGGTAATAAAACATTTTTTCCACTTTTAAAAAAATAGGGAAACTTATTTTACGGACACCCCTCGTATATAGTAAGTGGAAGTATTGCGATCGTGAAAATTTTCGACTTCCGGTTTTCAACGGAAATACACGTTTTGGGGTCCCCTGAGTCAAAATAACCAAGTCCCGCGAAATGGTCTGTGTGTGTGTGTGTGTGTGTGTGTGTGTGTGTGTGTGTGTGTGTGTGTGTGTGTGTGTGTGTGTGTGTGTGTGTGTGTGTGTGTGTGTGTGTGTGTGTGTGTGTGTGTGTGTGAACAGACTAGCTCAAAAACTATAAACCGTGCGAACCTGAAATTAGGTATTTAGAGTATGTATAAGCCCGCGATGTGACAGCAAAAATTTCATCAAATTTGCTCAAAGGGAGGGGGTACTTTATTTAATAACTTTTTAAGTTTTTTTCGATTTTCTCAAAAACGGCTCTAACGATTTTGATTAAACTGAGTATTTGAACTATTTATATGCCTGAAATATGACTGTAAAAATTTCATCAAAATTGATCAACCGGATGGGGGACTTTACTTAATAAATTTTGTATCATTTTCACATGTTTTTTTTATTTACTCAAAAACGGTTTTAACGATTTTGATTAAACTGAGTATTTGAACTATTTATATGCCTGAAATATGACTGTAAAAATTTCATCAAAATTGATCAACCGGATGGGGGACTTTACTTAATAAATTTTGTATCATTTTCACATGTTTTTTTTATTTACTCAAAAACGGTTTTAACGATTTTGATCAAACTGAGTATTTGATCTATTTATATGCCTGAAATATGACTGTAAAAATTTCATCAAAATTGATCAACCGGATGGGGGACTTTACTTAATAAATTTTGTATCATTTTCACATGTTTTTTTTATTTACTCAAAAACGGTTTTAACGATTTTGATCAAACTTGGAATTTGATGTATTTATATGACAAATATGTGATAACCAACATTTCATCACAATTGATCAACCGGATAGGGGACTTTACTTAATAAATTTTGTATCATTTTCACATGTTTTTTTTATTTACTCAAAAACTGTTTTAACGATTTTGATCAAACTGAGTATTTGATCTATTTATATGCCTGAAATATGACTGTAAAAATTTCATCAAAATTGATCAACCGGATGGGGGACTTTACTTAATAAATTTTGTATCATTTTCACATGTTTTTTTTATTTACTCAAAAACGGTTTTAACGATTTTGATCAAACTTGGTATTTGATGTATTTATATGCCAAATATGTGATAACCAACATTTCATCACAATTGATCAACCGGAGGGGGGACTTTACTTAATAAATTTTGTATCATTTTCACGGTTTTTTTTTTTTATTTACTCAAAAACGGCTTTAACGATTAACAAAAATAAGATATGAATGTAGAAAAATGTGTGACTTTGGGAAATGATATTTAGCAAAACACATCAATTTCTAATCTAAGTAAGTTGGTAAGTGAAAGTTGTGTGTTGCGTGCACGCACCAGATTTTTAATTATTGTAATAACTTAATTTTTTTAGGTTAATTTTGTTTGTAAAATTAACTGATTATTCATTACAATATGTATTATACAATGATTGTATTTCATTATAAAGTTTAATATATTATATTTAATATTGTATATATTTCATAAATTGAATATAGTAAATTAAATTATAAAATGATTTTTCGTCATTTTTCATTTATTGCGACCAATTAAGTAATTCCATTATAAAATAAAACATTTTTGTTGATTAAAAATCGAATTTAAAACGATTGCCAGGAGATTAAGAACAAAAAATCTGGTGCGTGCGCGCAACACACAACTTTCACTTACCAACTTATTTTGATTAGAAATTGACGTGTTTTTTTAATTACCACTTCACAAAGTCACAAATCTTTCCACATTCATTTCTTATTTTTTCCTTTTATGAGTAATTGAAAACACATGTGAAAATGATACAAAATTTATTAAGTAAAGTACCCCCTCCATTTGATCTATGTTGATGAAATTTTTACAGCCATATCTCGGGCATATTAATACATCAAATACTCAGGTTGATCAAAATCGTGAAAACCATTTTTCAGTAAATAAAAAAACACGTGAAAATGAGACTACATTTATTCAGTAAAGTGCCCCCTCCAATTGATCAATTTTGATGAAATGTTTACTGTCATATCGCGGGCACATACATATACTAAATACCAAGTTTGATCGAAATCAAAAAAGCCGTTTTTGGGTAAATGAAAAAAAAACACATAAAAGTGGGACACAATTTAATAAGTAAAGTACCCTCTCCGGTTGATCAATTTTGATGAAATTTTTACAGTCATATCTCGGGCATATAAATGGATTAAATACTCAGTTTAATCAAAATCGTTAGAGCCGTTTTTGAGAAAATCGAAAAATACATAAAAAGTTATTAAATAAAGTACCCCCTCCCTTTGAGAAATTTTGATGAAATTTTTGCTGTCACATCGCGGGCATATACATACACTAAATACCCAATTTCAGGTTCGCACGGTTTATAGTTTTTGAGCTAGTCTGTTCACACACACACACACACACACACACACACACACCCGCGCGCGCGCGCACGCACGCACGCACGCACGCACGCACACACACACACACACACACACACACACACACACACACACACACACACACACACACACACACACACACACACACACACACACACACACACACACACAGTTGAAGGCGTCCTTAAAGTATCAGTTGTTGCAACTTGCGAATTATTGTTTAAATATGTCTCAGAGAATGTTTGTGCTGATTCTAACGAGCGAGCTTTCAATAAAGTATCGACTAGAGTTAAAGTGAAATTCTCAAGTAGCCTTTGTCGAATGTTATGGGAGGAAAGACCGCTTATAAAGGCATCGCGAATGTATTCGTCCCTGTAGACTTCAGCCTGGACCGTTTTGAAGCCACAATCAACAATAAGTTGACGTAAGGAATGTAAAAATTGATCTACAGTTTCACCATGCTGTTGTTGTCGTGTCATTAATTTGTGCCTAGAATATATCTCATTTCTAGGTTTAATGTAAAGTCCATCTGACCTAGTAATAGCCGCCTCGTAGGACATACATTCACTAATAAGCTCATAAATAGGGTGACTGATTTGATTATAAAGTAGTAATAACTTATCTGCTTCAGAGGCCTTGATTGATGCTGTGAAGATTTCGAATGTTCTCTTCCAATGATTCCACTGAGAAGTGCTTGATGCAGATGTGTGTTCAGCTTCAAATCTTTCGGGCTTAAAATACTTGTCCATCTTGATAATAAATGTTATCAAATAACTATCATTGAAATGATTGCAATAAATTGTAATGATTAAACCTTTTAGTTGTAAAATAAGGCACCTTTTATTGCAATCATAATTACACTAGATGTGAATTGTATAACATTAGATATAACAGTTTATAAAGGTAAAGGAAACATATGTTTACAAGTTATAACAGTGCATAAAAAGGTAATATTTCACCACACTAGTCCTTATAGGGAATCTCCCAAAAACAAAGTAAGGGATTGAGTAAGCAAACACAATTACCTAATAGATGAGGAAGAAGGATTACGCGAGGTTCTTCCTGAATTTACTGATAATTCAGTAACAATATTTCAACATATTTCAAGCCCAATAAATTTAAAGATAAATCTTATCAGAAATATCAGGCTAAATCAAAACCGAAAATTAAATGTGATATTTGTAACCGTGACAATCACCCACCAGAAAAATGTTTTTATCGGAAGAAAGCAGATTCAACCTTCAAAATAGAAGAGGAAGAATGTTTTTCATTTTTATCTCAATCTTCTGCTTGGTGTCTCGACTCGGGTAGCTTCTCTCATATGAGCTTCGAACAAAACAAATTTTTGGATCTACAACAATCAAATAAGAGATTGCGACTTGCATCAGGAGAGACGACAGGTATAGAAGGTAAGGACCTAGTAAGAATAAACTTTGAAAATAACCACATTATAAGACTAACAAATACGTTATTCGTTCCAAAACTTTCTACCAATTTGTTATCCGTTGGAAAAATCACATATAAAGGTTACAATGTCACCTTTTACAAAGATAATGCTCTTGTTCGAGATCGTCAGGTAAATACGATCATGATTGCCCCAAGAGTCAATGATCTTTACTACATATCTACAAAGCAGTCTAAAGGAATCTCTAATAATTTCCATGAAATAACTTATACCGCTATTGAATTATGGCATAAAAGAATGGGACACCTGTTGTGAAGGGATGTTAAAATATTAAAAATTCTTATCCTAAAGTTTTCAATGGACTGGGTAAGTTTAAGGGGACACCATATCGTATCCAATTGAAGCCAAATGCACAACCTTTTTCAGTTAGTTGCCCGCGTCGGGTTCCTATTCATCTAAGAGAAAAAGTTCGAAATCAGATAGACAGGATGTTAAAAGATGGGGTAATAACAAAGATTGATGAGCCAACAGAGTGGTGTTCGCCTATAGTGGTCGTACCGAAAAAGAATGGGAGTATTCGTTTGGCTGTGGATTATACTGACAAGGGGAGGCTACGGACGTGGGGTCACCGATTACAATGAAACTTTTTTTCGAGTTTCTATATCCAAAAATATTAGATACGTGTCCGAGGGTTCTTGCCAATGGGCCTTCTGAGCCGAGAAAAAAAATTTCTTAGGTACGAAAATAGCCAAAAATTGCATCAACAAAGTTGCCGCTGCTCAAAGCTCCTTCAACCAATTTCAATGAAATTTTCAGGGATGTCAGAGTATTGAAAAATATTAGACACATGTATAGGGGATTGGCGAAATTAGCCTCTGGAAGCCCAGAATAAATCATTCAATATTGTGGTATATACGTGCTCTCTGGGTAACGTTAAAAATCAATTCCACTACTTTGTAAATTGAATAAATTACGTTTTTCAGGTTTTTACGTCAAAAACTAAATATTTGTATTTAAATATGATTAAATATTTAACAGGGAATAGTTTTCATGAAAAAGCATTTTTTGCTTAGACTAAAGAAAATTTTTCAACCAAAAAAAAAAAAAAAATTACTATTTGAAATATGTTCGAGTTTTTATGTAAAAAGCACAATTTCAAAGTTACTTAAAAAAATATTTAAGATAATTTTGCGAAAAATTGAATTCGAAAGTTTGAATTTTTAATCTGAAAGTATTTCCATTGTTGTTTTCCCTTGCCCAAAGAATTAAGGAATTATTTTATGATTGAAAACGTTTGTTAAAAATTAAGAATAATAAATCTTTGGAAGACGACATCTGTTTTTATTGAATTAAGGGATTGCAGTTATAAACACAGTATGAACTTCTAAATACAAAAAACAGCATGTTGTCAACCATGTGATGTTTATTTTTTTCGACAAGTAAAAAACTTCATTAAAAAAATACGAAATTGCCCTGAAATATTGAGTGATGGTCGTCAGGAAATTAGTTCAAGGGAAGATGCTCTGAAAATTCATTCCTTAATTCATCACCAATTATCATCTCCATTATTTGACATGGTAAAATATGCTTGGTTTGCATCCAATGAGAGTAATATTTGAAAATGTCAATCAAATATGTTTTCTTGATGGAATGAAAAAGGAAGGAAACTGCAACTGCAAAGGTGTACCTTTTATTAAATGCCCTCATTGCCGAAAAAACTTATGTTTCAGCTGTTTTTTTGATAAATATCACCCAAACGAGTGTGGGGTGTAAATGCATATTTTTAATTTCCTAGTTAGTATTTTAGGATAATTTGGTATTTTATAACGTTTATGTAGTCCAGGAAAAGTCTGAAACATTTTCCTGTCAAAAATATGTTTTGGGACAAAAAAGTTTTTAATTTTAATTTTTCCAAAATTTATCACATTACATTTAAATATAGGTACTACTATTTTACGAGCATAAATTTTTTGGTGACAATCTCTTCAATCCAAGCAAGGAAATTTTGTTACATAAAATATTTCCTGTTAAATATTTATAATATTTAAATATAAATTTAGAAGATAAAAAAAAGAAAAAAAAAACTTCGTCTCAAAATAATTTGTTTTTAAATATAAATATTTAGTTTTTGAAGCAAGAAGCTGAAAAAACGTAGTTTATTCAATTTAAAAAGTAATGGAATTGATTTTTAACGTTACCGAGAGCGCGAATATAACACAAAATTGAATGATTTATTCTGGGCTTCCAGAGGCTAATTTCGCCAATCCCCTATACACGTGTCTAATATTTTTCAATACTCTGACATGCCTGAAAATTTCATTGAAATTGGTTGAAGGAGCCTTGAGCAGCGGCAACTTTGTTGATGCAATTTTTGGCTATTTTCGTTCCTAAGAAATTTTTTTTCTCGGCTCAGAAGGCCCATTGGCAAGAACCCTCGGACACGTATCTAATATTTTTGAATTTAGAAACTCGAAAAAAAGTTTCATTGTAATCGGTGACCCCACGTCCGTAGCCTCCCCTTGTGAGTTAAATAAAAATGTTCTCAGAGAGAAAATTCAGTTGCCCTCTTTTGAGGAATCTCTTTCCTTAATTGGCAAAGCAAAATACTTCAGCCGTCTTGATGCCAATAGTGGCTTCTGGCAAGTACCTTTAGAACCTTCTACGGCAAAGCTCACAACTTTTATTACCCCTTTCGGGAGATTTTACTTTAATCGCATCCCTTTCGGGATATCTTCTGCTCCGGAACATTTTCAGAAAAGGACGTCGAGAATCATTGAAGGCTTAGAGGGGGTCTCTAATTTATCAGATGATTTTTTGGTCTACGGAGAAACAGAAGAGGAACACGACAGGAACTTGCAACGACTATTACAGCGATTAGAGAGTAATGGTGTGACACTTAGTGCTGATAAATGTGAATTCAAGGTCACCAGCGTATCATTTTTGGGTCATTTAATTACAAAGGAAAAAATTTTGCCGGATCCAGACAAAGTAAAGGCGATTACTGATTGCCTTCGCCTAAAAACCGTAATGAATTACGCCGTTTCTTGGGAATGTCAAATTATTTGATGAAGTTTATCCCCGACCTTTCTACCGTTGCCGAGCCATTGAAAAGTCTTCTCAGTGAAAAAAATGACTGGGTCTGGACACAAGTGCATAATAAATGTTTTGCAGACATCAAGGCTAAGATAAGTGCTGCAACCGGGTTGGTGCTTTTTGATCCTAGTTGTCCACTTCGGGTTTCGGTAGATGCTTCGAATAGTGGACTTGGCAAGGTATTGGAGCAGGAAGTCCTCGGAGTGTGGAGCCCAGTTCAATTTGCTTCACGGACGCTGAGTCCAGCTGAACGAAGATATGCTCAAGTGGAGAA
Source organism: Aelia acuminata (assembly GCA_911387785.2). Lineage (NCBI taxonomy): Eukaryota > Metazoa > Arthropoda > Insecta > Hemiptera > Pentatomidae > Aelia > Aelia acuminata. Next base: position 155,001,527 of record OU426978.1, on the reverse strand, counting down.
GGAGGCCTTAGCATTGACCTGGGCTTGTGAAAGATTTGCCCAATTCGTTCTTGGGGTATCGTTCACATTATGGACCGATCATAAATGTTTAGTCCAATTGTTAGGAGATAAACCCATTCAAGATCTAACAGCTAGACTCCAGCGGTTTCGAATGAGATTATCTAGATTCGACTACACGGTGGTGTACGTTCCCGGAAAAGATCTAGTAATTGCAGATGCATTGTCGAGGGAGCCGCTTGATTCAGAAATAGTGCATAAAGATGTTTTAGATGAATTGGAATTAAATGTTGCCCACATTATTCAATCTATCGAACTTCCCGACAAAAGAATGGCAAAAATACGTTTATCTCAGGAAGAGGATCCCTTATGCAAGAAATTAAAGGAGTGTATTAATAGTGGTGATTGGTCTGCCTCTAAACACTCGGATTTTTACAGAGAGCAGGGAGACTTAGTATGCCACCAAGGCCTTATTTTGAAGGGGAACAGGGTTTTTATTCCCAAGGATTGCAGATCTGAAATTATTTCTCATATTCACAGTGGACATTTGGGCATAGTCCAATGTTTGGCACGGGCAAGGATGTCGGTATGGTGGCCTGGGATTACGGTAGACATTAAACGAAAAGTGGAGTCTTGTGCCAAATGTTTAGAGCATAAATCAAAAGTCACAGAGCCCTTGAGACCATCTGAACCGCCGGAATGGCCCTGGCAGGTGGTGAGTGCTGACATCTTGGAGTTCAAATCAAAATATTATTTAGTTGTCCAAGACTACTTTTCAAAATTTATTGAGATATCTATACTGCCTAATATCCGATGCTCTACAATTATCCTCGTAATGAAAGAAATTTTTGCCAGATATGGAGTCCCCTATGTTCTTCGGTCAGATAATGGGACACAATTTGCCTGAGCAGAATTTCATGAATTTGCAGACTCTTGGAACTTTAGATCTGTAACTTCGAGTCCGAGATTCGCTCAGTCTAACGGTCAAGCAGAGTCAGCCGTAAAAATTGTCAAGAGGTGCTTGAAGAAGAATGTGAACCCTTTCATTGGACTGTTGGCGCATAGAGCAACTCCATTGGAGAGCGGATACTCTCCGGCGGAACTTATGTTTGGTAGAAAGAGTAGGGCAACATTACCTGTTGAGCCTAGGCTTCTGAAACCATCTTGGAAAGGATTGGACCGGCATAGACAGTTTCTCAGAGAAGCGAAAAAGAGGCAGAAAGCGTACTTCGATAAACATCATAGAGCCCGCCCTCTACGTCAATTAAGTGTGGGTGAACGGGTGTATGTGAAAGACATAAAAAAATATGGTATGGTTCTTTCATTTGGTGAGACGGATAGAGACTATATAGTGGAAGCCCATGGTAAAAAGTATCGCCGTAACAGAACCTTTCTGGTCCCTGCAACCTTGATGGACTTTGAAGAAGATATTCCGTTAAACATAAATCAGTCATCACCACCAGCCTTTACAAACCAAACAGACCTACAGAAAATCCAGACACAGAACATGTCTCCCACTAGGGTACCGGTGGCCCTGGAGGGACCACAAGAGCGTCGCTCACGCAGTGGACGTCTATTAGGAGGCCGAAGCGTTACTGCTGCGACGAGGTCCTGCACTCGCAGAAAAGGGAGGATGTTGTGAAGGGATCTAATCTCTTTGGAAGCATATTATTAGACTAACCTGTGTTGATATTAAATACCATATGTAATTTATGCAATGTTGTAAAAACTAGGAGTTGATAATAAAGAGTTGTTGTTACTAAATGTTACAACACCTAAATGAAAATGATTTAAAATGCGGACTAAAAGATGAAACTGTTAGAGGCTTAAAATTTAACTTATCTGAAAAATTGAATGATTGCGAGACATGCATCAAAGGTAGATTCTCTAAATGCATCAAAGGTAAAATATTTATGGGGCGAATAAATAAATTCGCCCCTCTTTTCCTATAAAAGAAGAAATAAAACATTTAGATATTTTAGAAATAGTACACTCAGACGTAGTAGGCCCCATGAGAATCCCATCGCATGGTGGTTCAAGATAGTTTGTCACATTCATAGACCATGCTAGTCGATACACTAAAGTTTATTTTATGAAAAATAAAAATGAAGTTTTAAACAAGTTTAAAGAATTTAAAAATCAAGCTGAAAATTTTTCCTGGAAAGAAAATTAAATTTCTTACTTACTTACTCCTCGGCGCTACGATCCGCGTGGGACCTGGGCCTCCTTAACGATTTTTCGCCACTGCAGCAGCCCTCCACTGCCTGACGCCAAGCCGTCTCATATCCGTCTCGACGTCCTCCAGCCATCTAAGTGGTGGCCTACCTCTTAGTATCTCCGCCTTGCTCCTCCAGGTCGGCCATACAAGACCTTCTTGGGCACTCGGTCCTCCGGCATCCTCTCCACGTGTCCAAGCCATCTAATTCGTCCTGCCTTGATGAAGGTCACGAGATCTGCATCACCGTATAACTCCTTTAGTTCCCTGTTGTAACGCGATCTCCACACTCCTCCCTCACAGACTGGCCCATAGATCTTTCTCAATATTTTCCGCTCCCATACACCTAGCACTCTTTCGTGATGGGCCCTCATCACCAATCATGTTTCACTTCCATACGTGACGACCGGGCGGATTATGGTTTTATAGACCATTTTGCGTGCTTTTCTTGATAAACCTCGGAACTTGAGCACTCGCTGGAGGGTAAAGTAGCATCGGTTTCCCGCTGCTATTCTGGGATCCATCTGCTCCAATGTTATTGTCCTCTGTCACTAGGGAGCCGAGGTATTTAAATTTTTTGCATGCCATAAAATTGTGTGGACCGATCCTGATCCGCTCGGGGTCGCGCTGAAGGCGACTTCGTGTGCTCTTCATATATACTGTTTTATTTTCATTAATGCGCAGACCTCGAATCTTAGCTGCCGTTTTGAATTCCTCCAGGGCTCCCTGCAGCGCTGGCAGGGTTCTGGCGACTATTTCTGCATGCCAAGTGGTGTGTTAGGTGATCAAATATAGTGCCTCCCGGATTAGTTCTGATAGCTCTAACTGCTTTCTCCATGCATAGGTTGAAGAGGGCGATTGCCTTGGTATCTCCCTGCATTATCCAGATTCAACCGGGAATTCTTCGGAGAGCACCCCTTGCAATTTAACCCGACATCATGTGTTCTGCATGGTCATTCTAATAAGTCGGATTAACTTCCTCGACAATCCCAGGGATAGAAGGTCTCTCGTCAAAGTCTGCCAATCCACCGAGTCATATGCCTGCTGGAAATCTATAAATAGGTGGTGCAGATCAACATTAAATTCCAGAGACTTCTCTAACACTTGGCGGATTGTAAATATCTGATCTATAGTAGACCTTCCCCTCCTGAACCCGCATTGATACTCTCCAACTTCCCTCTCCATGTGGGCCACAAGTATTCTATTGATTGCCGCGGACAATATCTTGAAAGCAATATTCAATAGAGAAATCCCTCGGTAATTGGGGCAGCAAAGCTTGTCGCCCTTCTTGTAAATAGGATACAATACCGCCACTTTCCAATCTTCTGGGATCCGTTCCTCCATCCAGATATCGAAGATTAAATTTCTACAAAGTGATAATGGAGTGGCCGAATAATGATTTTCAATCCGATTTTCACCGAATAATGATTTTCAAAACTATTTAAAAAAATGTGGGATTCAAAGAAGATTATCAGCACCTCAAACACCGCAACAGAACGGATTAGCTGAAAGAAAAAATAGATCTTTACTTGATAAAGCTCCATGTTCACTTTTAGAATCAAATTTAGGAAATTATTTTTGGGCAGAAACAATTTTTTGTGCAAATCACTTTATCAACAGATCACCTACCAAGACCTTAAACGGTTGCACACCTTTTTAAAAATGGTTTGGTCATCCCCCAACCGTAAGTTACTTTCAAATATTTGGATCAAAAGCCTTTTTCTTAAATAAAAAACAGGAATAGATCTAAGTTTGAGGCACGAGCAAAAGTTGGAATATTCGTAGGATATGCAGATCACTCAAAAGCATTTAGAATTTGGGATCAAATTCAAAAGGAAATAATAATAACAAGAGATGTGAACATTACTAGTCAGCTGAACAAATCAAATGAAAATATTCCTGGGTCAAATCCTTTTCCAGATAAGTTTGATACTGCAAATACAATTGATGTTCCTATCACAACAAATGTGATGTTAAGTCAAATCCTGAACCAGACATTGATGAAAAATCAGTTAGGGATGGAGAAGATGAAGAAGAGCCAAGACGACTCAGAGAAGATGAAGAGCCAAGACAACTCAGAGATAGGAATCATCTAAAACCTCCCTCATGGACTTGTGATTATGACTTGTCTGCATTCTGTGAAGACAATTACAATGAAGAGAAATGGAATCATGCTATAAAAAATGAAATTAAAGCTCACCTAAAAAATGATATTTGGAAAATAATAAATTTAAAAGAAGGTATGAATGTCATAGACTCTAAACTAGTTTTAAAAAATAAATATTCTTCCAATGGACAACTAGAAAGAAGAAAAGCTCGATTAGTTGCAAGAGGTTTCGCCCAACGCACAGTGGGACGAATCGCCAATCTAGGCGGAAATAGTTAACATCAACGAAATGAAAAAATCTTGTCGGTCTCTTGAAAACAATAGTCTAGCTAAGGCATTTACAAATTATTAATCACTTTAAGCAAGTATTAAGAGAATACTGGGGGTTTGAATACGGTAGTTCCCTTTAATGCTTAGTCAGCGTATTTCCAAATTATGTTGTAAAATCAATAGAATCATAGAATGGATCGTGTTTTTTTGAAAAAAATTTATGCTAGGCAATAGAAGACGATTCAGAAATTAAGTTTATATAAGTTCTTGGTTCTTCAAATGTGGATATAATACAGAGTATCCTCCTTTCTTTTCAATAGTCGATAAGCTATATTTTTTTCTTATAAAAAAAGGGGTTACTAAAAATCTACACCGATCTACACCGAGATATTTATACAGAATATAGTCCACACTATATAGAAATAAAGTATTCATTATGAACTGCTAATACCTGCTAATAAAGGTGTTCGCTTTTTTTAAGGTATAAATCTCTCATTGTTGAGAGCCTATATTTTTAATATTTTGAGGCAATACGGAGGTGCTAATGAAATTTATAGATATATAGTAAACCAGTTTCATTGGAATACACTACGGCAATCTCCGAAGCTATGTAAAAACGAGATTCGATGACCATAAGTACAACAATTAAAAGCAAATAGCAAGATTTTTTCCTTTCTAGGAATAATAAAGAAATAAAGCATGGAAACAACAGTATACCTTAGGTATCTACAAACCAATAATTCCTTAAAACAAATACCAAAGGAATAACAAAAGAATAAACACGCCACACTAGTCACAATAAGTCAGATAATTTGAACATCTTATTGATGAAGCGGCAACATAGATCAGCGAATTTCATATTGTTTTGGAAAAAAATTTATACCACAGTATGAAAGACGATTCGGCAAGTAAGTTTATATTTATTTGGCTTTTTAAGTGTGATGTACCCTTCTTTGTTTCCAGTAGTCAACTTAGTAAGCTACTTACTTTAAACTACTACTTATTTAATTATTGTTAGTAAAAATGCGATAACTAAAAATCTATAACGACTTAGATAAATAGACAGATATTTTCACAGAATACAATCAACATTATATAGTGACAAATTTTTCATTACGCATTTCTTATTCCTGCTAATGTATGGTACGGTGTTTTTTTTCCAGGTGTTAACGTGTCATTATTAAGATCCGATATTTTTAATATGTGGGAACAGCACGGTCGTATAGATGAATTGTATATTTCAGGTTTTTTTTTTTTCTTTCCTATCTGATTACCACTCGCATAGGTAAATATTAAAAAAGTCTTTATTTTGTGGTGTAGTGATGGGGGATCGACATCAGTAAGAAAAGAGTACAGCGTACGAGTAAGTGTAAGAAAAGTACGATTACTCGACTCGAAACGAACAATAAATAGGTTCAGGGAACATACCAGGTCTAGAATGAATACCGTAAGATTCAGTAAGATATTCCGTAAGATTCCGTAAGATATTCCGGTACGTCTGGAATCATCCTTTTCTTCAATATTTCCCGAATATCTGGGTTAATTCCAAGGACTAGGGAGCATCTGAAGGTACAAGTTTTAAGGGGTTCAATTTATTTTAGGATGGCAACGAGATTGGATGTAAGGCATTCTACCATGTCGTCAATTGATTCATAGGAATAGATGGGTCCTATACAACGGGATAGTAGATCAAGGGATAGATTTATTTCATCTGCTGTCAGATTCAGATGATTCGGAATGAAAAACAATTTTTTTTACATTTCGATATTAGAATTTAATATACAATTTTTTAAAAATGTATTTGACGTTATTTTATAGTTAATATGTTTTTTTTTCTTTTTGAATAATTGAAAATTGAATAAAATATGAATAGAATTACTCCATTATTTACAATTTATTTTTTTTTATTTATTTTTTTTTTTTTTTTTTTTTTTTTTTTTTTTTTTTTTTTTTTTTTTTTTTTTTTTATGACCATTACCAAAAACCACTATTTTGACTTTTATTTATTAATTCATGCTTAAATGCAATTTTCTACAAACATTAAAATAAAATAAGTCGCGTCCAGAATTATTTCCCCCTAGATTGGCGATTCGTCCCACTGTGCAACGCCCAGGTGTAGATTTTACTGAAACCTATGCTCCAGTTGCAAAGCTAAGTTCTATTAGGCTTTTAATTGCCCAATCAGTTCAAGAAAACTTAAGTATACACCATCTTGAGCATTGTATGGGTTAAAACAGGCTGGTAGACAATGGTATAAAAAATTAGATACTAAGCTAAAAGAATTGAATTTTGAACCTTCTGTTGCAGACCCCTGCATATACAAATGTTCCAAACGGGGAGTGAAGTCTCTCATTGCAATTTATGTTGATGATTTAATTATTTCATGTAGTGATATAGAAGAATTGAAGAATTTGAAAAAAATACTAATGAATACTTATGAGATGAGGGATCTGATTGTTATTGTTTAGGTATGGAATTCGCACGACATAATGGATCAATCTTTGCATCGCAAAGAAAGTATATTGACTCTGTATTAAAGAAATTTAATATGGAAGACTGCAATCCAGTTAACACCCCAATGGTTACAGGACTTCAACTGAACAAGGCTGCTAAATGTGAAACAAATTACCCTTACCAAAATTTAATTGGTGCTCTAATGTATTTATAAGTTGCCACAAGGCCTGATATAAGTTATCCTGTCAGTTTCTTATCCAGTATAACACTTGCTTTGATAAGACACATTAGTTTGCAGCCAAGAGAATTTTAAGATACCTCAAAGGAACAAAAGACATGGCTCTAGAATTCAAAAAACAGAAAACACCATAATGTGGTTTTGCAGATGCCAATTGGGGCTCATGTATTGAGGATACAAGATCCTACACAGGATTGTGGGAGGGGGGGGGGGGCATTTGAGAGTCAGAGAGGAGTCATCACATGTGCAGTGATTAATTCGATTAATCGATCGTGAACATTTATGTCGAATTGACTTTATAAAAAAAAAAAAAAAAAGAGATTTGAATTTGACTGCTGTGTGTGAAGTAATTTTTATTTCCTGTATGTTGTGCTTAGTTAAAATAAAGTTGTTAGAGTGTTATTTGTTCCTAATAAAATTATTAAAAGTGTATCAGACATTTCTTTTTTTTCCCCTTATATCCTTATTATGATAAGGAAGAAGATGTACTCATATCAGGTATATATAATAAGATCAAATATTTTTTATATCAGCCGTACACTTTAAAGGGAGACCATTGGTGGTGTCAGAGGTTTTGACTAAAGCTCCTTACAAGGATATTGCTTTAAATATGCTGGAACCACAATAAGTTGGGAGTCCCGCAAACAACGTACAGTGGCATTATCTACTCAAGAAGCTGAATATATGGCTTTAACAGATGTAGCAAAAGAGGCCATGCACTTGAAGCAGTTACTGTTGGACATGGGATCCCCACAAGATGCCATTGTTATCTTCAAAGACCACACCTTTGCTCAAGACTTAATTAAGAATCCAATTGTGTCTTCACGTTCTAAACATATTAACATAAAAGAAAATTTTATTAGAGAAAAAGTTCAGGAAGGCAAAATCAAGGTCCATTTTAAATCTTCAGAAGAAATGGAGGCAGACATCCTCACTAAAGCCCTACCAGGATCCAGGCAAAACTTTCTTATCAAGACTCTTGGACTTAACCACAAGCCTGCCGAGTGAGGGGGAGTGTTGGATAATCATTGAGTTATCACTCGTCAGAGATTAAGTCAAAAAGTTAAATTGTATGTTACAATTAACATGTGTTTATACTCAATTGTTCTAATATATTTAAAAAGTTCTATAAAATAAATATTATTAAATCTCCTGGCCAATTGTCATTTTTAACAATTTTCTTTATAATAAGTCAGTCGCTGTTAATCACGCTTCACCTACTTCACCAGGGAAAATAAATTCTCGTAAAATTCATGCAATAACAGAGGTTGAAGATAAGCCTGTTGATGAAAGGTACAATTATTGTAAAGGAAAACATAAGATTATAAACTGTGAAAGATTTTTATTACTTTCTGTATCCGATAGACGTAAATGGGTTGTTTAGAACAGGTTATGTTTTTTATGCATGAGCAAATTTCACCGAGCAGCCAAATGTAGAACAAAGAATCGCTGCGGAGTGGGAGAATGCAAAGCTTCTCACCACTCGTTACTCCATCTTGAAACAGAAGGTAATGCTACTCGCACAGGTTCTAACAGTGTAGTTGCCTACAGTACAGGCAATTCGGCCTCCACGTTGTTGAAGATACTCCCGGTTCGTGTAAAGGGTACCTTGGATAGTACAGTTGTAACAGCCTTGCTTGACGAAGGTGCTGATTTTACCGTAATAGACAGCAAGCTGGCAAAGTCTTTATGGTTAAAGGGGAAAAGGTCTCCTTTATGTATTCAGTGGATACAAGGGGAAACAAGATCAGAAAATGAATCGGAGGAGGTTGATTTGTCAATTGGGGGAATTAGTAAAAAAAGTAAGGTTTATAACCTCACAGGTGTTCGAACTGCTAATAATTTATTATTGCTAAGACAACAAATTAACCTTAAAAAATTAGAAAATTCGTGGCCTCAAAAAAAATATATTCCCCTTAATTTTCGTGATGAAGCTCCAAAATTATTAATTGGCCAAGACCACTGGAGCATTATAGAAACCTGTAAAAGTCGGCGAAAGTCTTGGAATGGTCTCGGGCTTAGCAAGACAAGATTGGGTTGGGTCCTTCACGGAAGGGCTGACAATCGTACGCAATCGGTCATTTGTCACCCCCTGCATTTATGCCAGGTTCAAAAATCTGACGAAAACTTACAGTAGCTAGTACCCGAAAATTTCAATATTGATAGCTGTTTTGAGATTGAAGATAATTTTAATAAATCTCTATCGATGGATGGTAAAAAAGCTCTAGCAATTTTGAATAAAACGGCCAAATTCGTAGGGAAGTAGGCTTATTGTGGAAGTATGAGCAAAATCAGGCAGTCGATAATCGTGCGAGCGCTCTTCGACGGCTTTATTGCGTCGAAAATAAAATGTCTAAAGAGGCGAAATTCGTCAAACAGTATAATAATAAAATGGCTGACTATATTTCGAAAGATTACGCGCGAAAATTAAACTGAATTGAAAAAGGTCGTCTATCTGGAAGAATATGGTGCCTTCCACATCTAGCTGTCTTCATTCTGAACAAATCCGGTAAGATACAAGTTGTGTTTGACGCGTCAGCCAAAACTAGTGGCGTGAGTTTATACGATCAACTGCTCAGAGGGCCTGACCTTTTTAACTCAATCCCAGGGATAACGCAATCCCTTGCGTTTCCGTAAGGAAAAAATAGCATTTGGGGGAGATATCAGGGATATGTTCCTCAAGATAAGGATAAGGGTAGAGGATCAAATTGCGCAAAGATTTTTGTACGCGAAGATTCGGATCATGAGCCTGATGAATATGTCATGCAGGTAAAGTTGTTCGGCGCTATTTGTTCCCCTTTCCAGGCACAGTTTGTTAGGAACTTATACGCTAACCGATTTTCCGAATCGTATCCCCAAGCAGTTCACGCCGTCCATAAGGCTCATTACATGGACGACTACCTGGACAGCGTTGATACTGAGGAGGAAGCGATAAAGTTAATCAAAGAAGTAATCTTAATTCATGCTAGTGGGGGTTTCGAGATGGTCAGTTGGTTTTCCAATTCCACTAACGTTCTTGAATCTTTGAAAATCATATTAAAGAGTGCTGAAGACGTTCATCTAGATCCGAGTAGCATAGAAAAGGTTTTTGGGCTCCGTTATATTCCCCAACACGATTGCTTCGTATTTAAATTTGACCGAAAGCGTATTCCTCCCGAAATCATATCTCATGTTAGAGGAATCACAAAACGTGAATTTTTAAAAATTTTGATGTCCATTTTTGACCCCTTGGGTTTCCTATCTTGGTGGACCATTAAGGCTAAATTATTACTTCAGGATATTTGGAGATCTAAAATCGATTGGGACGACGAGGTTAGCGATAAAATCGGAATGAGGTGGGAGGATTGGTTTCAAGAAATTGAAACAGTAGAAAAATTAAAAATAAACCGTCATTATTCCCCACTTTTAACGAACGCAAATGAAATTCACTTGCACATTTTCTGCGACGCAAGTGACCGGGAATTTGCAGCTACTTGACACATTAAAATAATTCAGGGAGATATCTCTTCAGTTTGTTTAATGGCATCATTAATCTCGAGTGGCTCCTCTTAAACAACTTTCCGTACCCCGTCTTGAGCTTCAAGCGGCTTTCTTAGGAGCTAGGCTTGCAACGTTTTTGATTAGGGAGTCTGGGATTCATTTCAATAAACAGTTCTTTTGGGGCGACTCGAGAACTGTCCTCCATAGGGTTCGTAACTGTGACGCTCGTTACAAGATATTTGTCGCTCATCGAGTAGGTGAAATAGCAAGGCTAACGAATCCTGAGCGATGGAGGTGGGTGCCAGGTGCATTAAATCCAGCTGATAGGGCGACAAAGGATAAAACGTGTAATTTGGACCAATGGTTTAAGGGTCCAAAATTTCTGCAAGGTGGAGAAGAAACGTGGCCAATTTCCCCTGACACCGAAATGGACGGTGGAAATTTGTGTGAGCTAGAGCGGATGAATTAAGTTCTTTCTTCTCAACCGGGATTCGGGTTTTTACCAGACATCAACCGTTTTTCGAACTTTTCTCGATTAATTAGAGCATCAGCTTGGACCCTGAGATTTATTGAAAATATGAATAAATGTCTCTTAGGATGTAAATCTCAGAGCTTTTCCGCAAAATTTCATTTGTTACCTGTTGTAGATTACCTGTTCGGCGGAAGTGTTCTGGTGGAAACATCTTCAGCTGCTCCATTTCTCTCTAGAAATAACTTGTTTGAAGGCTGGAAAAGCGGTGCATTCTAGTAGTAAGATTTATCGGCTCAAACATAATATTCTTAGACGACTAGGGTGACTTACTCGTTAGAGGGCGAATTGGAAAGGTTATCGATGTTCCATACGACTCAAAGCACCCCGTCATCCTAGATTCACGCAATCGTTTCGTAGAACTTCTAATTGACAAATATTACAGGAAAGCCAATCATCAAGGGCAGGAGTATGTGATAAATGAGCTACGACAAATTTATTGGATTTTAGGTCTTCATCGAGCAGTAAGGCGTTCTTGGCATCATTGCCTTCTATACGCAAGGGATCGGTCGAAGCCATTTCAACAGCCTATGGGTCCCCTCCCTATCGAGAGACTTCATCATAATGCTCGTTCTTCCACAAATGTTGGACTGGATTATTTCGGACCACTGATGGTGATAGTGAAGCGTTCTAAGGAGAAACGTTATGTAGCTTTGTTTTCGAGCTATCCATCTAGAGCTCATCCGGGATCTCACCACGAAGGGAACGCTTCTAGCAATAAGAAGGATGTCTGCAAGAAGAGGATATCCCGAGAAGATGTGGTCAGACAATGGAACCAATTTCCGTGGAGCAGAAAAAATAATCAAGGACTTTTCGAAAAGGATGGACCAGGACACTATGGCGCAAGAACTTAGTAGCCATCAAATAGAATGGAACTTCTTGCCCCCTGCGGCACCTCACATGGGAGGAAGCTGGGAGAGATTATCCGCTCGGTTAAGAAGTTCTTGACGCATACCCTGAAATGTCAAGTCTCCGAGAGATGTTCTAAACACACTGTTGGTGGAGGATGAGAACCTGATAAACAGTAGACCAATAACCACGGTATCAGATGATCCAGAAGATTCTGGGGCTTTGACACCAAACCATTTCCTCCTTGGATCGATGGCTTGCCTCGATGGGCCCCCAATGATGAGAACTTTGACCTGCGAAGAAGATGGCAGCTAGCACAGCAATTAGCCGACAACTTCTGGCGCAGATGGCTGAGAGAATACCTACCGAGCCTAATAAAGTCATCACGTTGGTTCGGGAAGACCGAAGAGATCAAAATCTATCAGCTGATCAATCTAGCAGAACCCAAAGAGCGACGAGGTTTATGGAAGCCTGGAAGGATTGTGGCGGTGTATCCTGGAGCCGACGGGAGGACGCGAGTCGTGGATGTGAAGACCAGCTGTTGGATTTACACAAATAAATCCAAGTTTTATAATATACAAAAAAATATATTAATCATCGGAGGGGGCCCTTTACTACAAATACCCCCCTACGGGTCGCACCGTCAACACCTAATTAGGCCCATGCGTGGCCACCCCCTCTCCTTCAGCGTGGACCTTAGCCGTCCCCACGACGAGGAGAGGGGACTCTGACTGCTGCCAGCAAGGGAGAAAGACGGCCTGAGTACACGGCAACCACTTAAGAGGACCTCCAGTCGAACACCACGGCTACCGCCAGCGACGCGAGCACGGATACTCGAACCAGCCCATCGCTAGGAGAGCCAGAGCAGGGCGGAATAAGGAGAACTGGACCCCCCCGAGATCCGTAAATATAATTGTTAAAAATAATGCCCCTTCAGGGATTTAAACTGTGAATAAAGAGAGTTATAAATAGCAGCAATTATTTACTCAATAAAACCCTCACCAAAATTATAGAACTTAAAATATCGAGAAAAGGGCTCCTGGCCATATGGCATGTGTCAGGCCCCCCAGTATCGAACACCAGCGAAGGGATCATCAGGTTTCCGGTTTAGCAAGCTTCTTCCTCTCCTGCCTTCTGGCTTGTAGCTCCCGCTACTAAGGGAGGGAGGATGTTTATGGTATTATTAATTCTAAATTCCTGGTTTTGGCTCATATTGTCTAAATTATCATTTGGCATTATTTATGTGTATTATTGAAATAATTCATTATTTTGAGAAAGTCTGGTCATTAAATCATTTTGTTTGTTCTGAGAATTGCAAGCTAACTTATTTCTTAGCTTAAAACCATTTTTACAGTAACAACCTCATTGGTAAAGAACACTGAGCAGTGTTCTTTACCAATGAGGTTGTAATAGCACTATCTAATTTTCAAGCGCCTAAAGACAGGATGACATTCACTAAAACCAACAAAGCTCTTTTTGTCACTCCCTAGCCTGTCAAAAAGTAGCGATCATCTACTTTAAAAAATTATTAAACCCTTTTCACTCACTCACTCACTTCATGGCTCTACGGTCCTTTTTGAGAACCTGGGCCTCCTTTACAATAGTTTTAGGACCTTTTGCCACTCCGCTCTGTCTAGGGCTTGTCTCCTCCATCTTCTAACGCCCAGCTTTTCCAGAGTTTTTTCGACGCCTTCTATCCAACGGCCTCGTGGTCGCCCTCTTTGCCTTCGTCCTCCTGGCTTACCATTCAATAGTGTTTTAGGCAGTCTACCTTCAGGCATCCTTTCGACCTGTCCTGCCCATCTTAATTGACACTTCTTGATGTATGTCACCAATTCTTGGTCTTGAAACATTCGTCGAAGTTCTTCGTTTTTCCGCAGCCTCCATCTCCCAGCTTCACAGACAGGTCATATATTCTTCTGAGTACTTTTCGTTCCCAAACATTTAATAATCTTTCGATTTCATTTGTCAGTACCCAGGTTTCACAGCCATATGTTACTAATGGTCTTATATATTATGACCTTAGCTCTGTAGCTTAAGCTTCTAAACTCAAGTGGCTTCTGTAGTGCGAAGAAACAGCTATTGCTCGCGGCCAATCGCGCTTTTATTTCCTCCATAACCTCATTTTTCTCCGTAACAAGCGCTCCCAAATATTTAAATGGGCTCACCGTCTTAAAGATGTATGACCCAAATTTTATTTTTTATTGAACCCTTTTCCGTCACAATAATTCTAAAAAATCAGGCACCAATCTTATCAGCAAACTTTCAGGATGCAAAAAAACAAAAAAAAAAAACAATTGAAGCAGGACTCCAAAGGGTATTGGCAAAGTACAACAACAGCTTTTCCCTTTGTTACACAGTTGTGAGGTCACTCCCTAGCTAGTTTTTTATATACCCACCAATCCCTCAGAAAAGGAAAAGTTACCTGGATAGGCAAAATTTAGGATTTCCACTATAGCTAATCCACATCGTCGGATTAGCCATATTAGCATAAAGTGAGGGTCTGTTTCGGATAAGTAAGCCTGTTATTTTTTTATAAATAACTATTACATAAAGAAGAAAATACACCTAAGAAATATATGTATTTGTACATATAACTTCAAAACAGAAATATCCTAACATCAGATAAATATAAATTACTTTCAATGGCGAAAATCAGCGATGTTCTTCAAAATAGCATTACTTCTCATACCTCCACCTCCATATAAATTCGCATAGATAGGAATCTAGCATGCTCCTACTTGTCGCGCATTCTTTCTTGTTTCTCCGTTTGACCGAGGCCCAAAGTGATTCGATCCTCTGGGTGTGAGCGCCTATGGTCAAGTCTACGAAATCCTATGCTCTGTAAAAACTTAACAGCAGCTTCCTCATTCTTCACGTGTTCACCTAAATCAAAGATATTCATTACTGAACTGAATTAGAACAATTAAAAAATGGAAAGGTTAAGCTCTAGCAGTGTTTGCTGTGGTAAGGAACTATTGAAACGTCCTCCCCACGATCTACAAGGAATCGTAACCCCGTTTTTTTGTCTGTCACAAATAGGCGAGATCTGCGGCTTCCAGGGGTCCCAGCAGCAGAGGTTGCCGCTAATTCTGCTGCTGGCTGGAGTTTCCCGCCTTCCACTGGCAAGGTGGCTTACATTTCTCTGGGTAGCACTTATTTCCAAATCGAAAATGGTAAAAACAGTACTTACCCTTACCCTCAAAACGTTTCCTGCTTCTATTCGAACTATTGCTTCTGCTTCGACCTCGGCTTCGGAGTCTAACACGAAGTGACTCTACTTCCTTTTCCAATTCTTCTATCCGCTTTTCCATGTCGTTTTGCGGTTTAACGGAATAAACAGAATGAGAAGGGTTCATTTCAACGATTTTGTCCGCCATTTCGGCAAGCTTGTCTAGCTTTTCTTCAATAATTAATAATATGTTCTTGACATAATCTGGCATTTTATCAATAAATAATGTAGGAAGAACTTTTTCCGTGACGTCATCCCCAGCACATGATTTCATCCGGCGCAGAAATTGGCTAGGGTTTTGATCGCCTAACTCAAAAGCGGTCACCAGACGTTTAATACGTTTGTTTTCAAATTCCATGAAAAATGTCCAGAAGCCCTCTGGAGTACATCTGAGTACACCAAGGAACAACACATTTATTGGAAATTACTATTTTATTTATTCCACATAAGGTTAAAAAATTTCATGTATTCATTTTTCAACACACACCAATTAAAACAGATGATTTTTATAATTTTAAAAGATCATTGACAGTGTTGCCATATGGTTGCACAAATTAAGAAAGAAAAAATATTTACACAATTTTTACTTGATATTAATATTTAACTAGTTATTTTCTAATAACATAATTAATAATATTTTATAAATAGAATGTTATTAAATATAAAGAACTTTTAAAAAGAAGTAATCTATAAAACAACAAAATTGATATACATGGGCAACACTGCTACGTCGGTATACATGGGCAACACTGCTACATCGATATACATGGGCAACACTGCTACATCACTCCTCCACAAGTAACAGATTTACGTTACAATTGTCAATATAGAACTGAAACCTCGATTGGGAAATAAATAACTAAAAAGATTAGTCTTTGAACCGAATAGGTCGCCTTGTTTGTCGACCAGAACGTGGTATATTCTGGCCGTGCTGCGTTGTCCTTAGCTTGGGTTGTTGTAGGGTCTCCTTGGGAGACATCTTGTGGCAAGTTCTTCTTGGAATCCTCTAGCTGGCAATTCTGTTAAGATTGAGTTTGGTCAGTTTCCAAATCATTGGAAGGTAGTATATACGCCGGTTTCAAGCGACCTATAGATACACTAACTTCCTTACTTTTAATGAGAACAGTGAAATATTTTTCACAACGGCTTATAACTTGGAATGGACCTTCGTAAGGTGGCTCTAAACCTTTTTTCACTCGATCAATTCGGATAAAAACATGAGTGCAATTATCCAGATGCTGATCAACATAACTACGTTGTCTCGCTTTATGGTAAACTTTGGCAGGCTTTAGATGGGCCATTTGCCGCGTTAAATTTGTGGTGAAATCTTCAGGCCCTATAGATCTAAAGCTGGTATCAACAAAAAATTCACCTGGTAAATGCAAGGATTTTCCATACACCATTTGACTGATGGTATAATGGGCGTCTTCCCGGAGCGCTGTTCGAAGTCCCAAGAGTATTGTAGGTAAAGCTTCGGTCCAATTGACATTATTATGTGCTCTGAGCGCTGCTTTAACTGTCCTGTGGAGCCGTTCGACCTTGCCATTTGCCAGCGGGTGATAGGCGGTTGTAAAGATTAACTTAATACCAAAAGCTGCGGCTAAATTTTTAAATAGTGAAGATTTAAATTGAGCACCTTGATCAGTAATCAATTGAGTCGGAGTTCCAAAACGACCCAGTTCGCATAAAAAACTTTGGCTACAGTCTCTGCCATGATATCTGCCGTAGGTACAACTTCCATCCAATTCGTGAAACGATCAATGAATGTAACGAAGTAGGAATTACCATCCGACGGTGGTAGAGGACCTATTATGTCCATATGTACAATTTGAAAACGGTCGTCCGGTTCATTATAAAATTTTACCTCCGATTTGGTAGGCTGTGCACCTTACTTTTCTGGCATACAGGTATACAGGTTTGTGTCCATCTTCGATATCTTCTTTAACACTAGTCCAAATAAAAAGAGAAGTCGCCTGTTTCACAGTAGATTTCCCTCCAGGGTGAGTTAAGTTGTGAACCATTTTGAATGCAGTCATCCTCAGAGATTTGGGAACATAGGAACGAATATTATCGGTCGACGTATCACACCATACGAATTTACCTGAACATAAAGGGTACTTCTTAAGCGACAAGTTCGTTTTGCCGGGTTCCAACAGTTGTTGTAATTCGGCGTTTCGATCTTGTGCATCTGCCAGTTTCTCATGATCCATAGTCGGTACGCCTATTTCCTCAATTCTCGATAAAGTATCTGCAACCACATTTTCTTCTCCTTTGATTTGCATAATGTTTTGTAGAAAATTGAGAAATGTATTGTAATTGTCTTCGTTGACGAGGGGATGCTTTATCATTTTTCTGCTTAAAAGCATAAATTAAAGGTTTTTGGTCTGTAGTTATGGAAAAATCTCGACCTTCCAGCAGATGTTTATATTTTTTAATTGTGAGGTAAATTGCTAGAAGTTCCCTATCATAGGCACTATATGATTTATCTGTGTCAGTCAACTTCTTTGAATAAAATACTATTGGTTTCCACAAACCATTCTCAAATTGCTGCACTACACCACCAATCGATGTATCCGAAGCATCCTTGGTCACACTTACAGGTAATTTACTGTTAGGATATGTTAGAAGAGTGGCATTGGCCAGATCCGCCTTACATTTTTCAAACATTTGAATCGCCTCCTCAGTCCAGTTGATCTTTGGACCCTTTAATATAATCATGGAGTATAGACTGGGTTTTAGCAGTATCCTTGAGGTAACGCCTGTAGAAATTTATTAGCCCCAAAAATCGACGCAAGTCCATTACGGATTCTGGAAGTTTGAAATCCAGAATCGCTGTGACTTTATCATCCATGGGTCTTGATCCTGAAGCTGAAATGTGGTAACCTAAAAAATCTAGCTCATTGACTCCAAAGGTGGACTTAGACACATTAATACGACAACCATACTCAGTTAACCTATCAAATACTAATTTTAAGTGTTTCAAGTGCTCCTCGAGAGATGATGATGCTACCAAGATATATGAAGATATGATAAGAAAATATGAAAGATAAGCCTGAGAGGACAGTATTAATTAGCCGTTGGAAAGTCGGTGGTGCGTTCCGCAGGCCAAAACACATTACATTGAATTCAAATAAACCGAAAGGTGTTATTATTGCAGTCTTTTTCTTGTCCTCTTCGGCTATCGGAACTTGGTAATAGGCCTTATGCAGGTCAATTTTAGAAAAAATAGTTTTACCTGGCAATATATGGTTAAAATTTTCTATTCTGGGTACTGGGTAACGATCGGGAACAGTTTGAGCATTTAATCTTCGGTAATTCCCACATGCTCTTACGGTTCCATCCTTCTTGGAGACCAGATGAAGTGGACTTGACTACGGCGAACTCGATGGGCGAATTATACCGTTGTCCGGCATAAACTGAAATTCCTGCTTAGCAATCTTCAGCTTTTGAGGATCCAGCTTTCGAGCTTTACAATAAACAGGTGGCCCTTCAGTTACAATGTGATGTTTAACATCGTGTTTTATTTCGCTGGTTGTTATAGAAGGTACCATAATATTTGGGTATAAAGAAAGTAAGTCTATAAAAGGATTTTTCATGTTGACAAGACTGATCATTTCTTTCTCTTAAGAAGTACTTCCCCATAAGTACATAATTTGGTAACATTATCAATTAACCTATGTCTATTTAAATCTACCATTAAATCAAAATTTTTGAGAAAATCTGCACCCAATATACCTTTCCTAACTTTAGCAATAATGAAAGGCCATTGAAACACTCTTCTAAGACCTAAATTTACTGTTAAAATTTGTATTACGTAAGTGGGTATCTTGATAGTATTGGCTGCATATAGTTTAACATCATATCTTTGCATGTGTTTGCTGTTAATTAACGTATCATACTTCTACATATGTTATTGTGATATATCTCCTTGTTATCAAATTATATCACATGTTCAGTAATTATTAATGTTAGTATTTATAATGTTCAGTATATGTATTTTGTATTTGATTCTATACAGCAATTTAATGCTTATTACAGCCTTGTTAAATGAAAGGTGTTTTTTATTCATTACAATTTAATAAGCATTAATTTACTTTCGAAATGGACAAGTACTTAAAACCTGAAAGATTTGATACGGAACATTCAGGAATCCAAAGTACTTCTAAATGGATTCATTGGAAAAAGACATTTCAAGTATACATCACAGCCGTTAAAGCAAAAAAAAATCTGGTGCGTGCGCGCAACACACAACTTTCACTTACCAACTTACTTAGATTAGAAATTAATGCGTTTTGTTAATTGCCACTTCTCAAATGAACAGAACGGCTTTAATTATGAACAATGGTCTGTCATTAAAGGCGTACTCCGCATGCGTGGGCTCAACGAGTTTTATGAGTTGACTAAATATTTTTCTTTTTTTCTCCTCTTTATGTTTTCTTTATTTTTATCATATCTTATATTTAGCCATTTCTTATTTTTAGGCGTAACGAGAAACAGTTAATTTCTCCATATAAACAAAAACAAAGGTACTTTATAGGAAACAAAAAAGGCCCCTACCCAAAAAAAAAAACCCTCAGAACATTTTTACCTGATATTAAAGAACACCTAATTTTCATTAAACAAGACGAATTTGATAAAAATCGTTAAAGCCGTTTTTGAGATTATCGAAAATAGATAAAAATTAGAAAAAAAATTTCTAATTATTTCCCCCTCCGTTTGACCAATTTTGATGAAATGTTGGCTATCACAGCTTTGGCATATATATACATCAAATACCCAGTTTGATCAAAATCGTTAAAGCCTTTTTTGAGTAAATAAAAAAAAACACGTGAAAATTATACAAAATTTATTAAGTGAAGTCCCCCCTCCGGTTGATCAATTTTGATTAAATTTTTACAGTCATATCTCGGGCATATTAATAAATCAAATACTCTGTTTAATCAAAATCGTTAGAGCCGTTTTTGAGTAAATAAAATAAAAACGCGAAAATGATATAAAATTTATTAAGTAAAACCCTCCCCCCTGTTGATCAATTTTGATGAAATGTTGGCTATCACATCTTTGGCTTATAAATACACCAAATACCCCAAAATCGTTAAAGCTTTTTTTGAGTAAATAAAAAATTCTGGTGCGTGAGCGCAACACACAACTTTCACTTACCAAATTACTTAGATTAGAAATTGTGTTAATGCCACTTCTCAAAGTTACACATTTTTCCACATTCATTCTTTATTTTTTTTTTCATTTGCTTTATAACAAACACTAATTTCTTTTATTATTAAATAAAAGGTTTTACTTGAGATAATTCGGCAATGCAAGCTTAATATTCCAAGTGCAAGCATAATATCATTTAGTTACAGTCATGATGAAATTTTTACTGTCATATCTCGGACATATTCATGCATCAAATACCCAGTTTGATCAAAATTGTTAAAGCCGTTTTTGAGTAAATAAAAAAACCACGTGAAAATGAGACAAAATTTAATAAGTAAAGTGCCCCCTCCGGTTGATCAATTTTGATGAAATGTTGACTGTCACATCGCGAGCATATACATACACCAAATACCGAGTTTGGTCAAAATCGTTAAAGCCGTTTTTGAGTAAATAAAAAAAACAAGTGATAATGAGATAACATTTACTAAGTAAAGTTAACCAATTTTAATAAAATTTCAGCTTTCGCATCGCGGTCATACACATACATCAAATACCAAGTTTGATGAAAATCGCTAAAGCCGTTTTGGAGTAAATAAAAAAAAACTCGTGAAAATGGGACAACATTTATTAAGTAAAGTGCCCCCTCCAATTAATGAATTTTTATGAAATTTTGACTGTCGCATCGCGGGCATATACATACACCAAATACCCGATTTCAGTATTGTAAGACCTATAGTTTTTGAGCTAGTCTGTTCACACAAACACGAACACACACACAGACCTTTCGCGGGACTTGGTTATTTGGACTCAGGGGACCCCAAAACGTGTATTTCCGTTGAAAACCGGAAGTCGAAATTTTTCACGATCGCAATACTTTCCTTACGATATATTTCTTATATACGTAAGTAAAAGTAAAAAACACGTGAAAATGATACAAAATTTATTAAGTAAAGTCCCCCCTCCGGTTGATCAATTTTGATGAAATATTGGCTATCACATCTTTGGCATATACATACATCAAATACCCAGTTTGATCAAAATCGTTAAAACCGTTTTTGAGTAAATAAAAAAAACACGTGAAAATGATACAAAATTTATTAAGTGAAGTCCCCCCTCCGGTTGATCAATTTTGATGTAATTTTTACAGTCATATCTCGGGCATATAAATAGATCAAATACTCAGTTTAATCAAAATCGTTAGAGCCGTTCTTGAGAAAATCGAAAAAAAACTTAAAAAGTTATTAAATAAAGTACCCTCTCCCTTTGAGCAATTTTGATGAAATTTTTGCTGTCACATCGCGGGCATATACATCCACTAAATACACAATTTCATGTTCGGAAGGTTTATAGTTTTTGAGCTAGTCTATTCACACACACACAGACCATTTTGCGGGACTTGGTTATTTGGACTCAGGGGACCCCAAAACGTGTATTTCCGTTGAAAACCGGCCGTTTTTGAGAAAATCGAAAAAAACTTAAAAAGTTATTAAATAAAGTACCCTCTCCCTTTGAGCAATTTTGATGAAATTTTTGCTGTCACATCGCGGGCATATACATCCACTAAATACACAATTTCATGTTCGCACGGTTTATAGTTTTTGAGCTAGTCTATTCACACACACACAGACCATTTTGCGGGACATGGTTATTTGGACTCAGGGGACCCCAAATCGTGTATTTCCGTTGAAAACCGGAAGTCGAAAATTTTCACGATCGCAATACTTCCACTTACTATATATTTCATATATAGGTAAGTGAAAGTAAAATATATTCTGACTATTAATAGGCAAAAATCTAAATTTAATTTAAAATCCATTAAAATTCTTGGCTATCTTATAGAAAATAATACCCTAAGTCCTGACCCAGATAGACTCAAACCATTAAGCGATTTTCCATTACCCCAGAACAAAGCTTCCTTACAGCGAGCACTCGGAATGTTTTCATATTACTCTAAATGGGTACCACACTTTTCTGAAAAAGTTCATCGATTAGTGAACTGCAAAACGTTTCCTCTTAACCCACAGCAGGTGGCAGATTTCAATGATATTCGAACGATTATTTTAAAATCTTGTATCTACAATGTAGAAGAAAACGTTCCTTTCTGTGTGAAGACTGATGCCTCCGATGTAGCTATCGCTGCAGTCCTTAATGGAGAACCAGCGGCCGGTTGCCTTCTTCTCCAGAACTCTATCCAAAAGTGAACGTCATCACTCGGCAGTCGAGAAGGAGGCCTACGCCATAATCGAAGCACTTCGGAAGTGGAGGTATTATTTAATCGGTCGTACCCTCAAATTAATAACTGATCAATAATCTGTATCTTATATGTTTGACATGAAACATCCTGGGAAAATAAAGAATGAGAAATTCACTCGATGGCGACTTGAGTTGGCTGCGTATAACTATGATATCATGTATCGCTCAGGAAAAGAAAATGCAGCAGCCGATGCCTTCACCAGATTCTGCAGCTCTACTAAATCCAGTAACAAATTGGAGGCCCTACATTAATCATTATGCCACCCTGGAGTCACCCGCATGTTTCATTATGTCAAAATTCAAAATCTCCCATTTACCATAGAAGAGGTTAGGAAAGTGACTTCCTCTTGTAGAACTTGCGCAGCTTTCAAACCACGCTTCTGTAGAATACAAGGCAATCTTATAAAGGCAACAGCTCCATTTGAAAGACTCAGTATGGACTTTAAAGGTCCCTTACCGTCATGCACACGCTATAAATACCTATTGACAGTCGTCGACGAATTTACAAGATATCCTTTTGCAGTACCTTGTGAAGATTTGTCAGCAAAAACTGTAATCGGAGCTCTGGGTCAAATATGCTCCATCTTTGGATATCCTTGTTATATTCATTCCGATCGAGGTACAGCATTTATATCCAAAGAGCTGGAACAATACTTCCATTATAAAGGGATAGCCACGAGCCGGAACGGAATTATCTGGAAGTCAAAATCGCTCGCACTTCACTCGAAAGGCCTACCGATATGGGGGAGAGTTGTACCCGAAGCGTTGCAGTCAATAAGGTCATTACTCTGCACAGCAACCAATGCAACCCCACACGAACGAATGTTTTACCATAAGAGGAAAAATACATCGGGAGAAGTCTTACCTTCGTGGCTCTGTACACCAGTGAAAGTACTATTTCGCAACTTCATACGACGAAGTAAGTATGACCCTCTTGTACAAGAAGTACATCTTTTAGAAGCTAACCCCTACTACTCTCTTGTTCGACTGCCAGATAGAAAGGAGACCACAGTAAACCTGCGACACCTTGCACCTTCTGGAGGAGGTCCTGAACCCAATATTGAACTTGAAGATTCAGAGGACGGTCCTCAGCCAAAGGAACCTCAAGTCACCGCCGAGCCGTTAATCAGATCATCTCCCCAGGACCCCCAGCTCCAGAAGAACATCAACAAACAAGACCTAGGAATACCTCAGGAGGTCTCTCCTTTAGAAGACGATTCCTCAGTTGAAACAGGCCACCCCGCGAAGATCGTCTCGTGTCAAACGACAGCCATCCTATTTGAACGACTATGTTCTTAAATGAAAGGGGGGGGGGGAGAGTGCGATATATCTCCTTGTTATCAAATTATATCACATGTTCAGTAATTATTAATTTTAGTATTTAAAATGTTCAGTATATGTATTTTGTATTTGATTCTATACAGCAATTTAATGCTTATTAAAGCCGTGTTAAATTAAAGCTGTTTTCTATTCATTACAGTTATTAAGTCAGAGTAATTTTAATGAAATAATCACGGTCACTTAAAAAAATCACTGGCTTACGTAATCCGAAACAGACCCTAAAGTGATGTTAAATAAATGAACAAAAAAACTTATTTATCCATTTCAATCTGAGCGGTCTGACACTGCCGCAATTTTGAAACCTCCCTGAAAAAAACCTGAATAAGAATTTATAATTTTAAATTAGAATTAGCCTAATGTATGGGTATTTCTATTTTTTATTCATTTTTTTTTAATATACCTCAACCATAAAAATCCTGTAAAAGAGGTGAGAAAGAATATATGTGCATACTAGCTATACTTGCGCGATGATTTGGCACAAAGATTTCTATTAAAGGGAGGTATGTTAAAATAAATATAGATAGCTAAGAAAATCTTTTATCGTAAATATCTATTGCTGAAGAGTTACTCACAACCTACCAGGCATTGACGAGAAGTCCTCCAAGTTGTCTTGTCGGGCTTCTCTTACCAATTGAATTAACGAATCAATGGAAAAGGTATTGCCAACATGGACTGCTGATGTGATAGTCTAAAAAATGTTATGTACAGGTTAACATATAAACATCTTACCCGCGACAAGTACTGACGACAATATTCCGCAAAGCAAAAGATTGTCATTGTGGAAAAAAGTTTTATGTGTTCATACTAAAAATTATGAAATAAAAAACATTTTATAAAAAAAAATTAAACCGACTCCGAAAACTAGGAACCAATAAAAATAAATACACTAAAAAGTATATGGTAATTACATTCTGATTTTTATGAATACGCAGCAAAATAGAAAATGGTATGAAAAGCGGAAAAATGCAATAAAACGAATAATTTTATTTTGATTTGTACCAATGCACACTAAATGTTAATAAAAATTATTAAGTTTTTTTAGTCCACTTTCACTGATGTTGAGAATGTTTAATTCTGTTCCTACTTTATTCTTTACCACCACGTTTGGAACTTTTTGCAGCCTGGATATTACACAACTCCTCCAATTCCAAGTAGTAGTGTGCCAAGTCCATCTCTAGGGGCAGTAATTTGTTCGCATTTGCCTTAGTCATCATAAAAAGAAAAATAATGAAATTAATAATTTATCTAATTGGCAAATAGTCCACCCCCCCCCATACAATTCGCAAAATTTGATGGATCGGTGGGGAAGGGGTTCAGTGTAGAGATTTATAAATCAGTACTGCAGAACGAAAAAGTTCCCACCAAACTGGTAAAACCTACCGATAATTTTTGCCTTTTAAAGTTCTTTTTTTACTGAAATTTTATTGGTCTTTATTATAACGTTGAATTAGGTCTATTCAGTATTTATTTATTTTATTACAGTTTTATATCATTTTGATGCATTTTAATAATTATTATTAGCCTGTCGTTGCAATTTTTTTTCTCAACTTTTAGGCCTTTCCCAATTATGGGGGAATGGTCTTACTCCCAGCATTATAGGGAAGTAGGGGCTGGGATTCAATGCTTTAATGTTACTAGTTACAGCTCTCTATCCAATCGTGTTCAATTACTGTCATTCTATAAGTTTTTACACCTACACACCCACACCCACACACACACACACACACACACACACACACACACACACACACAAACACACACACACACACACACACAATATCATATATAAATACACAGATGTTTCCATGCATAAACATCCCATCTATATACATGGGATATACATCCACATCTAATACACACTTTTTTAAATTAATTAAAAAACCCTTAAGTTAAATTTTCGTTAAGGCATTTAAATTTAATTTAAAATTTCGTCATGGCAACAAAACCAAAACAAAAATTATTTCTTTTTTATAAGTCAGAGCAGCTGGTGTCTAAATAAAATAATGTTGTAGATTTAATATAAATTATAGAAATACTTATTTTCCTGTATGAGAGATAAATAATTAATGACAGATAATATTTATTATTTATTTGAAATAAAAATAATTGATTTGAAAAATCGCCAATCGAAACGAGAGTTATAGTGTGCGACCGAGTGGTGGCCTGCAGAAAAAAAGACAAGTGAAGTTAGCCAGTGTCGTGATCACATGGTGTGTTTTGGTTAACAAAAATTTCCTTCGGTTTTACCGGATAATTTGAATGGACCTTCGCTTCTGATTCACCCAAAACGCGAGTGCAGACGGTGGATTACCGGAAGGAGCTGAGTCCATCTGGAGGTTTGAGGAAAAGAAGGAGACGGCGGAGAGGAGAGGCTTGGAAGTCCTGCTAGAATTGGGAAGTACAGACTCTTTTTTGATTTGTTCCTAATTGAATTGATCAGTAAAAGGAGGAGATGACATTTCTGTTGTTTTTTTTTATGCCTGAGTCAAAGACTTTAATTTTTTTTATGTACCTATGTTACTTATCTAAAATTAAGGTGTTAATTTTATTTGGTTTTGTAGTTTGGTTATTTTGATTTAGTTTGTATCTCTTTATTTTTTTTAAATATTAATGAATAAAAACATTTTAAAAGAATTTCAATAAATAATGTAAAAGAATTTCAGCTGTAAACCTAGTTACTCTGACAATAGAACTATACTGACAATAGGTAAGTTGAACTGTTACCACAATTTCTCGTAATGATGATATCCTAGTGCATAGCGCACTTGACTCACGTTGTTAAGTTAATGGTACAATTCCGGTGTTTGATGTAACTTTTTTTTTTTTGAGAAATTATTTTTTTTTTTTTGTGTTGTTGCCTAAAGTTTATATTACTTAAATAATTAAATTAATTTTAATATTCATATTAAATAATAATTATTACATAAATAATAAATATATTAAAAAACCTTAACGAAATTAATTTAATTTTATCATTAATTTTCTTTTTAATTATGGATTAATTTTGTTTTCACCAATTAGGTAGTTCACTCGATAGTACACTTTGATTTCTTTGATTCTTTGGTTTGATTGCACTAAATTATTTTTTTTTTAAATTTAATTCTATCAATGTTTTCATTCTTTTCCTCCTTCTGTGTATATTTAATTGTTTATATATTTCTATTCCATTTATTTTTTTTATATTTCGTGGATTTCACTATTTTCCATAAACAAATAGTGTGGCGCCCGTTTTGTTTTTATTTTGGATTTATTCTCATATTTAAATATATATATATATTTTTTTATTAAGTAGAACCCGGGCGTCGCGATTGGGCTATTATCTGGGAGATAGCTCACCCCGTTTGGAGCCGTATGTAAGCATACAGTAGCCAAATCTACTTTTTCTGGCTTGGACTAGGAAAATCCGTGGTTTTCCCTTGGGCCACGGCCTTTTCACCCTTGGGCCTTTTCGGGAAGAAGAACTGAAGCAGTCCCAGGAAGACCACCGGACTAAATAAGAAGTGTGGAAGGAAAAATGAGAACGGAAAATTGAGAACGGAAGAATGAGAACAGAAAACTTCTTGCCGCAGAAAAAAGTCAAAATTGTATGTAATTGTTAACATGCGGCAGTGAGGTGTTTTGCGTATGCGAAACATCTTATTGCTGCAAAATCCGTATTGCCTCAAAGGCAAGGGAGGATGTATAATAATAAATAAATAATAATAAGGTTTTCCCTTGGGCAATTATCAGTTGTCTTTTCATGTATGGGGAAAGCATCGGATCGGGAGGGAAAGTATTGCGATCGTGAAAAATTTCAGCTTCCGGTTTTCAAAGGAAATACACGTTTATGGGGTCCCCTGAGTCCTAATAACCAAATCCCGCGAAATGGTATGTGTGTGTGTGTTGTAATATATTTGGGTAGACACTAAAAATTGATGTGGACACGGATTCATTATATTTTATTTTAGAATGTAAACAATGCTTATGTGATTTTTATTTGAAGAATTTAAGAAGTCTCTATGTAAATTTCAGTCTTAATGTTTTTGTAAATTGAACTAACCTTCTTACTAACTTAAAGTTTTTAGTTTTATTAAGATGTAAATAGTCATCACCTCATAAATAATTTATTTTTCTTTTGTAATGGAGAATTTCTTGTCCATATTAATGTAAATAATCAAAAATGAAGGAAGGGTTGAAAGTGAATGTAAATAATCCTTAGTTTTATTTGAATTTTAGATATACTGTTGTTGTAAATAAGGTTCACATGTTTAAAGCCCTGTTTACACGGTAACATTGCTTGATCAAAGCTTGGATCCAACGTTTGAACAAATGTAGTTCGTTATATTGCCGCCAGGGTCAATTACAATGTAATGTACGAGTATAACCCTGTTTACACGGTAACATTTTTGGAACAAAGGTTGGATCGAAATGTAGTTCAATTGTTAACCGCCAGATGTCCAACGAGTGTAACTATAAAAACTTCGGAATATATATCATACTAGCTAGGGTGCCCGGCTTCGCTCCGGTAGTTGTGTGGTAGTTTCAATAACAGAAAGACTTTACAATTAAAGGAAATATAGAACAAAATTAGCAGTTTCTTGAAACTTTTAACATATTATCAATATTAAAATTCGAGATCTGCAGAGTCCGCCCAAATAAGGAACCCTATATACTTTAAAGGGGGTTGAAAATGGCGAATAAACAATTAATTTTGCTGCAACTTTGTCGAGTCATGCATCGTTTTTGATGGTTTCTGTGATTCTGAATCCTATATTTCTATATTTCTTTTTATCCTGAACTATGAGGGGTGATAACATCTTATTGAAAAAATGCTGTAATTGGAGTTAGTCATTTTATCAACTGGAATGCTCATCATACATAGTAATAAAACCATTTTTCATAATTGCATACAATAAGAACACTTCAAACTTTTTATTTTCGATTTATAATCAGTCAATTCAGCTCTTCTTTTTTGCTTTATGTCTGTTTATTTCGCTCACTGTACTACTAAAAAATGTTCAGTCATATTGCATTAAATTTACTTAAGTAGATGTTATATATTGATTAAATATAATGTGTAAATCAATTAACCTTCTTATGAGAAAATTAATTTTGTAAGGTATCCAGTCGGTTTTCTAATTGATTGCAGATATGTAAAATCATTATTTTATTTAGAAAGAAATGGTGAAACTATTTTAAAAGTAATTTAAAAAGAACAGCTGAAAAAATATTTAACCTTTACCATACAAACTGAACGGAATGAATGAACAATAAACATTGAGTGAAATGCACCCTAGCGCTTCCTGGTAGCCTGGAGCTCGAACTACATTTTTCATTCATAACCTCGTATCTCAATCTCAGAGAGGCTAATTAAATGGTGCGAGAGTCTTAAAATTCCAGTCCTTTTCTCTTCAATTTTACACCCTTAAGAGAAAAACAGAAACCTTCTTCTCCGTTATGGGTTTTATAGCAACACGCTGACATAACTCTCTTAAACGTGCGTTGAGTCGTTTTTGAGCCTTTTCGGCACGCACATTGTACACTTTGCTTTATAATATATATTGATTATTTAACTTGACTTGATTTAATATTTTATAATTAATCTTGTTAACATTTTTTTCATATATTACTTAAAAATCTACAAATGAATCTTAGTGCGTGTCATGTTATATTTTTATATTTATGCTAATGGCTTATTGTTGGTAACCTTGAATTAATAAAAAACTTTTTTGCAATTTATTAAAGTCATTAAGTGACAAATAATTAGCCTTCTTCTACAAGCAATTGGGCAGGCCATGGCATTGGCGGCCCACCACGATTCCTCCTCTTCCTCTATCCGATAGATTATTGAAAAAACTATATAGCTACCATGTCACGGCCTGCACTGCATTTGATGGATCATGGAAGAGAATGATAAGATAGGCGGTAATTTATTTCTTCCCTGAGGAGCATTTCCCAATGTATCTAATGTAATTAAGGAAGATTGTCTTCGAAACCTAAGAACGCGGAGAGGAGGACCAGAGCAAGGAAGACCCCCGGAAGACAGAAGGCACTTCTTTAGTGAGTAAGTAATCGGAAAAACAAGCATGTGCTGGATATTTATTGTTTCTTTATTCTAATTGCATTAGTGTGTTATGCAATCATGCGTAACATCTCACTTACATCCAACTGCTGCAAATACCCGTTCTGCCTATGAGTTTGGGAAGGGTGGAAAAATTAATGAAATGGGGTTATTTATTATTCTACCCTTAATAAGAACTGATTATTATTTAGAACGTCGTTAGTGATTTATATACTTTATAAGGTTTATCATACTTCGATATGCAGTTTTTAATGCGCAACGATACGTTATTGAAGTTATAAAAATCTTCCAGCTTAGATTGCTTATAAAAAGCTGTTCTACACCCTCCCATAAAAACATTTATTCCCATTTATATGAGAGCTGTACAGGTTGCAGAAGCAACCCATATCGGATTGTCTGAAAAAACGATAATTACGATAAAGATTTTTGGAAATGCAATTATAAATAATAATAATCACTTCTTATTATTGTACCTTTAAAATATTTATTTTATTTCTTGAAAATAGTAATAGGATCATGTTTTGAAATGATGAATATAATAATCCTCAAACTAATCAAAAACTAATTATACAACAATTCAATGTTGTTACCAAAAAAAAAAAAAAAAAAAATTTTAAATAATTTATTTTTGAAGAGAAAAGATTTGGCTCAGCCGGGAGTCGATCCCGGGTCTTGCGCGGGATGCTTATGCATTACACCACGGAGTCGCTTCCAAACGGTGCCAAATCCTTCCTCTTCACTGACACCTCTCCCACGATCTCGCAAGTCTTGCGAGTATTTACGGGAGGTGGACAATTTTTGTCCAACTTTTCGGCATCTCTTGAATGTCACGCGGAAGACCCGGGTTCGACTCCCGGCGGAGCCAAATCTTTTCTCTTCAAAAATAAATTTAAAATAATTTAAAAACAAGAGTGGTCATCCACGATAATGATTAAATTAATACAAAAAAAAAAAAAGTAAGAACATTCACGTAGGAGAAGAATAAATTACAAAAAAAAAAAAAAAACTAAATATAGGAAAGGTTCTTTCATTTTATATATTTAAAAATCTGATTTTTTTTTCTCTATCATCAATAAAGATGATGAAGGGGATGATGCCTTCTTCCTCATGAGGGCACTTAATGAGGCCATATCCTTTACGCTACACAACCCCACAGTTGGCTTTCAATTACAGACTTTACCGGGCAAGAAGAATTGTTGAAAATGCTTTCGGCATTTTGAGTAATAGGTTTAGAATTTTGCTGACTACAATCAATTTGCTACCAGAAAAAGTAGACATAATAATTTTGACCTGCGTGGCCCTGCACAATCTCTTGATAACGAAAAACTGCACGGGTTACTTAGATACTGGTAGGGAAAAATAATTGATTGATAAATTAACTGGAATACTGCTGAAATATATGACAACTGATACACTCGCATATTTTCCGTTTTCATATAATTTAGATTCAACAACACTAACCGGATTGCATTGTGAGGTAGGGCAAAATACTCCTACAACAGCCAAAGTAGTAAGGGATGAGCTGGCGAAATATTTTTTTCGAAAACCCATTATGATGAAAGGATCAATTCGTTCATATGAACCAATATTTTATAAATATTTTTATGTAATAAGATAAGAGATTGGCCATGGCAGAGACTGGAACCAAGGCCACTCGCATTACTAGTGCGCAGCTTAAGTCGGGTTTGAGTCCTCGCCATCGCCAATATTTTACCTTATTACATAAAATTCGAAAATACCCAACCCTATTTTCGTTAAATTGAAGAATTTACTTTGTGACTTTTGTTAATACAAAACTAATATTTCAACTATTCATTAGTTAAAAATTGTATGTATTCTAACCTTGTATATTATTTTAAATAGCTTGACAAACTATTTAAATATATCTATAAAATAAATTTCTTCATGTTCAACCAATTAATGAAGGGTTGGGCATTACAAGTACTCAACACTTTAATTAAATCATCTCCCTGATTATACCAAAAATGTAAAATATTCACCGTTTAACATTTTATTAGGCTATAATTAGGTGTTATAGACCGAGAGGCCGTTAGAGAAAATCATAATCACAAGCTGAAATTCTGAGAGCGTTTTTGAAATCCTAATGGTGTTTAAATTTAAGAAACCAGGGCCTGTCATTCATATAATGACAGAAAAGGGTCTACATGTACAAATTGCAGCCACCTTTAATAGAAATTTATGTCTTAATTCAAATATTTGCTTATAGATCAAAAACGATTAATCGCAGAAAATACTTAAACTTCACGTCCAATGAAAAACTTTTATTTCACAAAATAAGCTTCTCATAACATTACTGATACAGATAGCTCACTCCTGAGTAGAGATAAAAATAAAAACGTGAAAGTATTCTTACTACGTGCTAACACCTTTTTATACTCATAAATAAAAAAATAAATAAATTAAAGTTAAATAAATAAATTAAAGTACGGTTTTTAAATAAAAGTGGGATCCCAATAATGGCATAATCGTTTAGGTTGTGTATATATATATATATATATATATATATATATATATATATATATATATATATATATATATATATTTTCACGTGTTTTTTTGATTTTCTCAAAAACGGCTCTAACGATTTTGATTAAACTTATTATTTGATCTATTTATATGCCCGAGATATGTCTGTAAAAATTTCATCAAAATTGATCAACCGAAGGGGGGACTTTACTTAATAAATTTTGTATCATTTTCACGGGGTTTTTTATTTACTCAAAAACGGCTTTAACGATTAATAAAAATAAGATATGAATGTAGAAAAATGTGTGACTTTGGGAAATGATATTTAACAAAACACGTCAATTTCTTATCTAAGTAAGTTGGTAAGTGAAAGTTGTGTGTTGCGCGCACGCACCAGATTTTTTTGAAGTATATTAGTCTCTGGTTCAAATATTTGCAGTACAGGGATTCTTCACCCTTTTCATGACTTTTCTCAGTCCTGCTTACATCATGCAATGCCTAAAAACAAAATAAAAGTATTAATAATTAATATCTCTCTCACTAAAATTCCCGGAGGGCTAACTGTTAAACTTCCCTCTAGTTCGCTATCCTCCGGTGGGTTATAGGTAGAACAAGAATTCCATGATTGCACGGAATCTTGCAAGAAATGCATATACTTAAAATAAAACAGGGATGAATAATAAATCTGAAAATAAATTACAAGACTAAATAAATATTTACAGCACGACAACCAAAACCAAATAATTTTAATTTAAATACCGTATCTGCTCTTGCTCCACCTCTTTTTGAATTCTCAATTTTTTTCCTCTCATATAGATACGTACAAAGTGAAACGATATAGATACGTAAGAAAATTCTAAATACAAGAAATTAGCTAAACATCGCTGAAAGATACTCTGGAAATTTTTGATGTTAAGGAGCAGGGAGACCTAAAAATTTTACCCTAATGCGTAATGAGGTCAATTGGGTAGTGCTATCAATAAACATCTTTCATTTACATACTTATACTGGGTTAAGTAACTAGATCTTAAATATTTGTTCAGTATATCCTTTCAATTCCTAAGAGATTTTTTTTATTTCATTAATGTATAGGTTCTCAATTATTTATAACAATATCAAAAGATAGTTACAACCTTTTTAGAGTATGTTGTATGAGTACTTTAATGAAATCTTTAAATATGCACATTTCATAATATACTTTAATTTTGAAAAAGCAAGCAACAAGAATATCTTGAAAAATAAATAATTTATTTCATTTATTTATTAAAATAAATAATTTATTTCATTTATTTATTAAAATAAATAATTTATTTTATTTATTTATTGAAATAAATAATTTATTTTATTTATTTATTGAAATAAATAATTTATTTATTTGTTTCTATATTTATGTTATTTACGTAACTCTCGCACAATTTATAAATACAATGTTTATTAAAATGTCTAATCTTGATTAAAGGGATGTGGTAATAAAATATTCAAATAAATGGGACTTTATTTAATGTTTATTTTTGTACTTTGAGCCTTTAATGTCCCAAGTTGGGGAATAATTCTTGAATTTGTACATCAATTAGTTTTTATGTATTTAAACACAGCAATAAAAACACACACCCATAATTAATAATTTTTCTGGTGAAATGAGTTAGGGAAAGTAAATAAAATTGCTTTAATTTCTTTCTTTGCTTATGATGGATTAGCATTTTAGGTACGACATTGAAATAAAAGAGAGACTTTACTAGTGACTCTATTTAAATATGTTTTGTAGTCACTGTTGTAACTCATAACCTCTAAATTAAGAAAGAAGTAGCAGCCCTCTAAAATCACAATGAAACCGTTTCACCAACCTCAAATTATCCCCCGAATTTCCATTTTAACATCTAAACTTTTTTTTTTCGTTCTTGAATTAGGATAAAGAAATCATTTTTAAAAAATAAATAGCTTTAAAGCATGGTTCTTTACCTTGTGGATTGAAGTGCTTCTTGACACTGCTTTAACATCTCTAATCACTCAGTTCTTGACTTGTGCGATTTATGTTTCACATCGTACAACGCAGGTCTGTCCTTTACGAGCTCTATCAATTTTAATGCCTGGTCATTCGTTCAAGGGTTCAATTTAAAACTAAGGAAACTGTAAAGAACCTAACCAAATTCAATTTAGGAATAATGGCGTCTTCAACGCTAGTTTTTGGAGAATAGTATGTTTCGTGATCGCCAGGAGGCGCTGATATACTTTGATCCAAGACTTCGAACATGTTCGACATATTTGATCAAACGGAGCGTTTAAATAGAAGTGCCAGATTAGCATTGGATGTTCAATGATAGTAACCACATATATTTTTAAGTAAATTAGATATTTTCTTTTCTTTAAGTTAATTAATCTTGATGGAATCGCGATGTAGTTAATTATAAACAAACAGAATACGTTTTTCTATAAAAATTTAACTACAATATTGTGAAATTTTATATACCTAGTGCATTCCCACATAATTATTACATTATGTGTACTTAATTCATTGTGGTGGCTAGAATTATTATGTATACATTAAACTATAGTTTCATAATTATGTGGGAATGCAACTATATATAATTACATAATATAGTATAAAGTTAAATATTTATAGAAAAAAGTATTCTGTTTGTATATATAACTTTGCATATTTATATGTATGTATGTATTTATTTAAATATATATATGTATATTTAATTCTTAAAATTTCTTAAATTTCTTATTTCTTAAATTTTTATTAAATCAATCGATCTTTGTAATTTTTGGAAGCCTCTACAAACTATTTATAGTATCTAGAAAATGAAAATTTGTCCTCAAAATCATACAATTAACAAACAGGTGTCCATTAAAGGTCCTTTTCTGTTGGAATTAAAAACTAAAAGCATTAGTTTCCAATCCAGGTGACTAACTAATGTTGATATATACCAAAACCATGTTTATAAAAAATGTTTTGAGATCACAAAAAATTGTTTATTTAGTTATCAAGAGAGCAAACTTTTGAAACAAAACCATTCTGGATAAGTATGATTCATTGCAAATAATTAGGATGAGATTGCGCAACAGCTAAAGTTTATAAACCAATTTCTATTTTATAATTACAATACATATCTCCATGGTTGACCTCAAGATAAATCAAGCACAGCAAAATCATGGTTTCGGTCAGATTAAACTTGAAATAAAAAGATGAAGTTATTATTTAGTACATTAAAACCTTTCCTCTCACATTACACATCATCACAGCAATTAAAGAAATTGTGGGTAAGAAACAAGGTCAAATATTGTAGGAATAACAGCTAATGGTAAATAAAATATCTGAGACGGCGTGAGTGTACTTAAAAAAATAATAATTAAAATAATAATTAAAATAAATTTATAAAAGGGACGATAGAATAATTAAAATAAATTTATAAAAGGGACGAGTATTATATTCATGAAGTTAATAATATATTAATAGAATATATTGAATGTAGAATACAATAGAATATATTGTTAAATATATAGAATAAAGAATACAATAGAATATATTGTTAAATATATAGAATATAGAATACAATAGAATATATTGTTAAATAGAAATAATAACATGAACTATAAAAAAAAGATAAGGTGGTTATAAGCAGAACATAATTATATTGGCAATGTAATCAGTGGTAAATAACCATTTTAATACAATTACCTAATAAAGATATATAAAAATTTCAAAAGTAATAAGATTGGTACATTTAAGTATTGGTAAATGTACAAAAGTATTTAATAAGAAATTAGAGACCTAATAAACAAATGGACACCTACATCTTTTTTCAAAATTTCATTACTCAGTTTTTTATTTTTTTTTAAATTTCTGTGGTCATTATAAGTTTATGCCTACTCTTTATATAATTATATAAACCGTGCGAACCTGAAATTTGGTATTTAGTTTAGGTATATGCCCGCGATGTGACAGCAAAAATTTCATCAAAATTGCTCAAAGGGAGGGGGTACTTTATTTAATAACTTTTTAGGTTTTTTTTTTATTTACTCAAAAACGGCTTTAACTATTTTGATCAAACTGGGTATTTGATGTATTTATATGCCAAAGATGTGACTGTAAAAATTTCATCAAAATTGATTAACCGGAGGGGGGACTTTACTTAATAAATTTTGTATCATTTGCACGTGTTTTTTAATTACTCAAAAACGGCTTCTTACTTTCACTTACCTATATATGAAATATATAGTATGTGGAAGTATTGCGATCGTGAAAAATTTCGACTTCCGGTTTTCAACGGAAATACACGTTTTGGGGTCCCCTGAGTCAAAATAACCAAGTCCCGCGAAATGGTCTGTGTGTGTGTGTGTCTGTGTGTGTGTGTGTGAACAGACTAGCTCAAAAACTATAAACCGTGCGAACCTGAAATTGGTTATTTAGTGTATGTATGTGCCCGCGATGTGACAGCAAAAATTTCATCCAAATTGCTCAAAGGAAGGGGGTACTTTATTTAATAACTTTTTACGTTTTTTTCGATTTTCTCAAAAACGGCTCTAACGATTTTGATTAAACTGAGCATTTAATCTATTTATATGACCGAGATATGACCGTTAAAATTTCATCAAAATTGATCAACCAGAGGGGGGACTTTACTTAATAATTTTTGTATAATTTTTTCGTGTTTTTTTTATTTACTCAAAAACGATTTTAACGATTTTGATCAAACTGGGTATTTGATGTATGTATATGCCAAAGATGTGACCGCCAAGATTGCATCAAAATTGATCAACCGGAGGGGGCACTTTATTTCATAACTTGTTTTACAATTTCTACCTTTCCTTCGACTATCTCAAAAACAGCTATAATGATTTTAATCAAATTCGCCATGTATAATGAAAATAAGGTGTTCTTTAATATCAGGTAAGCTTTAACGTAATTAAAACTTTCTGAGGGGGCTTAAATGGGGAAGGGGTCTTTTTTGTTTTCCTGTAAAGTACACTTGTTTTTGTTTATATGGAAAAATTAACTGTCTCTCATTACGCCTAAAAATAAGAAATGGCTAAATGTGAGATATGATAAAAATAAAGAAAACACAAAGAGGAGAAAAAAAGAAAAATATTCAGTCAACTCATAAAAATCGTTGAGCCCATGCATGCGGAGTACAGAGTTGGGCACTATCCGAGTAAAAAAGTACTAGTTTCGGATACTAGATACTTAGTTACAGATACTTTTTTACTCGGATACTGTACTCGAATCCCTCCAAAATTTTCAAATGTATCCGAGTACTTATCGTATCTGTCAGATTCGGATACAGTGACTACTCGTATCTGTCCGGACAGATACCCGAGTATCTGTGAGTACTTCGGTATTTAGTTATTTTTTTCCGGATACTATTTCGGATATTTCTACTTCTGGGGCTGGGTTGTTTACAATTCCATTATTATTCTAATATTCTATTAAAATTATAAACAAATTATTAGCATTAACCCGTCAACATTTTATCGCTTCGAAATAAGGGTGCAATATCCAAAGCGTTAATTTTGACAAAAAGTAATAATTTAAAAAATATATATAGGAATATTCCATTGTGAAAATTATTTACTTTTTTTATCTTTTCGGATTTTTAAAATTGTAAACTACTGTGATGATAATAGTGGCTTATAATTGGAAAATACTACCGATTTTAAAATTCGATGCTGGTGGGGGGGACATTTTATTAACTTTCCGTTTTCTTCGAGATGGGTCTTTATGGTAACGGCAGATTTTGAAAATAGTAACATTTTTAAAATTTGGTTGGGGAGGGCGTTACTACGATTTTTTTTTTAACTTCTGATTAATTTGTTATGAGTGTCAGTCTCTATTTTTACGTGTTCGTAGATTTTGAAAAAGTATTAATTTTTAAATTCAATCTTGGTGGTGGTGGCGGTCGGGGGGGGGGGGGAGGGGTATTCCTCATTCCACAA
This sequence comes from Aelia acuminata, assembly GCA_911387785.2. NCBI lineage: Eukaryota > Metazoa > Arthropoda > Insecta > Hemiptera > Pentatomidae > Aelia > Aelia acuminata. The sequence goes on along the minus strand of OU426978.1, from coordinate 154,962,923 downwards.
CTTTAAATTCACGGAATATTTTGAAATGTGGGAATATTCTTCATGTTTACCTAAGCATATTATATCATGACCAGGTAACCATTAACATTAATATTTATTTTAAAGTTCGAGTGGGGAGGGGCCTATAATATTGAAAACGGTAACATTTTCGAATTTCTTTTAAACGCGTGTCCATTACTAAGTTATGGACGGTATTTTTGAAAAAAATATTCATTTTGTATTTTAATAGGGTGGAGAGGGGGGGAGGGCGCACTATAAAGAAGTTAGATTTTCGGAGTTCTTTCACACAGAGGTCCAATATTATGTTATCGGGGACGTTGTTTTTGAAAAAAAAATTTATTTTGTTTTTTAATAGGGGTCGAGAGGGGGTGGGCGCACTATAAAGAAGTTAGATTTTCGGAGTTCTTTCACACAGAGGTCCAATATTATGTTATCGGGGACGTTGTTTTTGAAAAGAATATTTATTTTGTTTTTTAATAGGGGTCGAGAGGGGGGGGGGGGCGCACTATAAAGAAGTTAGATTTTCGGAGTTCTTTCACACAGAGGTCCAATATTATGTTATCATATATTCACATAACAGCTGAATGAAATGCGTTTAGAATTAAATTCTGGTTATCTTAACAATAGCATGGTAACCATTTTTTTTTTAAATCTTGGATGACTTAAAGCAGCTATTCCAGCATTGATTGACCCTGAATTTGAAAATTGAACTACATCGATAGTAGCGGATACCTATGAAATCAAAACTAGGATTTGAGGACGCGGAAGATGTTAGAGTAAGTAGATGAAATTATCCCTTTATCTAGGTCATAGATTACAGTATCATTTTCCCCTGATGGATAAATATGGATTTTGAGAGGAGTCGTTTATCATGATTAGGTACAGTAGCTAATACGGAGGGGTTCTCAAAATGAAAATAATGGTTATAGTACAGGAGCCAGATGCAACAAATCTCACCCATAGAACATACACCTAAAAATTTCAGCATTTTTAGAAACCACAGAGTCAAGTGCGAAACCGACAGTCTGGCAGCGATAAAATTCTTACTAATGCCTTAAAAATTAATTTGAATAATTAATTTTTTTCATAAAAATTCACCCATAAAACATACGGATGAAATATGGTTTAATCGTTAGGTTTTTATTTCTGTAGAAAGGGAAAATCCTCTGGCAGCGATAAAACTCTTACTAGTACCTACCAGACGCGCGCAAGAATCACAAAAACTCACCCATAAAACATACGATTCATTCTTGTGCCAATTTATTCAAAAAGGTTCCTAAACACGAAATTCGGTCGTCTGGCTGGTTAAAAATTCTTACTAATACCCGCCAGACGCGTTTATAAGTTAAAAAATCGTTCCGATCCAGGTGAACGTTTGCCTTATTTTTCCATTTAATTTTTATTTATGAGCATTTCTAAATGTTCTAAGAAATCATTTTTAGGGGCTTAACATTCACATTTAGCAAAAATAATTATTACTATCGATGCTAATTATTTATATCGGACTTAAAAAGCATACTACCAAGCATTATTTCTTGGGACGAAGAGGACTTATTGTCCAGTCCATGTATTTTTGTTGCTCCAAAATAACTTCCTGTATGATCATTGATTAGTCAATGTGAATACATAAATGTAATGTTTTAAGCAAATTCTTTGTAGTATTGAAGTCACCTTTTAAAAGTTATTTTTTTATTGATTCGCCAGATTTTTCTAGAATTTAAGTTTAAAATGTTTAATTAATTATAAGTACTTCTTTGAGTAGATTTAATGTACAAATTTTCATTCTGTCATAAAAAGAAATATTGTTCTAAAAATATTAAAAAACAAAAACAAACTATTTTATTATGAAATGTGAAAAACCGGAATCATATAAATAATGCCCAGGTCTGCTTGTGTGTACTCTCAGTTTTATCTAATTATTGAGTCCAGATATGAACAATTTGTATACTGTACCATCCATTGTATATTGCTAGTTTTACAATTCCTTATCTTAAGTTTACACCTGATCGTTGTGTACCCTTTCACTTCAAAAGGGTTGGGTTTCCCCGCAGTAAACCCTTTGAAGTCGGCAAATTAACCTCTCCTACCTCAACCCTCATAATTTTGCCCTAGTCTCTGCAACACTCTTTACTCAGAAATGAAAACAGGAGTTTTTTTATCATTGAAATATTCATTTTTAATTTCACTATCTTTTACATGATTATCTTTGTAAAGTACCCATGTCAATGCTAACACACCATCAGTTTGATGAGGTTTCCATTATTTTGTTACTTCTTGTTGTTACAAGCCTATGCGACAATGACAAAGATTCCTTAGTCATTTTTAAGTTAAAAAGATAAAAAGTTGAATAAATTATTAAAATGTAAGATAGTATAAATGTTTTTCCATATAATTTAATTGATTTGTAAAAAAATTGAAATAGTTTGTGAATTGCATTTTATTATCTCAAATAAACTGTTCCTGATTCTTTTTGATTTATAGCGTCTCCATTTTAGATAGGAATGTTTCAATTCATATCTACTCTTATTGTGTGTTTCTTTATATTTTGATTATAATAAAACGTACTATAATAAAATTTATGTGCAACTAATATAGACCCTCACAACGAAATAATCAGAAGTTAAAAAAAATTGCGTAGTAGCCCCGCACCAAATTTTAAAATTGTAAATATTTTCGAAATCTGCTCCCCCAATATCTTAAACGCTCATCCCGAAGAAATCCTCCCTCGCTGCATCGAATTTTAAAATTGATTCCATTCACCAAATCCATACCCGTATGAGCCCTCATTTAGTGTATATTAACAAAAATATAAATTCTATTCGTATTAATTTTAGAAGTTACAATTTGCTCTTAAAGGTGGACCCCCACAATATAGTAATTTTAAAATTATTTCTATTTTCAAAAGTTAAGCCAGCCTAAACATAATTATGCTTCTTTATTGTGAAGAAATAGAAAAAAAAATTTTCCGTTTGAATATTATTAATTTTAAATAATTACAATTTTAAAAGTATGATTATTTTTAAAATTTTCGATAGGATCCTTATTTCGAAAACATAAAATGTTGACAGCCTAATAATAATAAAAAAGTTTAATAACAACATTTTAAATATTCCTAACCTCAGAAGTAGAAGTATCCGTACAACATTAATACTTTTAAAAATCTACGAACGCGTAAACATAGATATAGACAGACAATCATAACAAATTAATCAGAAGTTAAAAAAAAAATCGTAGAAACGCTCTCCCCAACCAAATTTTAAAAATATTACTATTTTCAAAATCTGCCGTTACCATAAAGACTCTTCTCGAAGAAAACGGAAAGTTAATAAAATGTCCCCCCCCCCCCCCCACCAGCATCGAATTTTAAAATCGGTAGTATTTTCCAATTATAAGCCACTATTATCATCACAGTAGCTTACAATTTTAAAAATCTGAAAAAATAAAAAAAGTAAATAATTTTCACAATGGAATATTCCTATATATTTTTTTTAAATTATTACTGTATCCGAAGCTGACAGATACGAGAAGTACTCGGATCCTTCGGAATCCGTCCGTACGGATACGGATACTATCTGTATCTGCTCTCATGAGTACTTTCCACAGCTACAGTATCCGATATCTGTATCTGCAGATACAATTTGCCCATCTCTGGCGGAGTACGCCTTTAATGACAGACCATTGTTCATAATTAAAGCCGTTCTGTTCATTTGAGAAGTGGCTATTAACAAAACGCATTAATGTCTAATCTAAGTAAGTTGGTAAGTGAAAGTTGTGTGTTGCGTGCAAGCACCAGATTTTTCATAATTAAAGCCGTTCTGTTCATTTAATGGAAATTATTTGTTGCATAGTAACTAAATGAGATTTTCAACAAGTACATAGAGAATAATAAAATCAGACGACTTGGAGTATTATGCTTGCATTGCCGAATTATTACAAGTAAAAACTTTTATTTAATAATAAAAAAAAAGTTTTTTTACTTTCACTTACCTATATGGGTAATTTCAAAATTTCGGTCACATTTAGGCATCAAATTAAACAAAAAAAAAAAAGAATAATATGTGTGTTTTTTTGCTCCTTATCAATCTTTAAGGTTGTCTGAGCAAGTCACTGATGTGAGCATACATAATTACCAGTCAAACCATACATACGCCATATTGAAAAAAATATAATTCCAGGGAGTGAGGTAGGTGCCTAGGAAGTGAGAAAAGTTTTTTATTTTAACATTTTTATTTTAAGAAAATAAGAAGCAGTTAGAAAATATCAAAATATAAAATATTACACAAACTTTTAAGCGATAGGACCCAGAAAGGTTTTAATTTTGTGAATGTGGTATAGCTTATTTTGTAATTTACCTGCTTGCTGAAGAGAGCATGAAGTTTTTTTAGGGACCCTGATAAAATCCTTTTTTGTTTCTTAATTTCTTGTGATACATTCCTTTTGTCCTGGACACAATTGTGAATGTTCGTCATCCTCAAGAAAATTCATAACATCTTGACGGACCTGAGCATTTACCTTTTTCATTCTGTGCAATAGCTCCTCGCTGCACTTCTTTTGTGAGCAAGGAAAGTAATAATGCACAGTGATAGACTTTTTGTATTATAAATTTATTGTAAAAACTTGAAAACACTCAATCACTAGATGTTAACCTCACTCCCTAGATCCCTAGATTTTAAGATTTTCTAGGGAGTGAGAGACTAGGGAGTGAGGTTTCCGCCATTAAATGGTACAGGCGGTTAGTAGAGTAAGTAAGTAAGCTATTCAAAAATGTTTTCCACAAATTACCATCAAACTACAATCAATGTGAAAAGGATGATTAAAATGCACTTACCTTTATTGGAAAACTTATTCACTAGGAAGTGAGGTTGAATAAAAATACCCTATGAGTTTCAAAACTTGAACACAAATTAACCTTCCTAGTCTCGGGATTGTTCTTAGCGGGAAAAATCATGTGTACTCCATGTTGAAGCAGTGTTATCGCATAGGTTGGAAAAACAAAATTTCCCTGTTCCTCCAGTTTAGCGGAACTTATAAAAAATTTCTAGGGAGTGAGGATCAACACCAGTGACACTCATGAAATGAACTAATTAGGTAAATTGAATTAATTAATTTTTATTCATCAGTTGAATATTGGACTTAGACATAATAACCTTTCTAAAAAACCCTAGATTTATGGACTTACACCCAGAAGTTTCACAATATTCAGCTAACTTGTGGAGTACCTCTGGGTTGTGACATCACTAGGGAGTGAGAAATCAATATTTTGCATTTTTTTTTCCTGGGCCGTAAATTACAAATCACAATTAATGTTTAATGATAAGTAAGCTTTCAAACAGATAGATTTCAGGAAAAAATTATCAAAATGGATTCAACTGTGATTTGGCCCAATTATTGTTCTGTGACATAAATGTGACCAAAATTTTGAAATGACCCATATATGAAATATATAGTAAGTGGAAGTATTGCGATCGTGAAAAATTTCGACTTCCGGTTTTCAACGGAAATACACGTTTTGGGGTCCCCTGAGTCGAAATGACCAAGTCCCGCGAAATGGTCTGTGTGTGTGTGTGTGTCTGTGTGTCTTCTGTGTGTGAACAGACTAGCTCAAAAACTATAAACCGTGCGATCCTGAAATTGGGTATTTAGTGTAAGTATATGCCCGCGATGTGACAGCATAAATTTCATCAAAATTACTTAAAGGGAGGGGGTACTTTACTTAATAACTTTTTAGGTTTTTTTCGATTTTCCCATAAACGGCTCTAACGATTTTGATTAAACTGAGTATTTGATCTATTTATATGCCAAAGATGTGATAGCCAACATTTCATCAAAATTGATTAACCGGAGGGGGGGACTTTACTTAATAAATTTTGTAACATTTTCAAGTGTTTTTTTTATTTACTCAAAGAAGGCTTTCACGATTTTGATCAAACTGGGTATTTGATGTATGCATAAGCCAAAGATGTGATAGCCAACATTTCACCAAAATTGACCAACCGGAGGGGGGACTTTACTTAATAAATTTTGTATCATTTTCACGTGTTTTTTTTTTATTCAAAAACGGCTTTAACTATTTTGATCAAACTGGGTATTTGATGTATTTATATGCCAAAGATGTGATAGCCAACATTTCATCAAAATTGGTCTAACGAAGGGGACCACAACAACGCATTAATTTCTAATCTAAGTAAGTTCGTAAGTGAAAGTTGTGTGTTGCGCGCACGCACCAGATTTTTTTACATAATTTTAACAAGATTAATTTTGAAAAAAAAGAGAAACTGAAATAAGAATTGCTTTTGAAATATGAGTGGTTACTATCGTAGAAAATCCAACCCTAATCTATCATCCCTAGTGCAATGATCAATTTGATCAAATATTTTGAACATGTTCGATGTTTTTGATCCAAGCCTATCAGCGCTCCTTGGCCGCCAGAAAACATACTACTCTGGCAAGCCTAGCTTTGAAGGCGCCATTATCCATATTTTTGTGTTGTAAATATTGATGTAATTATGCATTAATTAATTATTGTATTTATTGAATTATATATATCAAGTAAGTCATGCCTGTATTAATTATGGTGGCAGTTGGGTATGGCCAGATGACAATGACCGTTGTGAGTTGTGTAACAAAGTTATCCAATATAATCCGTTCTTTACTTATACATTTTGAGTTGTTTATTCTTCCCGGAGTGTTCTGTTAAAAGGTTATGGGCCCAGTGTACCCATTTTGAGTTATGTACTTGGGATTTTGTTAGTAAAGTCGGATTTCGGTATTTTGAAGTGAGGCCACGTGTTTGTCATTGAGTCACGTGTTTGTCACTGAGTGAAATTTTTTTTTTTTTGTTAATTATGGCAACTACAAGTTTTGGAAACGTTGTCTACGGTATTAAACCGTTCGATGGAATAAATTTCACCAATTGGAATTTTCGAATGAAGTTACTTTTGGAGCAGAATGGAGTACTTGGTGTACTATCACAGGAACCTCCAACAACGGAAGCCGAGCTCAAGGCTTTCATCGTAGACGATGTTAAGGCTCGAAATATCATAGTTCAAGGACTTGCCGACAACATTCTGCCTACGATAAAGGACAAGAAAACAGCTAAACTGATTATGGAAGCTCTCGAGAAAACGTACGAGAAGCGCGGCATGAAATCGCTTGTAAATGCACAAAAGATGTGGAGGAAGCTGGAATACAGAAACGAGCGACCGCTTCAAGAATTTTTCCAGGAGTTCGAGACATTGTCATCAGAAGTAAAAATTGCTGGAGGGAAATTAGAAGAAGACGAAGTCGTCAGTCAGTTGTTGGTCGCAATGCCATCTGACTTTGATGCAGTGGTGTCAGCAATGGATATTCTTTTCAACCAAAATGAATCTTCCATCAGTTTGGAGTATGTAAAGAATACCCTTTTGGCTGAGTACGAGAGATCCAAGAAGAAAGAGGACCAGTCCCAAAATGTATTTGCTGCCTACAAAAATAGAGGTAAGTGGTCCAACACTTTTAGAAATTACAAGCCAAACAGTAGTGAACCATCCAATAACAAGTCCAGTGTTATTTGTTATTATTGTAGAGAAGGGGGGCACATGAAGAATTTTTGTCCTAAGTTGAAAAATAAAACTTTTGACGCTACATCTGGTGATAAGACTGATAACGAATTTACCTTCATAGTTAACAGTGATGAAACTTCTCATGTTTGTAAACATTCCTCGGATTTGACGTACTTTGTGGTGGATTCAGGGGCTACAAGTCATCTTTTGAAAGTTGATTAAATCGACTATTTAAGAGATTCCACTAAAGTTAATTTGAATATTAGTGTTGCCAAAAAGGGAGAGAGTGTCAGTGCTGAGAATAAGGGTAACCTGGTTTGCTTGTCTGAGAGTGGTGACAAGGTAAATATTTGTGATGTTTTGGTTTGTGACAATTTATCAATGAATCTCCTATCTGTGATGAAATTGGAACAAAAAGGATGTAAGGTGTTATTTGAAAATTCAAGTGTTAAAATTATCTTTGGAAATAAAGTGTTAAGGGGAGAACTTTTTGGAAAACTTTATATTGTGAAACTACATCTGATTCAAGAGCATGCTAATTTGGTTTCAGCAAGTAATAAATTGATGCATCAGAAGATGGCACACAGCTCGCTCTTCCCGGTCGGACTTTGCGACATTTGTTTGAAAGGTAAACAAACCAAATTACCATACATGAAATCCATCCCTGATGACTGGAAGGCAAGTATAGTGCTCCAACGTATTTCTTCAGATGTTTGCGGAAAAATATCACCTCCCACTTATGATAACTATAATTATTTCGTTACTTTTATTGACCATTTTTCAAATTTTTGTGTTATGTATTTATTACATTCAAAATCTGAAGTTTTTGACAAATTCAAAATTTACGTTGCGATGGTTGAGGCAAAGTTTGGTACCAAAATAGAAAATTTAAGATGTGACAGAGGTGGAGAATATGTTTCTGGTAAATTTATTGAGTTCTGCCAGTCTAAAGGAATTACTATTAGTTACTCGATGCCCAGGAATCCGTCTCAAAACGGTAAAGCAGAACGAATGAACCGAACTCTACTGGAGAAGGCTAGGTGCTTGCTATTGGACAGCACATTAGATAAGGATATGTGGCGCGAGGGTATCAACAAACCGACAATCAGCCCGATGACCTCTATGCCCGTTAGTTGCCCGCTTCACAACCCTTCGGGTGCTCCTAGCTGCTGTAGCAGAGAAAAATATGATTATCGACCAACTCGATGTGAGAAGTGCGTTTCTTAAGCTATCTTAAAGTACCTGTTTTTATTAAGCCACCGGAAGGCTATAAAAGTGTCAGTGGAAAGGTGCTTAGATTAAGGAAAGCATTGTATGGTTTGAAACAAAGCCCTAAGTTGTTTAAAAAGTTGTCCCCGTGTCAGAAACTACCTTTTTTTAGGTTTAACAAAGGCATATTACTAACAAAGTGAAGAGGCTAATCACTATCGAATAATGGCCGACTAGTGTTTTGGGAAGTAGTACGACTATTAAACGGTGGAGCGCTACCGTACTTCGATCCAAGACTTCGAACATATCTCATATTTTGGAAACATTGTTTGATCAAAGAGCGTTTACACGATAACATTTTTCGTCATATGTCACTTTGTTCCAAGCTTTGGTCCAACAATGTTACCGTGTAAACAGGGCTTAACAGTTTTTTTTTTTTTTAACAACTCAATGTTAAAATTTAAATCATTAACTGTACTTTAAACACTAGGAAGTATTCAGGAAGAAGTATTCAACCTGCTAAATGTAAACAATGGCTACTGTGGCGCCATCTTGTGGTGACAACCAGTAGCTTGGATCAAAACATAAAATACCATTTTCTTAAATATGTAATTTATAAGAGATGTTTTTGCATTTTTGATCATTATTTTCAAAATAATAGCTTGTAAAATCATAAAAAGTAATAAATTAGGCCTAGAAGATGTCGGCCCTATCTAATTCAGTGTGAGACGGCAGCGCTATCTAGAGAGTTAGTAGCCCAAATAGTGGTATACATACTCCCACTGTTTTGAAGCCTAATCGAAAACACGCGGAGGCCCCTCAACTCCTATCACATCATGATGAGCTGCACCACAGCGAAAATAACATAACTTAACATCTCAGCGCACCTTCAAATACCACAGGTAGTACAAAGTTATGAGGTTAACCAGCATCGTTCCATTAGTGTTAATGGTTCGAAATTCATATTTTAATACGGTTTTTCTGTTTTAGAGGGATCAGAAAAAAAAAAAAGCCTAATCAGACTACGATCATCTGCCGACGCCGCTTGGTCTCCCTAGTTAGTGCCCGACATCTTCCTGGACCATTTCCTTGTTTATCGTCTTTTTATTTAAAAACCTCCTCCTAAATTCCTTTCTCCCATAATGGAGCAGTAATTAGGACTTGTGTCCTGGTACTGCTTTGTGTAAAGGTCTTATCTGCTTCATTTGAGGTCTGGGTCATCTCAAGTGTAACCCTGTGACAAGGTCCATGCTTATCTCTTGTAATTAACTTTGTTTCACTAAGAGGACAGCATTGCTCTGGCAGGATATTCCACTGAGTCTCTTACCCTCGCTTAGATAGCGCCCTTTGGTGTTCATGGTCCATGCACATCTCTTGGAGTCACCTTTTTCACTTGGGAAGCGTTGCTCGGGCGAGACATCCTTCCTAAATATTTATGCTCGCTTAGATTGCCTCCTGGTGGAACAGAGTCCATGCGTATCTCTTAGGGAACCCTTTGTTTTCCCCATAGGACAGCATAGCTCTGGCGAGATATCCTACTAAGAATAGTTCAGAGTTGAGTGCAACCTTGTCTTATAGAGAGAGATTTATTTACATCGCCACCAGAGTAATCAAAACACACACCAGAGATATTCAGGACAAGCGAGATATTACAGTGGGTGTGTTTGGTATTTGATGTATTTATATGCCCGCGTTGGGGCAGTCGAAATTTCATCAAAATTGATTAATTACAGGAATTGAACTTGGAGGATTAATTGAACATTTACTTACTAAATTTTGTCTCATTTTGACGTGTGTTTTGTATTTACTCAAAAACGGCTTTAACGATATTTAACGAGTCAAACTCGGCATTTGATATATACAGGGTGACATGCTACTCGTGCGACAAATTTCACCGGTAGATTCTCCACCATAAAATGAATAAAAAAGTTAATATTGACCATGGTCCGATTCTCAACCATTTCGGAATAATTTAGCTTTTTATCGATTTTGAAAGATATCACGACCTGGCATCGGAAAACCGTGATATCTTTAAATCTCAAAATTTCTCTGTAATCTGTAAATTCAAAAAGCTGATAGCACCGTTGAAATCTACATTAATTGTTTAATAACAAAATGGTCATTTCAAAATTTTTGGGCCCATTTTTCGTGTTTTATTTCAGCCAGAACAACAAAATAAATGAAAAAATTTACAAATCGGAAAGTGTTTAACATAATCCAGAGTTTCTAATTTTAGTTTCAGAAGGCAGCAAAGTTAAGGGAAAATACCTCATTTAATAACGCTTCTAACGCACTCTTCATTTTTTAATTTGGTGTTTCTAAGACCAAGATATGGATGACATAAAGAGAAAAAATTATGGTTCAAGGATTGTTAATGCTTGAGAATTTACATTTTAAATTTGAAAAAAAAAACTAATACAACTCACCAATATCTTAAAAATAAATTTATTTTTAATCATTTTATTTATGTTCAAATTGGAAGCAATTTGTTTTCTGCAATACACAAAAGTGCCCGTTTTCTCATACTCCCAACTGTCACACCAAAAGTGAGAAAACGTCGAAGTTCGATCCTTGCTCTCAAATTGTCTATGTTTGTCACTTCAGTGCGATAGATCAGTTCCTTGAGATATCCTCAGACGAAATATTCCATGGGGTTGAGATCAAGAGATCTTGGTGGCCATAGTACTGTCCCATCACGGCCGATCTACGTTTCGAATGTTCTGTCAAATACGCCTGAACTATTCTAGAGGAGTGAGGAGACGCACCATCGTGCTGAAAAATAATGTATCACATCAATTGTAAAAGAAGGTCCTCCAGTAAGGTAGGCCGCGTGTTTTCGATAATATTTAAGTAAAATGGCCCAGTTAATCTAAGGAGGGACCGATGAGTACATCTCCAATAACTTCCGCCCAAACACAGTTTTTCCCTTTTGTCATCGATATCGTGGTCTTAGAAACATCAAATTAAAAAATGAAGAGTGCGTTAAAAGCGTTATTAAATAAAGTATTTTCCCTCAAATTTGCTGCCTTCTGAAATAATTAGAAAACTCTCTGAAATAATTAGAAAACTAAAATTAGAAACTCTGGATTACGTTAAACACTTTCCGAAATTTATAAAAATTTTCACTTATTTTAATGTTCTGGTTGAAATAAAACCCAAAAAATTGGCCCAAAAATTTTGAAATGGCCATTTTATTATTGAACAATTAATGTAGATTTCAACGTTGCTATCAGCTTTTCGGAGAAATTTTCAGATTTAAAGATATTACGGTTTTCCGATGCCAGGTCGTGATATCTTTCAAAATCGATAAAAAGCGAAATTATTCCGAAATGATTGAGAATCGGACCATGGTCAATATTAACTTTTTTATTCATTTTATGGTGGAGAATCTACTGGTGAAGTTTGTAGCACGAGTAGCATGTCACCCTGTATATATGCCCGCGATGTAGCAGCTGAAATTTCATCAAAATTGGTCAAACGGAGGGGGCATTTATTTTGTAAATTTTGTCTCATTTTTAGGTGTTTTTTTATTTACTCAAAAACGGCTTTGATGATGTTGATCAAACTGGGTATTTGATGTATGTATATGCCAAAGATGCGATAGCCAACATTACATCAAAATTGATCAACCGGCGGGGGGGGACTTTACTTAATAAATGTTGTATCATTTTCACGTGTTTTTTTTATTTACTCAAAAAAGGCTATAACGATTTTGATCAAACTGGGTATTTGATGTATGTATATGCCAAAGATGTGACAGTCTAAAGTTCATATCCCGTATTTAACTTTTATTTAACAATAAAAAAAAATTATTTTACTCTAGAGAGTAACCACTTTATGCTCAAATCATTTAAAGCATTTAAGGTGAGAAAAAATATGGTATAAGATAATCTTTAATTAATTATATTTTAGTTTAGAAACTTTAGTTCCATAATAAATTTCTGAAGACAATATAAAGTGATTTTGGAGGATCACTAATTGTTCTCGGTTTCCAGAATCGCATAAGAGACAAACTTTACTACAAGTTGTAAATACACCACCTATCGATTCATCTTCACGATATATTTACAGAAAGCAAGTCGCTGTTAAAAATACCCATGCAGTAAAAAAAAACTCGACTGTTGATGAAATTTGGCCCCTTAAAAAAATAAATAAGCAATAATGAATCGAAAGGTACTGAGAATTCTCAAGTTTTGCTTTACTGATACATTATAAATTATGGAGATATATAAATGTGGAAATGTGTGGCATTTACATATTATCGAAACCCGTCGATTTCTAATCTATTAAGGTCTTAAGTGAAAGTTGTGTGTTGCGCGCATCGCACCAGATTTTTAACTATTGTGATTGTGCTAAACCCTATTGCAATTATATTTAATCTCGCCTCTGCTGCAATACGCCATGTTGGTACACACCGGTGCTACGAAGACCATCGTCGGCCCGAATGTAGTTGGAGATAAAAGGCTGTCGCCCTCCAGGTGGTGACTAAGGACCGCTACAGGGGAAGTAGCCAAAGTATTCGGAGAAGCAGAGGTAAAGATACAGTTGGGTTCAAACTGTGTCTCGCATTCAGCTCTAATGGCTGATGTAGAAGAAGAAGTTATTCTTGGAATGGACATAATGAACGCATGTGGTTTCCAAATAGACCTAAAAAGGCAAGTCGTAAATGTTAGGGGGGAGGAACTTTTTATGCATAATCGAGAATTGGCCAGCTTAGAAGTCACGTTAGGTGAAGACGTGGAACTTCCTGCAAGAAGTGAGATTATTGTGGCCGCTCGTCTCGATTCTACAACCCCCGCGTATCAGTCGAATCACCCCGTCTTACTGGAGCCTAGAAATCATGACCTGGAGGTCGGGAAAGGCGTCCTTGTCGGAAAGGCGCTCGTATTACCTACTAATAAGGTTCCCAAAGCTTTTTGCAATATCAGCGACTACCCAGTTACTGTCAAGAAGGGCACAAAGGTGGGAAATTTAGAGCCTGTGACCTCCATGATACTACAGGCATCTACAAAGAAGGAGCAAAATAATGAAAATCTGCGAAGGATGTTAGAAGGCCTTGATCCTTCGCTGTCAAGAAAGGAGAAGGAGAAAGTCAAGGACCTTGTGAATCGCTATCGCGCTGTCTTTGGCTCGGAATCCGGAAAGCCAGGTAGAACAAGTGTGGTGCGTCATAGAATCGATACTAGAGATGCACTCCCTATTCGTCAAGCTGCGCGGCGACTTCCCCAAGTCAAGAAGGAAGAGGCTGAAAATGCTCTTCAAGAGATGGTGAGAGACGGAGTGGTGGAGCCGTCGAATAGTCCATGGGCTTCTCCGGTAGTGCTCGTAAAGAAGAAGGATGGAACGACCCGCTTCTGCGTCGATTACCGGAAGCTTAACGATGTGACGAAGAAGGACAGCTACCCATTGCCGAGGATCGATGACGCCCTTGACGCTCTAGCAGGATCCAGACTGTTTTCAACTCTGGACCTAAAAAGTCGATACTGGCAAGTAGAGATGGACCCTGCAGGCAAGGAAAAGACTGCTTTTACCACTGGGTCAGGACTATGGCAGTTCACGGTTTTACCGTTCGGCCTCTGCAACGCTCCTGCGACCTTTGAACGTCTGATGGAGAAAATTCTGAGAGGTTTGTCCTGGAAGATATGCCTCGTGTACCTCGATGATGTATTGGTGGGCCGGACGTTTCAGGAACACCTGTGAAATCTTGAAGAGGTCTTCAAGAGGCTTAAAGCGGCCAATTTGACGTTGAACGCAAAGAAGTGTCATCTTTTTCAAACGAAGGTAACCTATTTAGGACACATCGTCAGTGGAGAAGGAGTTGCGGTGGACCCTGCAAAAATTCAGGTAGTCCAGCAATGGCCTACCCCTGTCAATAAGCAGCAGATTCGAAGTTTCCTGGGCCTTTGTTCCTACTACCGCCGGTATGTAAGGAAGTTTGGAGACATTGCAAAGCCTCTGAGTCGATTGACTGAAGAGGGTAAAGCTTTCAGCTGGAACAACGAGTGTCAAGAAGCGTTTGACGCCCTGAAGGAACGGTTGACCTCGGCTCCAATCTTGGGCTATTCAGTTCCAGGAGACAAATTCATCCTAGATACAGACGCCAGCGAAGAAGGCATTGGCGGGGTTTTATCACAACTGCAGGAGGGCCAGGAACGGGTTATCGGATACTTCAGCAAGACGCCATCACAACCTGAGCGTAATTATTGCGTAATTAGGCGGGAACTCCTGGCTGTTGTTAAGTCCGTTGAACATTTCTACAAATACTTGTATGGTACGAGGTTTTTGTTGAGGACTGACCATGCAAGCTTGAAGTGGCTGCTAAATTTCAGGAATCCTGAGGGCCAAGTTGCCAGATGGCTACAAAAACTCCAGGAATACGACTTTGAAATTGAACACAGACCAGGTGTAAGACATCGCAATGCAGATGCCCTGTCTAGAAGACCATGCCCACCTAATTGTTCCTATTGTAGCCGAATCGAACAAAAGGAGGCCAACCTTTGCACCGTTGGAGTAGTTAGTGAAGAATGGACACCTGACACAATCCGGGATAGGCAAGAAAATGATCCTGAGTTGAAAATGATACGGGACTGGAAACTAGCCAATCGCCGCCCAACTTGGCAAGAGGTAGCACCATTCTCACCTATTTTGAAGGCGTACTGGGCACAGTAGAACTCCCTTGTAATAGAAGACGGCTTGCTCAAGAGGGTTGTGGAGAATGTAGACGGCAGCGTATCCAGGAAGCAGCTTCTGATACCGAGGACCTGCGTGCCGGAGGTACTTCGTCTGCTACATGATAAAGTGTCAGGAGGACACCTTGGTGTGACGAAAACACTCCAGAAAGCACGCGAAAGGTTTTACTGGGTGAACTGCTCTGAGGATGTCAGGGACTGGTGCCGTAAATGTAACACCTGCTCTACAAGCAACGGACCAGCTCGCAAACGCCGTGCTCGGATGCAGCAGTATATTGCGGGGAGCCCCTTCCAGAGGGTAGCCATGGACATATTAGGACCCTTCCCAGAAAGTGAAGCTGGAAATAAGTACGTTTTTGTAACCGTGGACTGTTTTTCCAAGTGGGTGGAAGCATATGCTGTACCCAACCAAGAGGCCGCCACCCTGGCCGACGTTTTGGTGAAGGATTTCATCACCCGTTTCGGAGTACCAATTGAGCTACATTCAGATCAGGGGAGGAACTTCGAGAGCACATTATTCCAGGAAGTCTGCAAGAGGCTTGGGATTCGAAAGACCAGGACTACGGCCCTCCATCCACAGTCTGACGGAATGGTAGAACGGATGAACCGAACCCTTATAAAGTACCTTTCCAAGGTAACCTCTGACCATCAACGAGATTGGGACCGTCAGATCCCATACTTCCTCATGGCCTACCGCTCTGCAGTTAATGAATCCTCTGGACAGACAACTACGAGAGTTCTCTTCGGTCGAGAGATGAGGTTACCTTGTGACCTCATTTTTGGCAGCAAACCTGGGGTGGATGTATCTGGGCAAGACTATGTATCCGGACTCCAGAAGAGAATAGAATACACGCACGAGCTAGTTCGCAAGAATCTTCGTTTCGCCAGCGACCGGGTGAAGAGACACTACGATAGTAAAGCCGATCAGGGCGGGTACCAAGAAGGAGACCTCGTTTGGCTCTATAACCCAAGAAGAAAGCGAGGATTCTGCCCAAAGTTACAGAAGAACTGGGAGGAACCCTATGTGATAAAGAAGCGCATCAACGATGTGATCTACAGGGTCTCCAAATACCCGAAAGGAAGGCCTATGATCGTCCATTATAATCGCTTGGCGCCATATGCAAGGAACCACGAAGAAGAACAGGTGCAGCGGATTACGGAAGAGACTTTTCGTTAGACCTAGGGAGCAGACACGCATGGAAAAGAAGACAATCCAGGAGAAATGTCTCTAAGGAGGGGGCAGTGTAACGTTAAATCGACAAGCAAATAAAAAAAAACATATGGCGTAACCTCCCGGACCGCTTGTTGGAACAAAATAAGCGGTTGGAACGAACTGTTTTTGTCTAGATCATTCCGTGATGGCGGAGAACTGCCGACATTGTTCTAGAATATTCCAGGCCCCACTATTTGCGATATATGTGAGGGTCAGAGACTGGACGAGTTAGTCGAAGTCTGTGTCTTGACTGTGTTGCTCAAGTCATATGATTGTTTGTGATAAGTTATCATTTTTGTAACCTGCTCAATTGTTTAAGTTTAAGTAATAATTCGGTGGCATTGTGATAACTGAATATTTCTGTTAAATAAATATTTGTTACCCACATAAGTGTTACATCATATTCAAAGTATCAAACGTATCCAATAAATCTTTAGTAATTGAGCTTTCGAAACTTATTCTTAAGTTTTAATTAATTTGCTTAAGCAAAATACAAAACCTATTAATAAAATTTTTAATTAACTTGCTTAAGTAACTTAAGCAAAATAAAAAACCCATATCAAAATATAAACCAAGCCAAATTGTATACGAAATCGTTGGTAAAGATTATTTATTGGTCAACTGTGAATATTGGCATTGTTGTAGACGACAATGGTCGAAAATAGTAAGAATCATTAACATATTATAACTGTACACAGGTCTCTCATCAGTTGTATACTGTTTTAAATATACACACCCAGGTAAAAGCTTTATTAGATTGCAGAAAGGTGCGGAAGGGGATGGTGGGGGTCCGCGTCCAGTAATTGCATATCACGTGGCTATTGTTCTCCCTGCCCATTGTAGCCCGGTCCATGCCTTCAAATATCGCCTTCATAAATCTTTGAACCACTCTGCCACAGGTTGTCTATTCTCCACTTCCTAATGGTGTTCTCTCATGATAACACCACGACTCAAACATAACTTTTATATTAAATTTATACTGTATACTGTAATACTGTATACGAGCAGACCCTTTTTATTTTACATCTCATATTTGACTATAGTAAGTATTAATGATCCATTAATTTAGCACTTACTGGATTGTTGCAGCAGAGGCGAGATTAAATATAATTGCAATAGGGTTTAGTACAATCACTATAGTTAAAAATCTGGTGCGATGAGCGCAACACACAACTTTCACTTAAGACCTTAATAGATTAGAAATCGACGGGTTTCGATAATATGTAAATGCCACACATTTCCACATTTATATATCTCCATAAGTTATAATGTATCAGTAATGCAAAACTTGAGAATTCTCAGTACTTTTCGATTCATAATTGCTTATTTATTCTTACTTAAGGGGCCAAAATTCAAAACAGTCGAGTTTTTTTTACTGCATGGGTATTTTTTAGAGCGATTTGCTTTCTGTAAATATATCGTGAAGATGAATCGATAGGAGATGTATTTACAACTTGTAGTAAAGTTTGTCTCTTATGCGATTCTGGAAATCGAGAACAATTAGTGATCCTCCAAAATCACTTTATATTGTCTTCAAAAATTTATTATGGAACTAAAGTTTCTAAACTAAAATATAATTAATTAAAGATTATCTTATACCATATATTTTCTCAACTTAAATGCTTTTAATGATTTGAGCATGAAGTGGTTACTCTCTAGAGTAAAATAATTTTTTTTATTTTTAAATAAAAGTTAAATACGGGATATGAACTTTAGACTGTCACATCTTTGGTGTATACATACATCAAATACCCAGTTTGATCAACATCGTCAAAGCCGTTTTTGAGTAAATAAAAAAACACCTAAAAATGAGACAAAAAAGGTGACTCCAAGAGATATGCGTGGACCATGATCACCTAAGGGCGCTATCTAAGCGAGGGTAAGGGACTCAGTGGAATATACTGCCAGAGCAATGCTGTCCTCTAGGTGAAACAAGATTAATTCCAAGAGATAAGCATGGTCCTTGTCACACCTGGACGCTATCTAAGCAAGACTTCCATCCGAGTTAAGGACTTCCCAGTCTCAGCCGAGAATCAAAGGGGACCCAGACCATCAATACAGCGTCTAAGACTTCTCACAGAGCAGTATCCAAGACACCAGTCCTGCCTACTACTCCAGAAGGGAAGGGGATTCCCGATCTTAACTCTACACCTGAGGGGACCCAGACCTCAAATGAAGCAGATAAGACCTTTACACAAGTCCTAATTACTGCTCCGTTATGGGAGAAAGGAATTTAGGAGAAGGTTTTTAAATAAAAAGACGATAAACAAGGAAATAGTCCAGGAAGATGTCGGGCACTAACTAGGGAGACCAAGCGGCGTCGGCAGATGATCGTATTCTGATTAGGCTTTTTTTGTTCTCTCTGATCCCTCTAAAACAGAAAAACCGTATTAAAATATGAATTTCGAACCATTAACACTAATGGAACGATGCTGGTTAACCTCATTACCTTATACTACCTGTGGTATTTGAAGGTGTGCTGAGATGTTAAGTTATGTTATTTTCGCTGT
The DNA here is from genome assembly GCA_911387785.2 of Aelia acuminata. NCBI lineage: Eukaryota > Metazoa > Arthropoda > Insecta > Hemiptera > Pentatomidae > Aelia > Aelia acuminata. The sequence goes on along the minus strand of OU426978.1, from coordinate 154,943,761 downwards.
GGTGCAGCTCATCATGATGTGATAGGAGTTGAGGGGCCTTATTTACATTCACTTTCAACCCTTCCTTCATTTTTGATTATTTACATTAATATGGACAAGAAATTCTCTATTACAAAAGAAAAACAAATTATTCATGAGGTGATGACTATTTAAATCTATCTACAAAACTAAAAACCCTTAAACCTTTCCAACTTTAAGAAGGTTAGTTCAATTTACACTTGTTATTTGGACTCAGGGGACCCCAAAACCGTGTATTTCCTTTGAAAACAGGATGTTGAAATTTTTCGCGATCGCAATACTTTCCCTTACTATATATTTCATGTATAGGTAAGTAAAAGTAAAAATGTACTATTACATATTGATTGCCATAATACATATTAATTAAATTCAGCATATAACACCTTATGATATGATATTAGATATCATACATGGGCGTACTGGAAGGCTGGAAGCAATAATTTTTTAGGCTTTTAAGACTGGAAGCAATAATAGAATACATTTTTTTCAAGCAAATAATTGTAATAACTTAGTTGATAAAGCACTGCTATAATTATACATAGTTTTCGTCTGCATATAGAAATGCCTGTACTTGTACTGTATTCATGTTCCACATACTAACTGCAGTCCAAGCGGTTCTTCTCCCATATATTTTGTGGATTTCATCCATAAAGGCAATAAACAATAATGGATTGAGGCTATCCCCTTGTTTCACACCCTTTCTATGGAAAAAGGCTTGGTCTCATGGCCATTGATACGCACTATTCCCTTGGTAACCCAAGATAAGCACTTGAGCAGGATTACGGCTGCAGAGATGAGATTTCTGGGAAGAATATCCGGTAAAACTAGGAGGGACAGGATAAGAAATGAAGGAGGATGAGAAAGAGGAAGATATTTTTTATTCTACTAATTTATGAATTTAATCCACTTTAAAATAGCGATTGACCTCCCATTGGCTGGTTACGTAAGCAGAGAAGGTAAGATTGAAAGGAGGCGATAGCGTGTAAGTGGAGCATTTTTCAACGAATATTGATAGCTTAAGCTTCCATTTCCTAACTATTTTCCTGCCCTACAGATTTGAATACAAAGTATTAGTTAATTAATACAAAGTATCAAAGGGAAAGATGGCCATTATAACAAATTAAGCTCTTAAGATTTTTTCTAGGAATTATATGACTACAGTTTCTGTTACCCCATTGAATACCTGAAAGTCAAGTTTTTTACTATCACTTACCTATTCATGAAATATATAATAAGGGAAAGTATTGCGATCGTGAAAAATTTCGGTTTTCAAGGAAAATATATGTTTTGGGGTCCACTGAGTCCAAATCATTTAATTAATTATATCCAAATAAATAATTATCGGTTTTTAATTTTGTTTCTACAACTATTGAGGCATATAAACAAAAAAAGGCTTTAATTGCCAAATTATTGATATTTAAAAAACAAAAAACTATTATCTTTGCTCAATAGTTCGAAAATTAAGAAAAAATATTATTGACATGTCCAGTCATAAAATAAATAAGTACGTTCTGCTAAATGGTTTCAATATTATTTTCTTCCATCTCCAATTCCATCTATGATGATTGATTGTCTCATTTACTTTCTTTTCTCTTCTTTCAGTTTTTCTTTAAGTTACGATACCCTCCCTTGCTGGTGGCACTTACAGGATTTGCTATTGTCTAGAAAGGAGTATAGATTTGATAATATTAATGGAGTCACTTATTAGGAATTATTTTCAGTATTTCCAATTACTTATTATTTTTTTCGACTTTTTGCACAATCCCATTTACTTGTCTTGTTTATATCCCAAAAAAGTTTTTAATGGGACCATCTCGGGAAAATACCCTACTGGATGCAAAAGGTTTCGTTCCAATGGGTTCATCATATATATATTGTTTGGTTTAGAAAGATTAAAATAAGAATAGAATGCTTGTGAACTCCACATTTATTACACGCGCTTTCATATATTACAAGGAAGGTAAAACAGGGGTTACAAATCAGTGTTACCAAACATCAGCAGTGCTGCCAAACATCTCCCTCATTTAAATAAATTTGACAAAACTCATAAGATAATTAAAGTTTAAGATTACATTAAATAAAAATAAAAATTATGAAAAAATCAAAAGCTAACAAAATTGAAGCTAAACATATGCTACCACGTTTTTCCTCCAAACGGAGTGAGCAATAAATTACCCAGATAATAGCCCAATTGCGACGCCAGGGTTCTACTGAATAAATAAAAAAAAAATTTAAATATGAAAATAAATCCAAAATAAAAACAAAACGGGCGCCACACTATTTGTTTATGGAAAATAGTGAAATCCAAAAAAAAAAAAAAAAAATGGAATAAAAATATATATAAACAATTAAATTTACACCGAGGAGGAAAAGAATGAAAATATGGATAAAATTAAATTAAAAAAAAAAATAATTTAGTGCAATCAAACCAAAGAATCAAAGAAATCCAAGTGTACTATTGAGTGAACTAATAATTGAGTGAAAAGAAAATTAATCCATAATTAAAAAGAAAATTAAATTAATCTTGTTAAGGTTTATTGACATATTTATTATTAAGTAAAAATTATTATTAATATGAATATTAAAATTAATTTAATTAATATAAATCTTAGAAAACAACACAAAATAAAAAATAATAATTTCTGAAAAAGAAAAAAAAAAAGCTTGAAAACTTTTTTTTTTCAAACACTGGATTTGAACCATTAACCTTAACAATTAAGTCTAGAGCGCTATGCACTAGGCCAACATGACTCATTACTCGAAAACGTTGTAACAATTCAACTTACCTATTGTAAGTATAATTCTATTATCAGAGTAACTAGGTTTACAGCTGAAATTCTTTTACCTTATTTATTTAAATCCTTTTAAAATTTTTTTATTCATTAATAATTAAAAAAATAAAGAGATACAAACGAAATCAAACTTAACCAAACTACAAACTAAATCAAATAAAATTAACCCCTTAATTTTCTAAAATTAACATACATAAAGAAATTAAAGTATTTAATACATGCGTACAAAAAAAAAAAAAAACAGAAAACCAAAAGAAATGTCATCTCCTCCTTTTACTGATTAATTCAATTAGAAACAAAAAAAAAAAGAGTCTGTACTTCCCAATTCTAGCAGCAGGACTTCCAAGCCTCTCCTCTCCTCCGCCACTGTTGCCTTCTTTTCCTCAAATCTCCCGATGGACTCGCATTCCTAGCTCCTTCCGGTAATCCACCGTCTGCACTCGCGTTTTGGTGAATCAGAAGCGAAGGTTCATTCAAATTATCCGGTAAAACCGTGGAAATTTCTTTTAACCAAAACACACCATGTGCTCACGACACTGGCTAAGCTCACTTGTCTTTTTCTGCCGGCCACCACTCTGTCGCACACTATAACTCTCATTTCGATTGTCGATCTTTCAAATCCATTAGTTTTATTTCAAATAAAGATTAAATATTATCTATCATTAATTATTTACAATTAATTATATTACATGAACATAGGAAAACAAGTATTTCTATTATTCATATTAAATATACGTCATTATTTTATTTAGACACCAGCTGCTCTGACTTATAAAAAAAAGAAATAATTTTTGTTTTGGTTTTGTTGCCATGACGAAATTTTAAATTAAATTTAAATGCCTTAACGAAAATTTAACTGTAACACATATACTTCTAAGCAAAGATTTTAAATTCACAAAAACTTGATATAAACAAACATGAACTGATTAGTCATTATATCTTTTTGGTCTTCTTATAGTTCTTCCCGATTTTGTTACATATAGGTCGTCATGAGGTGTCACATCCGGTTCCGGTTCCAAGTTCTCCTCTCTCAACTCAGGGTCAGATCCTCCACCGCATCCAGTATGTTTTCATCAGGTGTCAAATCCTCCATCTTCTCCATCGCTCCACCATAGAAATTAAAATGATGCTTCTTTAGAAACTTTGAATTTCTCCTATACCGAGATCCATTTACTTCTACTATATATGATCTATAATCAAGCTTTTTGATTATAATACCTTTTTCCCATAGCTTAGAAGCTGTGTTTTGTACTAGGACCCGCTGACCAGTCTCAAAGTTTTCCGCTTTCCTACTTCTTTTGTTGTAAAAATGTGCTTGGTCACTCTTTTTAGTTACATCTTCTTCCATGATTTGGGGCCTAAGGGCATCCTCAGGGATGGGTATTTTGGTCCTTAAGTTTCTCGACATCAACATTTGTGCTGGTGAGGATTGTAATCCAGCCACTGCAGAGTTTCTATAATTCAGTAAGTATAGGTTGAGATAGCCTCTACTGCATTGGCATTTTTTTAGAATGTTTTTGACAATCCCTACATATTTTTCAGCTAATCCATTGCTTTTTGGGTAGTGTGGACTGACTGTTATTATTTCTGCATGCCATTCATCGGCAAATTCCTTGAATTCGGAGGATCTAAATGGATTGTTATCAGCAATAATAATTTTGGGGATGCCAAAGCGAGCAAATATTGGTTTTAAAGCCTCGATAATGGATTTGGTTGATTTGTTGGCAATCTTTTTGACTTCAACCCATCTTGAGTAATAGTCCATGAGAATCAGGATATTGTCTTTGTTAAACTCGGCAATGTCAAGGGCGATTTTATAAAATGGAATGTTTGGTATCTCGTGCGGAAGAAGTTCTTGAATCTTGCTTCGTTGAAATCGTTGGCAAACATTACACGAAGTGACCAAATTAGTGATATCTGAGATTATTCCAGGCCAGTAGAAAAACTGTTTAACTTTTGATTTGATTTTGCTAAGGCCCAGGTGGGTTTCATGTAGAAGGTTCATTATGTACCTTTTTAGCATTTTCGGTATGATTAATCTTTCATTATAATATACTAACCCATTTTCCACCACTATATCATTGCGGATTTTGTAAAAATGCTTCAATGCAGGGCAATTTATGTTAATTGTTTTAGACCATCCAGTTTAGTAGAATTCGAGAACTTTTGCCAAGACAGGATCACTTTTTGTCGCAGCAGAAAATCTGAGAAATTCTTTCTCAGAAAATTTTATATTTGCCGATACTGTATGGACCATATCACGCATTGTTAAATCATCAGGTTCTAATGAGTGTTCAAGATTTCTCGACAATAAGTCAGCGATTAACATATATTTTCCTGGAAGATATTTCAAGTCAAAATGATAAGGTAAAAGTTTTAATCTTAGTCTTTTAAGCCGATTATTTTTTATTTTACTAAATTCTTTTTGGATTATGGAAGTCAGTGGGCTGTGATCAGTATATGCAGTCACATGCTTATGACCATAAACATAATTATGAAATTTTGTAAATGCAAATACCAGGGCCAGGAGTTCTTTTTCAATTTGTGCATACAGACATTCACATTCTGTTAATGAGCGGCTTGCAAACATAACAGGTTTTCCATTTTGAATTAAAGCACACCCTAATGCATCTTTACTTGCATCTGCTTGTATCTCAACAGGGTTATCCGGTTTGAATGATGCCAATAGTGTTATTCTCGAAATCATTTCTTTTAGTGTATCCAATTGTTTATCATGAAGTGTCGTCCAACACCAGTCTGCACCTTTTTTAAGTAATCCTCTTAATGGTGAGACAATTTCAGACAAGTTTGGCAAGTGATGTCTTAAAAAATTAACCATGCCAAGTAGCTGCTGCAACTCTTTTACATTATTGGGTGGATTTAATTCCATTATTGATTTTATACGTTCAGGGTCAGGTTTGTGTCCATCTTTGTTAAATAACAATCCCAAATACTTGACCTCAGATACAAAGTATTGTACTTTAGCAGGATTAAATTTTATATTATATTTTCTAGCAACTTGCATGACTTTAGAAACTACAGAATTCAGTTCTTCTTCTGATTCTGCAGCACACAGCAAATCATCAAAATAGACAATTACTCCTGGAATTTGGCTAAAATATTTATATGTTGGTTTCTGAAACAGTTCAGGTAAAACTGAGAGACCGAAGGGTGCTCGTTTGTACTTGTAAATACCAAATGGTGTGCTAAATGCACTAAGGTTACTTGATTCCTCATCCAAAAGTAGTTGATGGAATCCATGTTTAAGGTCAAATAGACAAAAACAACTTTTGCGAGCAAGCTTCATACAAATTTCTTCATAAGTAGGAATTTTATAATAATCTCTGATCAGGTATTTGTTTAATTGCTGTGGATCAATGCAAAGGCGCAATGAGGAATCAGGTTTTTCTACAATGACTAAATTATTTACCCACTCTCCTGGGCTTGCCACCTTCTCGATAATCCGCTGATTTTCCAAGTTGTCCAACGTTGTTTTCAATTTGTCCTTGATTTTGTATGGTACCCTGCGAGCAGCACATGCTTTAGGTACAGAACTAGCTTTTAATTGAAGTCTGCACACATCAGGAAAACAACCAACTCCTTCAAATACATCACGATTTTTGGACATGAAGTCAGAAAAATTGTTTCTTGTAACAGTATCAACTTTTTTAATTAGATTCAAATCTACACATGTTTTCAGTCTCAAAATAGGAACACACTTTTGTCCTGATACTACAATAAACAATGCTTCACATGACTGATTCTTAAAATTAATTTAATTAATCCAATCTTAAATTGTGGCTAACCACCAATTTTAAATTATTTTTAAATAATTTATTTTTTAAAGAGAAAAGATTTGGCTCCGCCGGGAGTCGAACCCGGGTCTCCTGCGTTACATGCGAGGATGCTAACCGCTACACCACAGAGCTCGGCTCAAGGCAGAGCAAATCCTTCCTCTTCACTGATACCTACTCCCCCTATCTCACAAGTTTTGCGAGTAGTAGGAGGTGGACAAATTTTGTCCAATTTATGATACTTATTGACGTAAGTCAATTTTTTAAATTATTTTAATTAATCCAATCTTAAATTCTGGCTAACCACCAATTTTAAATTATTTTTAAATAATTTATTTTTTAAAGAGAAAAGATTTGGCTCCGCCGGGAGTCGAACCCGGGTCTCCTGCGTTAATTTATAGTTTAATAATTCCTTGCGGTTCAATTTTAAAGCCTCCAAACGCTTCAAGCATTGTCGAGGTTTTCTTGATATTTACTGCCTCGCCCAGCCTGATAACCAAAACTTCAGGGATGATATTAATTTCAGCTCCTGTGTCAAGTTTGAAAATAATTGGAAAATTGTTTATGTAAATTTTTTCAGTCCATTCTTGCGGTTTCTGGATAATGTTTATTTTCAGGGTGGAAATGCTAAAATCTGACTCAAAACCATTACTTTTATTCGTTTGTACATCTAGAGAGTTCACATTTTTCCTTTTAAAATCTACTTTTCCACACATGTTAGCGAAATGATTTTGTTTTTTACATTTATTGCATGTATGACCCATTGCAGGACATGCGCCAGAATAATGTCTACGACCACAACGCGTACAATTAATTGAATTTGTTTTATTTTTTTCATTATATTTAGAATTGGATTTTTTTACCTGGAAAACATCCTCTTTTGGTCCTTGGGCCGCAATCATTTGCATGTTGGCTTCAGCCATCTCCACTGCCTTACAAAAATCAACTGTCTTTTTAAGGGTCTTCTCGCAACAACTTCTCCCTTGATATTGGTGAATTTATGCCTAGGATCAACTGGGCTTTTAAAAGTTTGTCCTCCTGCTCTTTGAAATCACAAGACGCTATTAAACTTTTCAAATCCGCGTAAAACCGGTCAAAAGGTTCATCAGGTCCTTGTTTTCGGCTGAAGAATTTAAAAACTTCCATCGTTTCATTTTTCTTGGGTATGCAGTAAGTTTCTAAATCTGTAAGGATTGAAAGAACCGATTCTTTGCCCTCACTAGCGGTCCTAATAGACCGGTAAAGTTTCAGTGCCTCGGGCCCAATCAAATTTTTAAGCCTCGCTACTTGTACATCAATCGGTTTATTTACAGTTTCCGTAGCCACCATATAAATATTTATTTCTTCTTTAAACACCTAAAAGTTTTCTGCGATGTTTCCGGAGACCACGTTGAGACACGCGGGCTTGTTAAACTCCATTTTCGATTAGCCGATTCACACAATGTTATCGTCACGGATCAAATTAAAATCAATGAGACATACCGACATACCGATCACTGATCAATACCGACTGTGCCATGTTTGGTTTAGAAAGATTAAAATAAGAATAGAATGATTGTGAACTCCACATTCATTACACGCACTTTCATATATTACAAGGAAGGTAAAACAGGGGTTACAAAGCAGTGTTACCAAAGATCAGCAGTGTTGCCAAACATATATATTATGATTCACTGATATTTTAGGTGTTATGTTTCACAAAAAAGGTAGTTTAAATGACCCATCTAACTATAGATGCATTTCCTTAACTAATTGCCTTCTTAAAATCTTAAAAATCAGTTTAATTACTTAAATAATGTGCCTTTTATTAACCAACTTCGAATGAGGAGGTTACTCAATTCGATACGTACGTGGTTTTCTTTTTTGTGTGTGTTTTTTACTTTCACTTACCTATCTATGAAATATATAGTAAGTGGAAGTATTGCGATCGTGAAAAATTTCGACTTCCGGTTTTCAACGGAAATACACGTTTTGGTGTCCCCTGAGTCCAAATGACCAAGTCCCGCGAAATGGTCTGTGTGTCTGTGTGTTTGTGTGTGTGTGTGTGTGTGTGTGTGTGTGTGTATGTGTGTATGTGTGTGTGTGAACAGACTAGCTCAAAAACTATAAACCGTGCGAACCTCAACCGCAAAATTGATCAACCGGAGGGGGGACTTTACTTAATAAATTTTGTATCATTTTCACATGTTTTTTTTATTTACTCAAAAACGGTTTTAACGATTTTGATCAAACTTGGTATTTGATGTATTTATATGCCCGAGATATGACTGTAAAAATTTCATCAAAATTGATCAACCGGAGGGGGGACTTTACTTAATAAATTTTGTATCATTTTCACGTGTTTTTTTTATTTACTCAAAAACGGTTTTAACGATCTTGATCAAACTTGGTATTTTATGTATTTATATGCCCGAGATATGACTGTAAAAATTTAATCAAAATTGATCAACCGGAGGGGGGGACTTTACTTAATAAATTTTGTATTATTTTCAAGTGTTTTTTTTATTTACTCAAAATCGGCTTTAACGATTTTGATCAAACTGGGTATTTGATGTATGTATATTTCAAAGATGTGATAGCCAACATTTCATTAAAATTGATCAACCGGAGGGGGGACTTTATTTAATAAATTTTGTATCATTTTCGCGTGTTTATTTTATTTACTCAAAAACGGCTTTTACGATTTTGATCAAACTGGCTATCTAATGTATGTATATGCCAAAGATGTGATAGCCAGCATTTCATCAAAATCGGTCAAACGGAGGGGGCACTTTATTTCATGACTTTTTTTTACAATTTTTACCTTTTTTTTCGATTATCTCAAAAACGGCTTTAACGATTTTCATCAAATTCGTCATGTTTAATGAAAATCAGGTGTTCTTGAATATCAGGTAAGATTTATCATTATTAAAATGTTCTGAGGGGGCTAAAATGGGGTAGGGGCCTTTTTTGTTTGTTTTTTTTTATTTCCTATGAAGTATCTTTGTTTTTGTTTCTATGGAGAAATTAACTGTCTCTCATTACGCCTAAAAATAAGAAATGGCTAAATATGAGATATGATAAAAACCAAGTAAACATATAGAGGAGAAAAAAAGAAAAATATTCAGTCATCTCATAAAACACGTTGAGCCCACGCATGCGTAGTACGCCTTTAATAACAGTTCATTGTTCATAATTAAAGCCGTTCAGTTCATTTTATGGAAATTATTGGTTTCATGGTAACTAAATGAAATTTTCAACAACTGCATAGAGAATTATAAAATCAGTCGGAGAATTATGCTTGCATTGCCGAATTATCTCAAGTAAAAACTTTTATTTAATAATAGAAGAAATTAGTGTTTGTTATAGAGCAAATGAAAACAAAAATAAGAAATGAATGTGGAAAAATGTGTAACTGAGTGAGAAGTGGCATTAACACAACGCATTAATTTCTAATCTAAGTTGGTAAGTGAAAGTTATGTGTTGCGCGCACGCACCAGATTTTTTTTCTATGTACCTATGTTCACCGATTATTCCGAGATGGATGAACCCATTTGAACGAAACCTTTTGCATCCAGTAGGGTATTTTCCCGAGATGGTCCCATGAAAAACTTTTTTGGGTTCTTAATTTATTTAAGAAGTTATAGGATCCGAAACAGGAAAATAATTATTTAATTATCGCTAAAAATATTTACTTATTGGAAAACATATGGCCTTAAATATATAACATAAGGTATGCTCCAACAAACTATTAAATCACGTTGATAACTAACAAACTGCGCATGAACTTTCCCAATTTTTTTTATTCTAAATTTTAAGCAATGCTCAATACTGTTATAATGATCGATTGAATCAATTTTATGACATTTTTGATAAAACTAACGATTTCATATTTTGAATGCTTAATAGTTGAGTATTAATTCCCCATGATTAGGATAGGTGGTGGTGCACTTTAGATTAAAAAACAGACAAAAGTATTCGTTACAAACGAACACATATATTTTGACTGTAATAATACGTCTTCTATTTTATTTTTAAAAATACGTTGTAAAACAAGGTTATCATTTTCTATTATTTTTTCGGTTTTCACAACATATCTAAAATACAGAAAAGGCTATCTTAATTAAAGGTTTTTATTTACAATTGATTACAGATTTTTGAAGTAGATGGTCGAATAATCAACTTTTACGAATGTTTAGTAATCCATAACTAATGAGTTCCATCATGCTCCGTTTTCATACCTGTCCGAGAATAGCACTTATACTCTTGTCTAAAAGACCCAATAGGATTGACCTGCCCCAACTTGCCTCTGCGGTTTGAGTCTCAAAACTGTTCAAGAGTTAACAGAGGCACTAATTCCTCCAGTCGATAATATTCATTTATTTTCTTAAGGAAAATATTGAAATCAGTGAGAGTTTTGCCAAAGTTTGTTAACAATAACTGCTTAACCATATCGTAAAAAGAATTTTGATGACATACCCTGAGACCGATCTGAATTCTGCTTTTTTTCCCCCATGGAGTCATATTATTTAAAATCATCATCAAGTCATTTTAAAAAATGTCCTTTTTGGTTATTTAAATGTTGTTATGTTATTGTTATTTAAATTTTTCTCGAAATAACATAAAAATAATAATCTGGTGGTTAGGAACACTCGGATTCTCGACTACAGCTGCTTGGGAACCCTACGGTAAACCATAACTGAACTGTGGATATCGGGTAGGGCGTGATCGGAATACCTTGTTGTTTACTGACGTCGCTAAGTGATCCGAAATAGGTGGTTTGGCGAAAAAATTACATATCACACGATATATTATTTTTATTTTTTAAGTGTCATGTATAAATAAGGACACAGTAATATCTGATATATAAGTGATTTATTTAGGAGATTAATGCAAAATTCTTTGCTTTATGAGATTAAAAAACATTATGCAATTGAATATAGATTTCTTAAAAACAAATTTAATTCCTAACAAATTTTATTCAATTAATTATAAAGTTTTTTTACTCCTGGATGAAAATCCAATCTGCCTTTAGTTGTAGGCTCCTTGCGAAATTTAGTAATGTAGGGGATCTGACGTCAAAAGGAGCATATGGAAAACATCTTCGTTTTTCGAAATTCTACTATATTTTCTTGATTTCCTGAGACCATATTGGCGTAATCTTTGTTACACCCCTTTTGTGCCTCTTTAGTCAACATCCCTATCGGTAACATCGGAGCTGAAATTATTCTGCTTCCGTGCCAAAGAAACTTATGTACAGTACATATTAGGCATGCTGTGCCATCTATGTAAATTTACAAATAAAGTAGTAGTTTCCTGACCATAATTTACAACTTTTCATCGATCTACAGCAGCACCACTGTCGATTACGGCCAGGATAACTCCAAGGCCGTTCTTCATTAACTCCAGGATTATATTAGCTGTAGCAGGTGGATCCTGGAAAAATCGTCGTGAGATACTTCCATCATTGGTTGCACCCCTAACTTGCTTCACCACGTCAACATTAAGTCCCAGCATAACTCTAAACTTGTTTTGAATTTCTTGTTTGGTGTTCTAGGTTGTTCTCCATTCTTGAAACGATAATCTATTTACAGTTTTCAAAACATACTCCATAAATTTAATCCTTGCGGTAGTATAAATAGAAGGTAGGCCGAGTTGAATTGCTTCTTTGGATTCTGTTAGATTTCCTAATATTTCTAATTCGTTCAGCAGAGAAGATTTAGCTTTGCCTATTGGACAAAAGCCATGGAGAACCAATTCGTAATGAATCCCAAAAGTTATATTATGAAGAATAACAATGGGTCCAGTTAAAGTTGATATTTAGAGTTTACTTTTTGAACTTCTTCGCGAATTGTGTTTGGTGTTTTTTTCATAAATTCACATTTAATGCGTCTGCTGGGTCTTGTGTTTTTCCAAAAAATGTTTGTGTTGTCATCCCCATTACTAATAAGCAATGGGACAAAATATGTAAGAAACATATCTTCATCGGTAATAATTTGACCTACAAATGTCTGTTTATATTCAGTATTTCCTGAAGAGCCTTAGCATCCCCATTTAGAGACAAGAGTTAGGTCGTGGCATACAGAATTCAGATCGGTCTCAGGGTATGTCATCAAAATTCTTTTTACGATATGGTTAAGCAGTTATTGTTAACAAACTTTGGCAAAACTCTCACTGATTTCAATATTTTCCTTAAGAAAATAAATGAATATTATCGACTGGAGGAATTAGTGCCTCTGTTAACTCTTGAACAGTTTTGAGACTCAAACCGCAGAGGCAAGTTGGGGCAGGTCAATCCTATTGGGTCTTTTAGACAAGAGTATAAGTGCTATTCTCGGACAGGTATGAAAACGGAGCATGATGGAACTCATTAGTTATGGATTACTAAACATTCGTAAAAGTTGATTATTCGACCATCTACTTCAAAAATCTGTAATCAATTGTAAATAAAAACCTTTAATTAAGATAGCCTTTTCTGTATTTTAGATATGTTGTGAAAACCGAAAAAATAATAGAAAATGATAACCTTGTTTTACAACGTATTTTTAAAAATAAAATAGAAGACGTATTATTACAGTCAAAATATATGTGTTCGTTTGTAACGAATACTTTTGTCTGTTTTTTAATCTAAAGTGCACCACCACCTATCCTAATCATGGGGAATTAATACTCAACTATTAAGCATTCAAAATATGAAATCGTTAGTTTTATCAAAAATGTCATAAAATTGATTCAATCGATCATTATAACAGTATTGAGCATTGCTTAAAATTTAGAATAAAAAAAATTGGGAAAGTTCATGCGCAGTTTGTTAGTTATCAACGTGATTTAATAGTTTGTTGGAGCATACCTTATGTTATATATTTAAGGCCATATGTTTTCCAATAAGTAAATATTTTTAGCGATAATTAAATAATTATTTTCCTGTTTCGGATCCTATAACTTCTTAAATAAATTAAGAACCCAAAAAAGTTTTTCATGGGACCATCTCGGGAAAATACCCTACTGGATGCAAAAGGTTTCGTTCAAATGGGTTCATCCATCTCGGAATAATCGGTGAACATAGGTACATAGAAAAAAAATCTGGTGCGTGCGCGCAACACACAACTTTCACTTACCAACTTAGATTAGAAATTAATGCGTTGTGTTAATGCCACTTCTCACTCAGTTACACATTTTTCCACATTCATTTCTTATTTTTGTTTTCATTTGCTCTATAACAAACACTAATTTCTTCTATTATTAAATAAAAGTTTTTACTTGAGATAATTCGGCAATGCAAGCATAATTCTCCGACTGATTTTATAATTCTCTATGCAGTTGTTGAAAATTTCATTTAGTTACCATGAAACCAATAATTTCCATAAAATGAACTGAACGGCTTTAATTATGAACAATGATCTGTTATTAAAGGCGTACTACGCATGCGTGGGCTCAACGTGTTTTATGAGATGACTGAATATTTTTCTTTTTTTCTCCTCTATATGTTTACTTGGTTTTTATCATATCTCATATTTAGCCATTTCTTATTTTTAGGCGTAATGAGAGACAGTTAATTTCTCCATAGAAACAAAAACAAAGATACTTCATAGGAAATAAAAAAAAACAAACAAAAAAGGCCCCTACCCCATTTTAGCCCCCTCAGAACATTTTAATAATGATAAATCTTACCTGATATTCAAGAACACCTGATTTTCATTAAACATGACGAATTTGATGAAAATCGTTAAAGCCGTTTTTGAGATAATCGAAAAAAAAGGTAAAAATTGTAAAAAAAGTCATAAAATAAAGTGCCCCCTCCGTTTGACCGATTTTGATGAAATGCTGGCTATCACATCTTTGGCATATACACACATTAGATAGCCAGTTTGATCAAAATCGTAAAAGCCGTTTTTGAGTAAATAAAATAAACACGCGAAAATGATACAAAATTTATTAAATAAAGTGCCCCCTCCGTTTGACCGATTAGGTCCCCCTCCGAGCATTTGTATTAGGTACATTATTTTATAATTTAATAAACACGACATTTAAAAACACGAAAAAAAACATATGTGCACATTTACATAAGAATATAATAAGACTGTTCATTGGAAATAATTTGAAGTGTATACAACAGTGGAATAAAAAGAATACATTTTAAAATGCACTTATTTATGAATTTAAATTATATAAGTTTAGAATTTTCGTATTATAAATAAAAATTAAATTCAGAAGATTTAATTTCTCTGTAATTAGTGATTTATTAACTAACTCAACAGAAATCAGGACCACAAATATCAATTTAAGGTAGCGCACCCTTCGAGCCGGCCGGCCGTGACTCAGGCTTTATCTCTAAAAACTCCCCTTTTCCTAATGTTGATAGATCGTGATGGACGTGAAACTTATATAATTGAAACTCAGATAGTTTCTGTAACGTGTAGTTCCACAACCATCGTGGACTCTCGTGGTCAAAATTTTTCAGACATTCCCCAATATGAACAATAGATGACCAAAATTGTTTACTTTAAAAAATAGTTCATTCGCTTAAATCATTGGATACAGAAATTATTTGGATGGCTGTATATTGTCTATGGAATGCACATTCAAGGTGGCATGAGTAAAAATTGATAGGAATTAACTAGCGAATGGTACAAACATTGGTTAACGGGCTACAAAAAGGGCGCGGAATGAGATGCCAGAAACATACAACTTTGGAATGTATATTCCACAAAGTTTATTCTATTTTTGTTTCAACTATATTTTCAAGGTCCAGCATTCATATAAAAACCAAGAAAAATTATTAGATCCAGAAAAAAAAAGTTGGTTTTGGGATTTTTTGCACCATGATGGGCAGATCGGGACCACTGTGCGCCGCTAGGGAGCAGGCTGTGTGGAAAAGAATATAGTGGCTTTACAGATGCTATCAGTCTATATTGTGTCTTCTTTTGGACGATTACTACCGTTTTTTTATATTATTTTTAACATTATCTTGTGTTTTTCATAGTTTACAGTTTCAAGTATAAGTTTATAAAATTGTTTAGCCCTTATTTTTTAGTTTAGCCGACGTATTTAGTTTAGTGTAAACTGCAAAGTAAGTTGTTCCTGAGCCTTAACTCTCCCTTGTATTTTTTTTCTGAATACCTATTTTATTTGTAATTTATTTATTGTATTCCGTAATTTATGTTTATGGCCTTTGTAATTTATTTGACTAAACCTTGTTGTAAATATATGAAATTTTTTTCTGAATACCTATTTTATTTATTTTATGTGATCTATAAAACCAATGTATGATACCTTTTTTTAATATTTATTACATACGTTACTACCATTGATCTTCAATGATATCTGGAAATAGAATTTATTTATTTATTTAATTACATTTTAGGTGCCATATACAACAACATGGACTAGAGGCACCAAGTTCAATTATAATTTATATATACAGTTTCATTCAGATTCAGTACATATATAAATACAGTAGTTTCATACAGGTTTGTAAATTTTGATTTCTTTTAGAAATTTGAATAAGTTCTTGGAACATTCTGGTTTTAGAGCTTCAGCATATCCCTTGATGTGGTGTGTCTTTTTCGCTGCTTGTAGTCCTGGACAATCTTCTAAGATTTGTTCACCAGTTAAATTGATTTTCCATCTTGGATATATTGTTGGAGGTTTATCTTGTAAGAGATGTCCGTGGGTTAGCCTGGTGTGCCCAATTCTCAGGCGAGTTATTATAGTCTGCTCTCGCCGGCTTCTGTATATTTAGGGGAGAGGGTGGCTATCTCTAAACAGCTTCTTCATTTTATTAGTAGCCGGAACCGATGTCCAAAAATGGCCCCAGGCTTCTTTATATTGATTGAAGATATGTAGTTGTGTGGAAGTCGTATAGCGCAATTTTAACTTTGAGAACTGAAAATAAGTTGCAGGCTTCCTTCGCAGCAGTGTCAGCCAGTTCATTTCCCGTTATTCCGACATGACTGGGAAACCGAAGAAATATTGTACTTTTGTTTGTTCCTGAAATTTTATGGATTATTGAGGTTATTATGGGGTTATCCTGGAACTGAAAATTTTGTATGGATTTTAGAGCTGAATAAGAATCGCTGATAATTAGAAAATTGTTGCTGTTGTAGTCATTACTTGTAATTAAGATTATGGATAAGTGTATGGCAAATAGTTCGGATGAGAATACAGAAAAGGTGGATGGAAGACTGTATAGGCGGGCGCAAACGACAGTGCTGCTTCTTTACAGGAACTAGAGAAACGGGGATAAAAGCCGGGCCATTACCTGGGATTCTTAGGGTTTTTTGGCGTTTTTAATTTATTTCTCCATAATTTAAACCCGATTGAGCAAAAAATCATTTGAAAAATGTCTAATAGGTATTGCTCGGTCCCTCAGTGTTCAATTAAAAAATCAAAATACGTGTCATTCCATTTATTTCCAAAAAATAAAATGCTTCTTAAAGAGTGGATTGTAAAATTAAGAAAAGATAAGCCTGTTTCGAAACATATGACGATATTTAGTCTTCATTTTAAAGAAAGTGACTATATTTATCCAGGTAAATATTAGTATTTGACATTTTATTATTCCAAAATGCTAGTTTTATGCAAATAACATTGAGACCATAGTGTCATAGATTTGTTTTTCTTTTTTAATTTTCCCCATTTTTGTATTACATCCGTTGTGCTTAATTGTTCCAAGTTTTCAATGCGATGCCTGAAAGTTTTGACAAATAAATAAATAATATGACAAAGAAACTAAGCTGTCATAAAAATGACAGCTACCATAACAATGATTGTACGCCTAGGTAATTAATCTTATTACTAACCGAAAAACGTAGAGTAAAGTTACAATGATGTGTTTGCATTTACCAGAACTACCAGGTTTACACGTAAAATGACAAGAAAATTGCTTATTATTATTAATAAATGTGATTTCAACTTTTATTTGAGTGGAAGCAGTCCTTTAAGATTGCTAGTTTGAAGGCACAAGGCTTGTAAAATAACTGTTTTTTTACTTTTAGATATTATTCCACATGCAATTATGTGGTTTGCATCAAGGATAGCCTTCCCTTCAATTAATGGTCTTTTAAAATTACCAATTATCTCTATCACTTCAACTATGTCTATCCCTGTTCTTTCCGACATTTTGCAAAACTACTAGCGCACCCTATATGATTGTCTCCGTGGGTAGGACTACGGAACAACCAACATTCTCCAATTGTTTTGACCCGTCTGTGTAAATAGGGATGAAATCGTTATATTTGGTCAAAATGTTTAGAAATCTCTGTTTATGAACTTCAGGGGAGTAATATGATTTTTTACGTTATGAACATTTACGCTGACGCTTCCGAGAAATTAACTATATAATTTTAGAGAAAGTATATAAACATTATATAACATTTGACCTAAATGTTAGAAAACAATGTATTTGGAAGAAACCATCTCAAAAATCCTTTAATCCAGGAATGGGAAAGAATCAACCCAGATTTAAGTAAAAACCTGGTTCCTTCAATGCCAAGACGTCTACAGGCAGTTACCCATGCAAACAGACGTTATAATTGATATTATAAAATCAAAACGTAAACGTGTGATGTGCAAATACTTTTTTCTAGCTTTTATTTTATGTTTTATTTTTCATTTTAATATGGAAGAGGTTTTTTATTTTAATTATATATGTCTTAAACTAGCATTAAATATACTTTTTATTTTTGTAAATTGTATGATTTTTTTATTACCTAAAGTTATTACATAATGAAGAAACTTGGTGTGCAAATACTTTTTGCCACCACTGTATATTGTTTTTATCTTCAATGTTTGTGTTATCTTTGGTTACATATGCCAGCAAGGTTACAGAGGTCCAGGTAATAAACTAATAACTGAAGGTTATATTAGTCTTTTTTTTTTCAGTGAAAAACTTAATATGATTGCTAATAATAATCTCTGGGAACAGATATGCGCGATATTTCCTATTTTGTCAGAAAACGTCAGTATATGAAATTTCTCATGTTACTTTATCATATCATGTTGCTGTTGACAAATTATATAATCAATGCATACTCATTTCAGAGCTATGTTACTTCAGAATGCACAGAAGTAGAGGACTTTAAAACTATAACTAAAAAAATCGAAGAGGAAGATCTTTATGGATTTGTTGAAAGTTTTGTGATTCACAAAATTGAAGAAGATATGAGGGAAAATGTAGCTCCAGCATTTTGGTCTGAATTTTATTATTTGGAGGATGATCCAGAAAGAAATTTTTTAAGATTTAAGAATGCTATAGCTGAACTCAATGCAAAATACTTGGCCTATTTGCCTACTATGCATAGGCTAGAGGAAATGAGAGTGATTTTAAACTATAATGAACAAATTAATGGTGAAACCAATCTTTTAGTAATCTTGAAATTGATAATTCGCACTGTCTTACATTCGCAATTGCCTATTCCTAAGTATCAGACCATAATAGAAGAATTTTATAAGCTATCATTCAAAGTGTTTTATAATGCTGACAAATCTAGTCGAGGTAATTATACTATATCAAAACTCAATGCCTGTGTAAAAGTGAAATCATTAAAATTTTGCATTATTAGCCTTTTCCCCCATTTTAATGTTTAATCTTGCTACTGACCCAAGTAGTTAGCTGTATTAATGCCAGGAAAACCCTTGGTAAAGGTATCTGGGTGAGACCATTATCAGGAGGTTATGTGGCCATAATATAAGCTTATTCCCAGCATGTTCTTTTCAGTTAAATAGTGTTGTGATCAGCTTTATTAAATCCTAACTTTCGACTCCTGCTCACTACACTTGCTCTTCAGAGTTAAATAAAACCACAAAAGGGTCCTTTTCAGTTAAGATAAGGTACTAAACATTTTAATAGCCAAACCTAAAAGCGGCTATGCCTAGAAGTCATATAGCGATACTAGTACCAAACCCTCTTCAAAATGAGCTCTTTATATATGGGTTGACATTAACATTTTTTGGCTGGGTCAATTTTTATATTGTAATGTATGTTACAGGATACTAACTGGTTCTTTTTCCTTGTATTGTCAGAGTCTTATTGTTTTATGTTCATTATTGAATCATTGCCTGTTAACCTTAGAAGTTCTCAGTTCAAGTGCTCCTACCATTTTTGTTATTTCGATTAATAACATAGGTGTGTACTAAAAAACTGCACAGGATTTCCTTCTTTTATATTTCCATTGACTGGAATTGAAAAAAAAAAATTGATATATTAAAATTACAAAATTATTTTAATCTCCGAAATATGGTTCAAACCCTGATCATGGAACCAAATTTTTTTTAGGCCTATATATTTTTTTTTGCCTTAAAAATGCGTTTTTCCCCTGAAAATCACTTTTTTAAGTTGATATCCTTATTATTTATTTTCATTTTTATTGTTGGAAAATAAATTAGATGCCTAAAAATGAAATATTATTTTCTACCTGAACCCAGAAAACTATTGTATAAAAAAATGATCTTTTGTTTTGTTGAAAATTTTATCATTCCTCATTCTTTTGCTTATAATTAATTCTTTGTTTGAAATATAGTAGGTACTAGTTTCCCGATACTACTTCTGGGCAAAGCCAACATGGCGCCATTTAGTGTAGCCCCAGTCTCCACTGAAAAGGACCTGTTTGTTGGTTTAGTTATTTATGAAGAGCGGGTGGTGGTTGAAAGCTGGGATCTAATAAAGCTAATCAAGACACTTTTTAACTGAAAAGGACGTGATGATAGTAATCTCAGTAACATAACCTCCCAAAACAGGCCATGCCCAGAAGTAGTATTTAGAAACTTTCACCAAGTTTTTTTTTTTTTTTATATTAATGCTATGAATGAAAATCAATAGCTAAATGTCACTGAAAATGGGAAGCTATGATAGTGGCGAAAAATACTTGAATCAGCTACATTTTGTTTAATTACTTCAATCTTTAAAATTGCGAAGTTCTGTTAACTTCTTTGTCATTTAATTAATTCAATCTTTAAAATTGCGAAGTTCTGTTAACTTCTTTGTCATTGTTAATAATACTGATTAACAGATTGGATTATCTAAATAATATCTGTTATTTTATGTATCTTTTTTCTCTATTTACTGTATTTTTGATTTTTGTATGTTTGTTAAGTTTCTCATTTTTTTGTTAATAACAGGGTTGCCTTTGTGTGATTTAAATGAATCTGGTGAAGATGAGCGTTGTGGTGGTTGTCATGAAATCGAACAATGTCGTTGCGATGCCATAATAAATGATTTCCATACCACAAACAGGTTATTAAGTTTTGTTAACTGTTTTAATAACATTAATTATTAGAATATATATATTAAAAATTATCATTTATATTCATTTACTGAAATATTAGTAACACTTCTGGCCTATTTCGATAGTTTATGTGACCGTAAGGACCGATAGCGTACTTTTCAGTTAAAAAGAGGCTTAATTTGCTCTTTTAGCACAGCTTTGCTTTATAGGGATTAATAAACCCTAAACAGATCTTTTTCATTTGAGATCAGGGCTTCCCTAAACAGTGCCATATTGGCCACGACCAGAAGTAACATAGCAAAAGTGGTCCCAAAATATGTGAGTTGATATCTTCTGCGGAACTGAGGAGGGAATCGGAATAGTTGGATCTGGATAGTACTGGCACGTTTACATGAATTATTTGAATCATCTTTGTATCAATATTTTTATTACTATCAATAGTACTTGCCTTTTGCCAATCATGCCAGCAGCTATCCTAGCACAACTTTATTATTTACTAATACTTCTTTGAATGAATTACATTCTATAATCTATGAAAGTAATATTTAAACTTCTGTGGGTTAACAATTTTTATTTAAAAAAAAAACAACAATATTCAATGCCACTCAAATAACCAAAACACAACTAATTGAGTAGGTTACAAAAATTATCACTTTGTAACTCACTAATAATAATATGGCTTGAGCTTCAGAACCAAGACTAACTCTCTAGTCCATCGTTCTTTATATATAGTCGTAAGGAGAATGGTAGTCGAACTTCATAGTCACAAACACATGCTATGACAGTTTGTTCCAACTGTTAGCTCATTACAACAAAAGGTCTAAGACTTTTAAACCAAGTTTTTTTGTTTTGTTTTTTGTTTAATGTTACACTGCCCTCTCCTTACTTACATTCCCTCTCGATGTCTTCTTTTCCACATAGGCTTGTTCTCTAAAACGGAAGGTCTCTCCTGTAATCCGCTGAGCCTGTTCTTTTTCATTGTGGATCCCAGCATATGGCGCCAAGCCATTATAATGGACGATAATAGGCTTTCCTTAGGGATGCTTGAAAACCCTGTAGACCACATTGTT
Source organism: Aelia acuminata (assembly GCA_911387785.2). NCBI lineage: Eukaryota > Metazoa > Arthropoda > Insecta > Hemiptera > Pentatomidae > Aelia > Aelia acuminata. Next base: position 154,921,883 of record OU426978.1, on the reverse strand, counting down.
GATGTGCTTCTTAATTACGGAGGGTCTCTCCCAGTTCTTCTTCAACTTTGGGTAGAATCCCCACTTTCCTCGTGGGTTGTAAAGCGAAACAAGTTCTCCTTTTTCGTATCCACCCTGATTGGCCTTGCCCCCGTTTTGTCTCCTCATCCAATCGCTGGCGAGGTGCCTTATTGATTCGATAGGGTGATATCGATCCTGCATATTTGAGATTTTGACCATCTTGAGGCAATAAATGATCAACACCTTCCATCACTCTGTCCCGCTTCTTGTATTTCTGCTTCGTAGTCACCTGCCGTGCCCCGATGTAATCAGCGCTAAAGTCACAACCTTAGTGCCCTTCCTAACAGTACTTGAGTGCTTATACCTCAAAGGAAGTTCCACTTTCTTGTCCATGGGGACCACAAACCCGACCGGTTCTACACTACGGAAGAACAGCTCCTCTCCACTGATCTTGACAGCTCTCCGTTTCAGGTCGAGTTAAAAACCGTACGTGTTCATGAGGTCCATGCTGAGGATTGCATCCTCTTCAATATCAGCCACTAAGACCGAGTGTGAGACACAGCTTGAGCTAACTGTATCTTTACCTTGGTTTCAGCGAATACCTTGGCTGCTACTCCTGTTGCAGTCTTCAGTCGCCATCTGAAGAGTGTCAGTCTTTTCTTGCCAGTTACACTCGAAGAGACGACAGTCTTCTTACCTCCAGTGTCAATCAGTAGTGTATGCCTCTTGCCTTTGACGTTGCCACCCACATATGCGCTGTCCTCTCGGTGTCCCAAGGAGGTTACCATTATTGGGGAAGGATCTTGATGACTGTCACGGGACGCTTTCATCCTCCGGGTATGGACGAATCTTATTTTTCTTGTGTCAGAAGCGAACTTTCCATTGCAGAAACTCGTGATGTGTCCAAGCTCCCCACAGCTCCAGCATCCTACTGGTCTCCTTTTCCGGGACTGTAGGACCTTTAAAACTTATAAAACAATGTTCTCTAGGCCGGTATTGCCGGCTCCTTAAAGTTCCGACACTGTAGTGATCTCCTTCTCTGCGAGTCTCCTTCTACCTCACCTTCTAAGTCTCTGTGGTTCACCTTGTCACGGTTGGTGGTACACGTGGACCAGAATCAACAATGGCTACGAGAAGCTTCGGTAGCTGCCTCAAACTCCAATGCTATGGATAGTGCTCTCTGAAGCTCCAAGTCTCACATGCCATCGACAAAGGCTTGGACAGCTAACCACTCTAACAAACTTTCTGGAGCTGTTAGATAGGACAGTCTTACCATCCTCGCAAAGTCCGCCTCGAACTCTTGAATAGACTCGGCTGCCTTCTGTTCTTCAGCAGGACTGGTATACCTTTTCGAGGTGGGCGCGGCAAAATCTCATCCAATTTCGGATTACTAAGGTCTGAAAATATAAGGTCTGTAGGGATCGTCGGCGTTAATCGTTTGAAGATCGTCTAGAGCTTCGCTCTGAGGGCAACTGCCTTAGCTCTAGGAGACCACCCATTAGCACTGACCACAGCATTTAATTGCTTCAGGTAATTCACTCAGGACGACTTACCATCAAAAGTTGGTGGTTTTATTCTGGCTTGGCTCTCTATAACTGCGGGTTCTCTCCCTTCTCTCTCTATCAGTAGCTGTTGGGTGAGTTGCATTCTCTCGAATGCCTGAACTTCTTCTTCCAGCCTCCTTTCTAATTTTTAAAACTCCTCTTCAAACGCGGTAGCCCTCGCTTCTTCTTGCGCCAGCCTGTCCTTCAACTCAACCAAGTCACCTGACAAATTGTTCAACCTGTCATTTCAAGTGCATTTACTTCAACAGACTAATTCGACAATTTATCATTTACTTTCGCCGACTGGCTGGTAAATTTATCATTTAACCTATTTATTTAAGCAAACAAATTGGAATTAAGGCTGTTAAATTAAAGTCACCAAACATAGTCTTCGAAGAGCTATTCTCAAACTCTACTGCTTCAGGATCTACGCTCTAACTCGAGTAATACTTACATAAGGGGCCAACAAGTTCGCTTTCTTACCAGTAGAGTCTAAATCCAGCTCTTCTCATTCTCTCCTCAGTTCTGCAACTAAAAGTTCTCCAATCTGTTTGCCTGGCATTTTTTTCTTTAAATTCCACTTCTGACACCAGTAGTAACACTTCTGTGGGTTAACAACAATATTAAATGCCATACAAATAATCAAAACATAACTAATTGAACAGGTTACAAAAATTATCATGTTGTAACACCCTAATAATCGTATGGCTTGAGCTTCTTAACCAAGACCAACTGTCTAGTCCATCGCTCCTTATATATAGTCGTAAGGAGAATGGTCTGGAACCTCCTTGAATGGCATGGATGGCACTCGAACTTGTAGTCACAAACACGTGCTATGACAGTTTGATCCAACTGTTAGCTTGTTCCAACAAAAGGTCTAGGACTTTTAAACCACATGTTTATTTTATGTTTAACTTTACAATATTTATTATAGGATTCTTATCCAATTAGAATTACTGGAAAGGCTTGCTGGTGAGGTTTTAACGTCTCTCATTCATAAACAAATAGAAAATCATGTTCAAGAAACTTGTAAGGGCAGCTTTAATCAATCTTTTATCAGTCCCTTGGAGAAGGTAATGTATTCATTAGTGCAGTACTTAGTAAATATACAACATAATGTTGTATAATACAATAATTTTGGAAAGTGCATACTTTTGTTCTTACTTCATATAGCTAGATTTGTTTGATTTTTTTTTATATTAAAATCTCGTGTCCCGATGTTTGTTGGAGGTAAACTCAGAAACTACTAAACCGATTTTGATGAAATTTGTTGTGTAGTTTTGTCCAACTTAAAAGATAGGATAGTTTTTATCTTGATTTATGATTATTGATCTCAATATTTCTTTTATTGCAAATTAAATGTTTATTGTACTACAATTGAGTGTGATTATTTTTAAGTTCTATAAATGTTCAACAGATGGCGGTGTAAGTTGATTTATTGACACTACACTTCATTTTCTCCCGATATTTAGGGTGGGTAAGCATCCATTAGCCAAATCTATTTTTTCCGGCTTTGACTAGGAAAAACTGTTTTCCCTTGAGCAATTATGTGCCGCCTTTTCATGTGTAGAGAAAACATCGAATCTATTGGTTTCAGCCAAAGAAAATTAATCTATTGATTCGATATCTCCTATCATCATGTGTTATATTCTGAATTTAATCGATATGTACTATGGCAAAAGATTAATTTGGTTTGCTGTCTATAATATTGTCACCCCTAATCTAAAATCCACCAGTCCAATGTGACACAGGGATCTTTGGGCAAGGGTTGTGTGGTAATTAATCGAACTTCGTACTATTTACATCATGTATTTTGTACAATAAATAATCTTACAAGTCCCAACTACACATGGGGGGAGGGGTACCTTGGCTCATAAATCACTTGGGGGTACTTGGCTACTTCGGATCCCACTATGCCTCAGGCTCACTCTGCCTGTCCCAGACTTGACAGCCCATCTCAGACCCAGCCTCCACTCCAGACTGCTGACTGTCTCTGACTCTCCCAGACTGCCCCACTCTCCCCTGGGCCAGCCTCTTTTAGGAGTTCCTCCTCTCTCTCAGGGTCTCCTAGGTTCAATGGACATCTCCCATGTGACAACTCCCCCCTCCCCTGAATACCAACATCCTCGTTGGTAAGTTGGGACCTGTAACAAAAAATAAACAAAGCGGCAGAAAACTCTTTTTTTACCATAATTTACTTAACTGTAGAGTTTACAAACAAACTGTAGAGTTTGAATTAAAAAGAATAAACAATCAAAAATCTTAAATATTTCTCGATAAAGGGCTTTAAAAGAGCGTTTGTTTTGCCTATCCTGCATAAAACCTCACCGACTGACCTACTTTTATCGCTGACTATGCTACTAGATTCTCTCACTCTTGTCTCCCTTCTTGGAATTGGTCGCCGACTTAGACTGGGAAGCTGTTGGCGCTGCTTCCGTATCCGCGACAATAGGCCCTCGCGATAATACCCCTTTAATTGACTTCTTTATTAAATAAAAAAAAACAGAATTGTAAACGCCGTCATCGATTCAATCCCAATATGCGAAACCGAGTAATGAGCTACTTCCCCCGAAATAAACCCATTTACCGGTTTTACATTCGTCTTATCAAAACCAGATAACGTGATAAAATAATAATGAACATCGGAAAGGAGACGATACTAAAAACCCGTGCCAAACTATTGACTAACATAGGGCGGTATCATTTTCAAGAATCATCAAAAGATCATTCTTTTTCATTCACCGGGCTCAAATATATATGTGGTACCGTGAGATTTGACAGATCGGAAAGTTTAAATTTTAAGTTCAATCATTGGTGGAATATGTCATGAATCGAGTTTTGTAAACATTGCCGGGAGTATATTTCAATAATTCATACTTAGATTTGGTTGTATGGATAAGCCGTTGGAATTAATTGAGGTATACTAGATTCCTAAACCTAAACGCTTTTCAGAACACCGCGTTAGTGATTGAAATCTTTGGCTCCGATACATTTTTGCTTAAGTCCTTTAAAAATCAAAGATGGGATAAACACAATGACCGCAACCGACACCAAGACTCCTTAGCTTGCAACCGAATTGGATATTTCCTGGACGTTGCAGGATCCTCAATTGCTCGTTAGTTATGACAATGGTTAATTGTCAGCATTTTGCTAACAATTAGCTATGCCCAATTTTGTTTTGGTTGTTCCCGGGTACCGCTTGCTCAGTGCTCTATTGTTTCCTGGCAGACGCAAATTTAGCATTTCCTATTCTTTATCCTTTAGATTCCACTCTTTTCCTCCAAAGCAAAAAGAATATTCCACAATTTAATTGAAATCTTATACATTTTTTTTCTTTTTTTTTTTTTGTTTCTGTTTCAACGTTCAAAAAATCTTTTTGTACGCCCTACGTGTATCGTCTCGACCTTAGATTTTCTACCCTTCTTTATTCGGATTTCATAATTTAATGGTTCTATTTGTCTAATAATTTCGGACGGTCCCATCCATCGATGTAGAAATTTACTGCTAAGATTTCTAAGCGGAGTGAAAACAAGTACTTTATCCCCTGGTTGGAATTTAAAGTTTTTTCTTTTTCGATCGTGAATCCGTTTTTGTTTAACTTGAGCCTTTTCTATTCTTTTTCGGGCGTTTTCTCGCGATTCCGATAGCATTTCCAAAAAATTTCTAGATGTTTCTTCCATTCCATCGAAAGGTTTCAATGATGTATCAGTGGGTAAAATCGGGTCTCGTCCATAAATTATTTTAAAGGGCGTTTCTTTCATTGTGTCTTGTACTGATGAGTTGTAGGCAAATGTACATAGGGGTAGATAATAGTCCCAGTCCGTTTGATTTTTATTAACGTAATGGCTCAACTTTCCCGCTAGCGTTGCATTTTGTCTTTCTGTGAGGCCGTTACATCGATGGTTGTAACTAGTCGTCGTGGGTTTAAAAGATATTCCCAAAAATACCTTTATGTCTTGTTTTGTTTGTGCAGTACAAATATTGAAAACATTTTTTTTTATGTTGGACCAAAGTAACCCCTCAAGGTCCAAAGTAACCCCGGTCGACGGTATGTGAAGGGAAACTACCTAATCCGATCATTAGTTCCTGTACCATTTTTGACATGAAGCATTTCCCTCTATCGCTTAAAATTTGATTAGGGCACCCGTGACGACATACCACATGGTACTATCTGGGTTAATAAAAAATCCGCAACTGTTTTGGCAGACACGTCAGGGGTTGCTCTAGTTTCAACCCATTTACTTAAATACTCTGTTGCAACCAAAATGTGACGATTACCCGATCTAGTTTTTGGAAAAGGACCCATAAAATCTATGTCTATTCTTTCGAATAAATGTTTTACGGGGATAGGTTGAAGCATACCCGCCTTTTTACCCACCGGGTTCTTTTTCTTTTGACAATCGAGACACCCTTTCACATATCTTTGTATGTCTTTTGTCATCGATTCCCACCAGTAACGCGTCCTAATTTTCTCTAAGGTTTTCGACAGCCCGACGTGGCGTGAGAGGGGGTCGTTGTGAAAATTTCGCAATATTTCATCAACTAAAATTTTTGGTAAAGCCAAAATTGGGGTGGAGGTTCCCTTTGAAAAATATTTTTTATAAAGGCGTCCGTCCTTCATTATAAAACTTCGAGTCTTTTTACTATATTTTCGGTCGGCCCTTGAAGGGTTCTCTATAGCCGAAATTATTTTCCCTAACTCTTCGTCTTCCCTTTGCAACTTTGCAATGTCCACTTCGGCCTCGCTTACGGTCATAACCAGCCCATCGAGGTTGTCTACCTCTACTGGTGCCTCTCCTACGGGGTAACGCGATAAGCAATCGGCGTCACAATTGTTCTTTCCCTTCTTATGACATATTTGAAATGAATATTCTGCCATGGCTATTGACCATCTGGCGAAACGGCTATTCAAATCTTTGTTTTTATGTAACCAACATAGCGCGTGATGGTCCGAAGTTACTTGAAACTGTTTTCCCCACAAAAAAGGTCTAAAATTAGTAAGAGCCCATTTAATGCACAGACACTCTTTTTCGGTGGTAGTGTAACGGGTTTCCGTCCGGGAGCTGTCTCGAAATGAAGGAAACTGATCTTGAGAGCCCGTCCGCGCCCTTTTGCAATAAAATCGCCACCAGACCTACCTGGCTCGCGTCGCACCTAACTTCTGTGGGTAGTGTTTCATCGAAATGACACAAAACCGGATAATTAGTCAAGGCTTTTTTCAGTTGATCAAACGCATTTTGTTCATTCTGGTTTCCTCGTCCGACGGCATAGTGTTTCTTGAATAGTCCTTACTGCGCGTCTTTACCATCAATCAAAGATTGTCACACCTCTTGCCCGGCGCCTCCACCAAATTTGTGTCACTCCTAATCTAAAATCCACCAGTCCAATGTAACAGGGATCTTTGGGCAAGGGTTGTGTGGTAATTAATCGAACTTCGTACTATTTACATCATGTATATTGTACAATAAATAATTTTACAAGTCCCAACTTCTACTGCCAACTTGTACTCCCAAGGGGGGGTACCTTGGCTCATAAATCACTTGGGGGTACTTGGCTACTTCGGATCCCACTATGCCCCAGGCTCACTCTGCCTGTCCCAGACTTGACAGCCCATCTCAGACCCAGCCTCCGCTCCAGACTGCTGACTGTCTCTGACTCTCCCAGACTGCCCCACTCTCCCCTGGGCCAGCCTCTTTTAGGAGTTCCTCCTCTCTCTCAGGGTCTCCTAGGTTCAATGGACATCTCCCATGTGACAATATTTTTGCTGTCTATAGTGATTGTACTAAACCCTATTCCAATTATATTCTTTATTAGTTGCTTTTACATTTGTGTTATTTATATTTAATCTCACCTCTGCTGAAATAATCCAGTAAGTGCTTAATGAATGGATCATTAATATTTATTATCGGCAAATATGAGATGTAAAAAATAAAAACTTTGACCGTTCTAAATTCTTTACCAAACAACTTTAAATTTGGCGTAAGTTTCTATTTTAAATCCCGTTGGTTTTTTGATTAGCTCAAACGTCTTTATCTTCATCAGTTATTTGACTGTAATAAAAAGAATGGTATAATTAATTCAATGCATATTAGATATTGAGCCATATCTGCGGGTGGCTGCGTCTGTTAGTATAAATATATATCTTAAATAGGAGTTGACAGAAAGGATTCATAATAATGGCCGGTAATAAATCGGAACAATTTTAATTCTAACAAATAGTCGCTGTGTGTGTGTGTGTGTGTGTGTGTGTGTGTGTGTGTGTGTGTGTGTGTGTGTGTGTGTGTGTGTGTGTGTGTGTGTGTGTGTGTGTGTGTGTGTGTGTGTTTGTGTGTGTGTGTGTGAGTGCGTGCTTGCGTGTGTGCGTGTGTACACACACACACAGAAACACACACACACAAACACACACACACACAAACACACAGAAACACACACAACACACACACACACACACACACACACACACACACACACACACACACACACACACACACGCACACACACGCGCACACACACACACAAACACACACAACACACACACAACACACACAAACACACACACACACACACACACACACACACACACACACACACACACACACACACACACACACACACACACAGACACAGACCATTTCGCGGGACTTGGTTATTTGGACTCAGGGGACCCCAAAACGTGTATTTCCGTTGAAAACCGGAAGTCGAAATTTTTCAGGATCGCAATACTTTCCTTATTATATATTTCATATATAGGTAAGTTAAAGTAAAAAAAATCGACATCAAAATGAGGATATAACCGGGAAGTTGATCCTGATTATTCTGCTGACACTCTCCCAAATTTTGTATTCTCATTTCCAAATCAATAAAACATCAATTTCTTCTGATTCTGCCAAAATCCTCATTATTTCAGACCATAACAGAACTGAGAACACCTTTACAAGTAAAAACAAAATAATTTTTCTAGTTTATCCCGTCTATTTTTTTCTTTATGATTTCTCAAAAACTGTACTAACAATTTTAATTAAACTTACCATGTTTAATCCTTATGAAGCATTCTTTAATATGAAGTAGGTTTTATTGTCATTGAATAGGTCTGATAGTGCCTAAATGGTTAAGGAAAAAATCTTCCTATAAATTAAAGAAATGTTGGCTATCACATCTTTGGCATATACATACATCAAATACCCAGTTTGATCAAAATCGTTAAAGCCTTTTCGAGTATATAAAAAAAAACAAGTGAAAATGATACAAAATTTATTAAGTAAAGTCCCCCCTCCGGTTGATCAATTTTGATGTAATGTCGGCTATCGCATCTTTGGCATATACATACATCAAATACCCAGTTTGATCAAAATTGTTATAACCGTTTTTGAGTAAATAAAAAAAAACACGTGAAAATGATACAAAATCTATTAAGTAAAGTCCCCCCTCCGGTTGATCAATTTTGATGAAATTTTTACAGTCATATCTCGGGCATATAAATAGATCAAATACTCAGTTTAATCAAAATCGTTAGAGCCGTTTTTGAGAAAATCGAAAAAAACTTAAACAGTTATTAAATAAAGTACCCCCTCCCTTTGAGCAATTTTGATGAAATTTTTGCTGCCACATTGCGGGCATATAAATACACTAAATACCCAATTTCAGGTTCGCACGGTTTATATTTTTTGAGCTAGTCTGTTCACACACACACAGACCATTTCGCGGGACTTGGTTAATTGGACTCAGGGGACCCCAAAACGTGTATTTCCGTTGAAAACCGGAAGTCGAAATTTTTCAGGATCGCAATACTTCCACTTACTATATATTTCATATATAGGTAAGTGAAAGTAAAAACATACGGCGATCCCTAATCAATCAAAGGTATGTTTTAACAAGCACTAAAAACACGATAGCTATTCTTGCATGAGCATTACACCTTCACTAACTGTTCATTATTAACAAGGAAAGGCGTACTGCGTATGCGAAAAGAGTCGACAACGTGTTTCTAGAGCTCTTTGGAACATACATTAACTATTGATTTAGGGGTCACCTGTAGTATAGTGGTTAGCATGGCAACCTACAATAATAAAGGTCGCAGGTTCGCGCCCAGCGGTGGCCCTAGGTTTTTAATGGGAGTAAAATGAGTCCTCCGGGACTACTGGGTATCACAGTTTCTCACAGGGCATGAGGCCTTTCGAGCTAAGCTTCGTGGCTTTGGGAAGGATATCGATCCCCTGTGCCCTAGCTGCGGTGTCTTAGAATCTGCTGAGCAAATCGTTATAAATTGCACTGCCTTCGAGACACAAAGGGCGGGCCAGGTTGGTGAGGAAAACTGGACTCTATGCTATCTAGGAGGCTGATTTTCCTCCACTAGTCTCTGAGAATAACTACCCATACTATAAGGAGTTTGTGTATGGGTGGAAAACAGCACTGGGTCCAGAAGTTTTTAATCTAGGTAGAAGGAATCCTACTCCTGGAAGGCCACCGGATTGAGGAACTGCCAGAGAAGAATAAGTAAGAATAAAAGAATAAGAGGAAGAAAAGAATAAAGAAGCGGAAGAAGAATTGCGCAATATTAACATAGGCATGAGCGTTATATGTTCAACAATGTTGCCGAAAGGCAGGGAAGGGTGTTTAATAAATAATAAAATGATGGGAGTAAAAAATACTTAGCCATGCCGTCCCTCGGATAGGACCTAAAATGGAGGTCCCGAGCCTGTACGATGTCAGGTACTCGTTAAAGATCCCTATCCTAATTATACCTGGATAGGCAAAATTTAGGACTCCCACTATACCATCGTCCGATTAGCCTTAGTGGCATAAAGTGACGTTAAACAAACAAATACAAATACAAATACTATTGATTTAAATAAAGCACTAATAAATGTCCCTGCCTGAGAAGAATAAAATATCACTGTCGTTTTCTGAAAAATACTAAGGTACTCAAAATAGAAAAATGAGTTCCAATTTAGTATCGGCCGTTGTTATAAATTCTTTCTATTGATCCTTTTATCGAAAAACATGATTGTTCAGTCTAAACTTGATAATTATTTCTATAATCTCTTTATAAAAATGTTCATATAAACGAATTCAAATGAACCCCTAGAGTAAATTAATAGATAGTAAATTAGTGTATAAATAAATAGACCAATTTCATACTTGGTACACCACTGTAAGAATTGCTGACCCCAATAAAAAAACAAAAAAAAATTTTCATTGATAAATCAAAATTAGTCTTGTGTTCCCTCTCTGATAGCACTTAAGTATGCCATTTTAAAAAAATTGTGTATTTTTATTCAAAAAAAGAATTTGTGTGGTAAGTGAAATTTGTGTGATATATGCACCGTACCAGATTTTTTTATCTTGGTAGGGCTTTAAAAATCCTACAACATGGGGGATACCTTGTATTTATAAACCAAAACCTTTGCGTAAATAATGATAAAAATTATTAGAGGCCTATATTAAATTTAATCATATTTTGCATTCTTTAACTTATTTTTCCTGGAAATAACAGAGATTTAAGTTTTTTAATAGGGCCTAAAATAATGATACTGTTGGGATATTAGGTAGATTAAACTAGAAAAATTATTTTGTTTTTACTTTTAAAGGTGTTCTGTGTTCTCAGTTCTGTTATGGTCTGAAATAATGAGGATTTTGGCAGAATCAGAAGAAATTGATGTTTTATTGATTTGGAAATGAGAATACAAAATTTGGGGGAGTGTCAGCAGAATAATCAGTAAGCCTTCCGGTTATATCCGCATTTTGATGTCGATTTTTTTTACTTTCACTTACCTATATATGAAATATGTAATAAGGAAAGTATTGCGATCGTGAAAAATTTCGACTTCCGGTTTTCAACGGAAATACACGTTTTGGGGGTCCCCTGAGTCCAAATAACCAAGTCCCGCGAAATGGTCTGTGTGTGTGTGAACAGATTAGCTCAATAACTATAAACCGTGCAATTTTAAACGCCCCTATTATTCGTCTCGCTGCTATCACGTCAATTATATTTACAGTTCACTGTACAGGGATGGTTAGGGATGGTTACAGTTCACTGGGATGGTTAGTACAGGGTACAGTTCACTCAATTCGGCGTTGTGTAAGTGTCTAAATTCTCCAGTTAGTTCATCCCTCTTCCATCCAAATATTCTACGTAGTACTTTATTTTCAAAAGCGTTAAGCCGCTGCTCATCCCTCAATATCAGCGGCCACGTTTCGCATCCATAAAGGACAGTTGGAAGAATAATAGTTTTGTAAATCTAATTTTTACTTTTACTTACCTATACATGAAATATATAGTAAAAATTTCGACTTTCGGTTTTCAACGGAATTACACGTTTTGGGGCCCTCTGAGTCAAAATAACCAAGTCCCGGGAAATAATCTGTGTGTAAAAACGGTTCTAACAATTTTGATCAAACTAGGATTTGATGTATGCATATGCCAACGATTTGAAAGCCCAAAAATGTCATCAAAATTGATTAATTGGAGGGGGAACTTTACTTAATAAATGTTGTCCCATTTTCATGTTTTTTTTTGGGGGTTTTTTTTTGTTTTTTTTTACTCAAAAACGGCTTTAACGATTTTGATCAAACTCGGTATTTGTTGTATGTATATGCCCGCGATATGACAGTCAAATTTTCATCAAAATTGATTAATTGGAGGGGGCACTTTACTTAATAAGTGTTGTCCCATTTTCATGTTTTTTTCTTTCACTTACCTATATATGAAATATATTGTAAGTCGAAGTATTGCGATCGTGAAAAATTTCGACATCCGGTTTTCAACGGAAGTGTGTGTGTGTGTGTGTGTGTGTGTGTGTGTGTGTGTGTGTGTATATGTGTTTGTGTGTGTGTGTGTGTGTTTGTGTGTGTGTGTGTGTGTTTGTGTGTGTGTGTGTGTTTGTGTGTGTGTGTGTGTGTTTGTGTGTGAGTGTGTGAGTGTGTGTGTGTGTGTGTGTGTGTGTGTGTGTGTGTGTGTGTGTGTGTGTGTGTGTGTGTGTGTGTGTGTGAGTGTGTGTGTGTGTGTGTGTGTGTGTGTGTGTGTGTGTGTGTGTGTGTGTGTGTGTGTGTGTGTGTGTGTGTGTGTGTGTGTGTGTGTGTGTGTGTGTGTGTGTGTGTGTGTGTGTGTGTGTGATTAAATTTGATCAAACTGAGTATTTGATCTATTTATATGCCCGAGTATGACTGTAAAAATTTCATCCAAATTGATTTACCGGAGGGGGGACTTTACTTAATAAATTTTGTATCATTTTCACGCGTTTTTTTTTTTATTTACTCAAAAACGGCTATAACGATTTTGATCAAACTGGGTATATGATGTATGTATATGCCCGAGATACGAATGTAAAAATTTCATCAAAATTGATCAACCGGCGGGGGGACTTTACTTAATAAATTTTGTACCAATTTCACGTGTACATATTTTTTATATACTCGAAAAGGCTTTAACGATTTTGATCAAACTGGGTATTTGATGTATGTATATGCCAAAGATGTGATAGCCAACATTTCATCAAAATTGGTCAAACGGAGCGGGCACTTTATTTCATAATTTTTTTTCCATTTTTTCGATTATCTCAAAAACGGCTTTAACGATTTTTATCAAATTCGTCATGTTTAATGAAAATTAGGTTTTCTTTAATATCAGGTAAGCTTTATCATTATTAAAATGTTCTGATGGGGCTTTTTTTGGGGGGGGGGGCCTTTTTTCTTTGTTTGTTTCTTTCTTATAAAGTACCTTTGTTTTTGTTTACATGGAGAAATTAACTGTTTCTCGTCACGCCTAAAAATAAGAAATGGCTAAATATGAGATATGATAAAAATAAAGAAAACATAAAGAGGAGAAAAAAAGAAAAATATTCAGTCAACTCATAAAACTCGTTGAGCCCACGCATGCGGAGTACGCCTTTAATGACAGACCATTGTTCATAATTAAACCCGTTCTGTTCATTTGAGAAGTGGCAATTAACAAAACGCATTCATTCCTAATCTAAGTGAAAGTTGTGTGTTGCGAGCACGCATCAGATTTTTTTTTTTTTTGTTTTTTAACTCAAAAACAGCTTTAACGATTTTGATCATACTCTGTATTTGGTGTATGTATATGCCCGCGATGTGACAGTCAAAATTTCATCAAAATTGATTAATTGGAGGAGGCACTTTACTTAATAAGTGTTGTCCCATTTTCACGTTTTTTTTTTTTTTGTTTTTTTACTCAAAAACGGCTTTAACGATTTTGATCATACTTGGTATTTGATGTATGTATATGTGACAGCCAAAATTTTATTAACAGTATTATGAAAATAAAAACTTTTATTTATTAATAAAAAGATTAATGTTACTTAAGAGAGTAAATACGTGATGCTCATTTTTTTTTAAAATCGCAGGTGTGTAAAGATATGGTTTAAGATAATAGTCTATAATAGGTATATTTTAGTCTAGAAACTTTTGTTCCATAATAAATTTTTGAAAACAATATATAGAGGAATATATAGAGGAAACAATATATAGAGGAACAGTAATCGTTCTTGATTTCCAGAAAGGCATAAATGACGTAAATACACCTATCGATTCAGCTTCACTATGTATTTGCAAAAAGCAACTCGTAGTAAAAAACAAGCAAGCACACAGTGGGGCGAGTCCACTGTCCGGCCGGACATTGGGCCAAAACATGAAAGTTAAAATTTAGAGATTTCATTTTAATATTAATAAACTAGAATCCTTTCCCCGTCATGTGCACTAATTTTTAACTCAATCTTTGCGTTAATAATGATACAATATGAGTTGAAATATGACAGTAAGACATTCATCTTTTTACTTTCACTTATTTATATTTAAAGTTAGTGTGTCTATACTTTCCTTATTATATATTTCATATATAGGTAAGTTAAAGTAAAAAAAATCGACATCAAAATGAGGATATAACCGGGAAGTTGATCCTGATTATTCTGCTGACACTCTCCCAAATTTTGTATTCTCATTTCCAAATCAATAAAACATCAATTTCTTCTGATTCTGCCAAAATCCTCATTATTTCAGACCATAACAGAACTGAGAACACCTTTACAAGTAAAAACAAAATAATTTTTCTAGTTTATCCCGTCTATTTTTTTCTTTATGATTTCTCAAAAACTGTACTAACAATTTTAATTAAACTTACCATGTTTAATCCTTATGAAGCATTCTTTAATATGAAGTAGGTTTTATTGTCATTGAATAGGTCTGATAGTGCCTAAATGGTTAAGGAAAAAATCTTCCTATAAATTAAAGAAATGTTGGCTATCACATCTTTGGCATATACATACATCAAATACCCAGTTTGATCAAAATCGTTAAAGCCTTTTCGAGTATATAAAAAAAAACAAGTGAAAATGATACAAAATTTATTAAGTAAAGTCCCCCCTCCGGTTGATCAATTTTGATGTAATGTCGGCTATCGCATCTTTGGCATATACATACATCAAATACCCAGTTTGATCAAAATTGTTATAACCGTTTTTGAGTAAATAAAAAAAAACACGTGAAAATGATACAAAATCTATTAAGTAAAGTCCCCCCTCCGGTTGATCAATTTTGATGAAATTTTTACAGTCATATCTCGGGCATATAAATAGATCAAATACTCAGTTTAATCAAAATCGTTAGAGCCGTTTTTGAGAAAATCGAAAAAAACTTAAACAGTTATTAAATAAAGTACCCCCTCCCTTTGAGCAATTTTGATGAAATTTTTGCTGCCACATTGCGGGCATATAAATACACTAAATACCCAATTTCAGGTTCGCACGGTTTATATTTTTTGAGCTAGTCTGTTCACACACACACAGACCATTTCGCGGGACTTGGTTAATTGGACTCAGGGGACCCCAAAACGTGTATTTCCGTTGAAAACCGGAAGTCGAAATTTTTCAGGATCGCAATACTTCCACTTACTATATATTTCATATATAGGTAAGTGAAAGTAAAAACATACGGCGATCCCTAATCAATCAAAGGTATGTTTTAACAAGCACTAAAAACACGATAGCTATTCTTGCATGAGCATTACACCTTCACTAACTGTTCATTATTAACAAGGAAAGGCGTACTGCGTATGCGAAAAGAGTCGACAACGTGTTTCTAGAGCTCTTTGGAACATACATTAACTATTGATTTAGGGGTCACCTGTAGTATAGTGGTTAGCATGGCAACCTACAATAATAAAGGTCGCAGGTTCGCGCCCAGCGGTGGCCCTAGGTTTTTAATGGGAGTAAAATGAGTCCTCCGGGACTACTGGGTATCACAGTTTCTCACAGGGCATGAGGCCTTTCGAGCTAAGCTTCGTGGCTTTGGGAAGGATATCGATCCCCTGTGCCCTAGCTGCGGTGTCTTAGAATCTGCTGAGCAAATCGTTATAAATTGCACTGCCTTCGAGACACAAAGGGCGGGCCAGGTTGGTGAGGAAAACTGGACTCTATGCTATCTAGGAGGCTGATTTTCCTCCACTAGTCTCTGAGAATAACTACCCATACTATAAGGAGTTTGTGTATGGGTGGAAAACAGCACTGGGTCCAGAAGTTTTTAATCTAGGTAGAAGGAATCCTACTCCTGGAAGGCCACCGGATTGAGGAACTGCCAGAGAAGAATAAGTAAGAATAAAAGAATAAGAGGAAGAAAAGAATAAAGAAGCGGAAGAAGAATTGCGCAATATTAACATAGGCATGAGCGTTATATGTTCAACAATGTTGCCGAAAGGCAGGGAAGGGTGTTTAATAAATAATAAAATGATGGGAGTAAAAAATACTTAGCCATGCCGTCCCTCGGATAGGACCTAAAATGGAGGTCCCGAGCCTGTACGATGTCAGGTACTCGTTAAAGATCCCTATCCTAATTATACCTGGATAGGCAAAATTTAGGACTCCCACTATACCATCGTCCGATTAGCCTTAGTGGCATAAAGTGACGTTAAACAAACAAATACAAATACAAATACTATTGATTTAAATAAAGCACTAATAAATGTCCCTGCCTGAGAAGAATAAAATATCACTGTCGTTTTCTGAAAAATACTAAGGTACTCAAAATAGAAAAATGAGTTCCAATTTAGTATCGGCCGTTGTTATAAATTCTTTCTATTGATCCTTTTATCGAAAAACATGATTGTTCAGTCTAAACTTGATAATTATTTCTATAATCTCTTTATAAAAATGTTCATATAAACGAATTCAAATGAACCCCTAGAGTAAATTAATAGATAGTAAATTAGTGTATAAATAAATAGACCAATTTCATACTTGGTACACCACTGTAAGAATTGCTGACCCCAATAAAAAAACAAAAAAAAATTTTCATTGATAAATCAAAATTAGTCTTGTGTTCCCTCTCTGATAGCACTTAAGTATGCCATTTTAAAAAAATTGTGTATTTTTATTCAAAAAAAGAATTTGTGTGGTAAGTGAAATTTGTGTGATATATGCACCGTACCAGATTTTTTTATCTTGGTAGGGCTTTAAAAATCCTACAACATGGGGGATACCTTGTATTTATAAACCAAAACCTTTGCGTAAATAATGATAAAAATTATTAGAGGCCTATATTAAATTTAATCATATTTTGCATTCTTTAACTTATTTTTCCTGGAAATAACAGAGATTTAAGTTTTTTAATAGGGCCTAAAATAATGATACTGTTGGGATATTAGGTAGATTAAACTAGAAAAATTATTTTGTTTTTACTTTTAAAGGTGTTCTGTGTTCTCAGTTCTGTTATGGTCTGAAATAATGAGGATTTTGGCAGAATCAGAAGAAATTGATGTTTTATTGATTTGGAAATGAGAATACAAAATTTGGGGGAGTGTCAGCAGAATAATCAGTAAGCCTTCCGGTTATATCCGCATTTTGATGTCGATTTTTTTTACTTTCACTTACCTATATATGAAATATGTAATAAGGAAAGTATTGCGATCGTGAAAAATTTCGACTTCCGGTTTTCAACGGAAATACACGTTTTGGGGTCCCCTGAGTCCAAATAACCAAGTCCCGCGAAATGGTCTGTGTGTGTGTGAACAGATTAGCTCAATAACTATAAACCGTGCAATTTTAAACGCCCCTATTATTCGTCTCGCTGCTATCACGTCAATTATATTTACAGTTCACTGTACAGGGATGGTTAGGGATGGTTACAGTTCACTGGGATGGTTAGTACAGGGTACAGTTCACTCAATTCGGCGTTGTGTAAGTGTCTAAATTCTCCAGTTAGTTCATCCCTCTTCCATCCAAATATTCTACGTAGTACTTTATTTTCAAAAGCGTTAAGCCGCTGCTCATCCCTCAATATCAGCGGCCACGTTTCGCATCCATAAAGGACAGTTGGAAGAATAATAGTTTTGTAAATCTAATTTTTACTTTTACTTACCTATACATGAAATATATAGTAAAAATTTCGACTTTCGGTTTTCAACGGAATTACACGTTTTGGGGCCCTCTGAGTCAAAATAACCAAGTCCCGGGAAATAATCTGTGTGTAAAAACGGTTCTAACAATTTTGATCAAACTAGGATTTGATGTATGCATATGCCAACGATTTGAAAGCCCAAAAATGTCATCAAAATTGATTAATTGGAGGGGGAACTTTACTTAATAAATGTTGTCCCATTTTCATGTTTTTTTTTGGGGGTTTTTTTTTGTTTTTTTTTACTCAAAAACGGCTTTAACGATTTTGATCAAACTCGGTATTTGTTGTATGTATATGCCCGCGATATGACAGTCAAATTTTCATCAAAATTGATTAATTGGAGGGGGCACTTTACTTAATAAGTGTTGTCCCATTTTCATGTTTTTTTCTTTCACTTACCTATATATGAAATATATAGTAAGTCGAAGTATTGCGATCGTGAAAAATTTCGACATCCGGTTTTCAACGGAAGTGTGTGTGTGTGTGTGTGTGTGTGTGTGTGTGTGTGTGTGTGTGTGTATATGTGTTTGTGTGTGTGTGTGTGTTTGTGTGTGTGTGTGTGTGTTTGTGTGTGTGTGTGTGTGTTTGTGTGTGTGTGTGTGTGTTTGTGTGTGAGTGTGTGAGTGTGTGTGTGTTTGTGTGTGTGTGTGTGTGTGTGTGTGTGTGTGTGTGTGTGTGTGTGTGTGTGTGTGAGTGTGTGTGTGTGTGTGTGTGTGTGTGTGTGTGTGTGTGTGTGTGTGTGTGTGTGTGTGTGTGTGTGTGTGTGTGTGTGTGTGTGTGTGTGTGTGTGTGTGTGTGTGTGTGTGTGTGTGTGTGTGTGATTAAATTTGATCAAACTGAGTATTTGATCTATTTATATGCCCGAGTATGACTGTAAAAATTTCATCCAAATTGATTTACCGGAGGGGGGACTTTACTTAATAAATTTTGTATCATTTTCACGCGTTTTTTTTTTTATTTACTCAAAAACGGCTATAACGATTTTGATCAAACTGGGTATATGATGTATGTATATGCCCGAGATACGAATGTAAAAATTTCATCAAAATTGATCAACCGGCGGGGGGGACTTTACTTAATAAATTTTGTACCAATTTCACGTGTACATATTTTTTATATACTCGAAAAGGCTTTAACGATTTTGATCAAACTGGGTATTTGATGTATGTATATGCCAAAGATGTGATAGCCAACATTTCATCAAAATTGGTCAAACGGAGCGGGCACTTTATTTCATAATTTTTTTTCCATTTTTTCGATTATCTCAAAAACGGCTTTAACGATTTTTATCAAATTCGTCATGTTTAATGAAAATTAGGTTTTCTTTAATATCAGGTAAGCTTTATCATTATTAAAATGTTCTGATGGGGCTTTTTTTGGGGGGGGGGCCTTTTTTCTTTGTTTGTTTCTTTCTTATAAAGTACCTTTGTTTTTGTTTACATGGAGAAATTAACTGTTTCTCGTCACGCCTAAAAATAAGAAATGGCTAAATATGAGATATGATAAAAATAAAGAAAACATAAAGAGGAGAAAAAAAGAAAAATATTCAGTCAACTCATAAAACTCGTTGAGCCCACGCATGCGGAGTACGCCTTTAATGACAGACCATTGTTCATAATTAAACCCGTTCTGTTCATTTGAGAAGTGGCAATTAACAAAACGCATTCATTCCTAATCTAAGTGAAAGTTGTGTGTTGCGAGCACGCATCAGATTTTTTTTTTTTTTGTTTTTTAACTCAAAAACAGCTTTAACGATTTTGATCATACTCTGTATTTGGTGTATGTATATGCCCGCGATGTGACAGTCAAAATTTCATCAAAATTGATTAATTGGAGGAGGCACTTTACTTAATAAGTGTTGTCCCATTTTCACGTTTTTTTTTTTTTTTGTTTTTTTACTCAAAAACGGCTTTAACGATTTTGATCATACTTGGTATTTGATGTATGTATATGTGACAGCCAAAATTTTATTAACAGTATTATGAAAATAAAAACTTTTATTTATTAATAAAAAGATTAATGTTACTTAAGAGAGTAAATACGTGATGCTCATTTTTTTTTAAAATCGCAGGTGTGTAAAGATATGGTTTAAGATAATAGTCTATAATAGGTATATTTTAGTCTAGAAACTTTTGTTCCATAATAAATTTTTGAAAACAATATATAGAGGAAACAATATATAGAGGAACAGTAATCGTTCTTGATTTCCAGAAAGGCATAAATGACGTAAATACACCTATCGATTCAGCTTCACTATGTATTTGCAAAAAGCAACTCGTAGTAAAAAACAAGCAAGCACACAGTGGGGCGAGTCCACTGTCCGGCCGGACATTGGGCCAAAACATGAAAGTTAAAATTTAGAGATTTCATTTTAATATTAATAAACTAGAATCCTTTCCCCGTCATGTGCACTAATTTTTAACTCAATCTTTGCGTTAATAATGATACAATATGAGTTGAAATATGACAGTAAGACATTCATCTTTTTACTTTCACTTATTTATATTTAAAGTTAGTGTGTCTATATTTTTTGGCTAAACCTAATATAATGTTTACAGTATGATCAAGCATTACTAATAAATTGTAATACACCAGAATTATAGTTTTGGAAAAACATATGCAACAGTTACGACGGTTCAAACAAATGTAAACTATTTGGTATAATATAGTAAAACGCCGGAAATTGCCCGGAAAACTACATACCCTCCTGTTAGCAAAGGTTTGAACTTTTATAAACAGTTTTCTGATCTTGCCACAATCTGCCTATACTCATTTAAATGAGATTTTACCACGCGTGAACACTGAATTCAATAGTGAATTTGGTTATTTAGAACATCTTCTTAGCATATTTGGATTTTCATCAACTCATAATCCTTAAATAATTATATTCCAAATCAAATTGCTTTGAAATTTAATAAAATTGTTATTTTTTTTTTTAAGATTTTGTATTTGTAGTGCACTATAATAATTAGTAAGTTAAAAGAGTACACTGTACACGAAATATTGTTAACAAAAATATTTCACTGTCTTTAATTTACATAAAATTATAAATAGACAGTAGTTGCTTGGTTAAAGTAGGTATTTTCGAATTGACTAAAATTATAGTTTTGTTAGCCTTTTTTTTAAGTCCTGTCAAACAAAATCAAACGTTGTTATTCTACGACTTTTGTGCTGCTAACATCATAAATATAAAGAGAAACAATGACCTTTTTCTTTTCTTCAAAAGAATAAGATAGATTTGACTGATACGACTTGGCTTCGGAATAAGGATCAAGAAACAAATAAGAAACATTTTTGGGATTATAGGCGGGCGCAAGCGACGGTGCTGCTACTTTACAGGAACTAGAGAAACGGGGATAGAAGCCGGTCCATTACCTGGGATTCATAGGGTTTTTGGCGTTTTTAATTTATTTTTCCATAATTAAAACCCGATTGAGCTAAAAATCATTTGAAAAATGTCTAATAGGCATTGCTCGGTCCCTCAGTGTTCAATTAAAAAATCAAAAGACATGTCATTCCATTTATTTCTAAAAAATAAAAAGCTTCTTAAAGAGTGTATTGTAAAATTAAGAATAGATAAGCCTCTTTCGAAACATATGACGATATTTAGTCTTCATTTTAAAAAAAGTGACTATATTTATCCAGGTAAATATTAGTATTTGACATTTTATTATTCCAAAATGTTAATTTTATGCAAATAACATTGGGACCATAGTGTCTTATTTGTTTTTCTTTTTTAATTTTCCCCATTTTTGTCTTACATCCGTTCTTCTTAATTGTTCCAAGTTTTCAATGCGAAGCCTGAAAGTTTTGACAAATAAATAAATAATATGACAAAGAATCTGAGCTGTCATAACAATGATTGTATGAATAGGTAATTAATGTTATTACTAACCGAAAAACGTAGAGTAAAGTTACAATGATGTGTTTGCATTTACCAGAACTACCAGCTTTACACGTACAATGACAAGAAAATTGCTTATTATTATTAATAAATTTGATTTCCACTTTTATTTGATGGGACAGTCCTTTTAAGATTGCTAGTTTGAAGGCACAAGACTTGCAAAATAACTGTTTTTTACTTTTAGATATTATTCCACATGTTATTATGTGGTTTGCATGAAGGATAGCCTGCCCTTCAATTAATGGTCTTTTAAAATTACCAAATATCTCTATCAGATCAACTGTCTATCCCCGTTCTTTCCGACATTTTGCAAAACTACTAGCGCACCCATAGTCGATTGCGCCCGCCTATAGAGAGCAGCATTCCAGAAAAACGTCAATAATCGATAGTTTGCTATTAACTCCGATCCCAATTTCAATCTCAATGTAATAGTGTTGTGAAAAGTAAAATGTCCCAGGAAGCAAGAAGCTTGCTCATAAGGTAGAATATGAAGCTAATGAATAATTTCATAATTTTAAAAAAGGTATATTACATTAAATTTTTTATTATTTAATTACATTTTAAATCATGGTAGTTATCTATTTATTATTGTTACAACATACTACTGTAAACCTAATTGCTATAAATTTTAATTATATAAAATTAATTAAATTAAAATAAATTATATAATATTAATTTATATTATTATATAATATAATTTATTAAAATCAATTAATAAATAATTAAATAAAAATCAATTATATAAAGTTAATTAAATTAAATTAAATTATATAAAATTAATTAAATTAAAATCAATTATATAAAATTGTTAATGCATTTTGAATTTATACTAATATATTTTATAATTATGTACGTTCGATATATATGTGTAATGATTATAAATGAAATGACAATAATTAAGATTCTGCATTCTCAAAAACATAAACTGACAAAATTTGAGAAGTCCTGCGAAATTTCTTCGAGAGTTGTAGCCGATGTCCGAAGGGAGTGTGGACTCGTCCCACTGTGAAGCAGTTAAAAAAACTCGACCGTTGATGAAATTAGTCCCTTCATATATAAATTAGCAATAATGAATCGAAAAGTGCTTAGAACTACCAAATTTTGCTATACTGATACTCTATAACTTATGGAGATATACAAATATAAGTATATACTTAAATGTGGAAAAATGTGTGAAGTTGAGGAATGGCGTTTACTTATTATCGAAAAACGTTGATTTCTAATCTAAGTTCGTAAGTGTAAGTTGTGTGTTGCGCGCATCGCATCAGATTTTTTATAAATAGAGTTATTTAATTTTAATTAGAACTGTAAAGATATTTTTAAAAAATGATTAGTGAATATTTAAAAAAAAAAAGTCGTTTGTTGTGAATGCTCATATCAAGTATTAAAACCGCATCCAAAGAACAAAAAAGACAATAGTTTTGTAAATTTACTCTATCTAATTCCCCAACATGAGATAAACATGCACGCACCCACCGAAGATAGTAATGATGAAGTTACATGCAAATTTGATGAAAAACTAGAATCGGTGTATGATAAAACTACCGCGAAGCTACATGAAAATTATTATGGGAGACGCAAACGCAATGGGTAGGGAGAGAACAAGTATATTATCCTAAGATCAGTAAAGAAAGTTTACATGAATGTAGCAATGATAACGGATTGTTGCTAATAAATTTTGCCACCTCGCAAAACTTTATAATTAAAAGTACAACGTTTAAATCTAAAGACGTACATAAACATACTTGGACGTCTCCGGATTCGCAAACCCGTTATCAAATCGATCACGTCTTGGTTCAACATAGGTGGCAAAATAGTACAATTAATATTAGATCGTATTATGGGGCCAAATGCGGCTCAGATCATGAACTAGTAATCGCGAATATTTAAAAGATAAAAGAAAAATGAGGTAGGTTTCTATTGTAATAATTTTAATCTGGAGAAATTAAAAATTTCGACAATTAAAAAGCAATTCAAGGTAGAAGTCAAAAATAGGTTTGAGGCTTTAGAATCTCCTGACGAGGATAACGAAGACTTTGACAAGTTATGGGAAGGTATAAGGGATAGTATGAAAGTGGTCGGTGACTTCTGTCTAGGGAAAAGGGAAAATAAAGGAACAAACCGTGGTTCGATGAAGATTGCGTTAACATGTGCGAAAAAAGAAAAGCTGCTACATTACAAGCGTTAAACAATCCTATTTTTACCAACCTCTCTTAGTTTCGAGCATTAAGAAAAGAAACTACTAAATTGCTCAAAATAAAAAAAAAAAAAAACGATAGTATCCCAAAAATAAAATATTAGTAATTGAAAGTAGCAAAATCGAGGATAAGTTAGAACCCTGCACAAAGACATCAACAGAATACTTAAATGGTCGGGACCGGTTACGACTGGAATTAGGGATGAAAATAACAATATCTTGGTCGATCCGGTAGACATATTAAGTCGGTTCAAGGATTATTTTATTAATATTTTTAATACCCAAAATAATAGTTCATCTTCTCCTTCTGAATATCAGAGTGCTGAGCCGTTAATAGTAGAACCGAGTCAAGAGGAAGTTGAAATAGCCATTGGAAAATGCCGCATTAGGCAGCTGGAACAGATAATATTCCTAGTGAACTAATCAAGGCATGCGGAAGAGCAGGGATCTCTGAAATACATCTTTTGGTTAAAAAGGTCTGGGGACAAGGAAAAATACCCGAAGAGTGGAAAGAATCAATTCTTATCCCGATTCACAAAAAGGGATCAAGACCGGATTGCAATAACTATCGCGGAATCTCACTCCTTCCGGTTTTTATAGTTAATGGAAATTAACTCGACTGTTGATGAAATTAGTCCCTTCATAAATAAATTAGCAATAATGAATCGAAAAGTGCTGAGAACTACCAAATTTTGCTATACAGATACTCTATAATTTATGGAGATATACAAATATAAGTAAATACTTAAATGTGGAAAAATGTGTTAAGTTGAGGAATGGCGTTTACATATTATCGAAACACGACGATTTCTAATCTAAGTAAGTTCGTAAGTGAAAGTTATGTGTTGCGCGCATCGCACCAGATTTTTTAACTAATGTGGTCTACTTTGGAGCACTTAATTTTGGATTATTTCTTATTTGGCGCAAAATCCAACGTTCATAACATTACCAGTAAAAAAATTGTTTGCACTCACTCTAGCTTTTCTTATTATTCTATTTTCGTTTTTAAAACTTTCAATAATATTTCGAACGGTGGTATAACTCCTATTTCTTTGTGTTTTTCCCATTTTAAAATTGTTTTAATCACTATTTCTCGTTCACGAATAGTTGGATGCTCACCCATTGTAAGCTAATGCCCTTACTGGAATGATTACTTGTATTCATATTGTTTATTTTTGTTTTCATTGAAAGAATGAAAAGAAATTAAAAGGTTAATAAACTCATTTACCCGATAATTAAAGAATACTCGTAACTTTCACTTTTTTCTATAACGGAAGTAAACATTGCATCTTTTTCATTGTCACCTTCAATCTCTACGAATTTTAATGGACAATTTTTTTTCTCTTTCTAGAATTGCTATTGAGTTGATTTGATTATATAAATTTAATATATGACAATGAATCATTATGGCCTCATTTGCATTGTTTTTTAAATTTTATCAAAGAGGAAGTAAATAGCATTTGAAATATAAATATTCGTTTGCATCATTTTGACTGTGAGCCACTGTACATTCATCAAATACCCAGTTTGATCAAAATTGTTAAGGCCGTTTTTGAGTAAATATAAGAAACACGTGAAAATGAGACAAAGTTTATTAAATAAAGTGCCCCCTCCGTTAGACCAATTTTGATGAAATTTTGTGGCTGTCAAATCGTTGGCATATGCATACATCAAATACCTAGTTTGATCAAAATTGTTAGAACCGTTTTTACACACAGATTATTTCTCGGGACTTGGTTATTTTGACTCAGAGGGCCCCAAAAGGTGTAATTCCGTTGAAAACCGAAAGTCGAAATTTTTCGCGATCGCAATACTTTCCTTTACTATATATTTCATGTATAGGTAAGTAAAAGTAAAAATTAGATTTACAAAACTATTATTCTCCCAACTGTCCTTTATGGATGCGAAACGTGGCCGCTGATATTGAGGGATGAGCAGCGGCTTAACGCTTTTGAAAATAAAGTACTACGTAGAATATTTGGATGGAAGAGAGATGAACTAACTGGAGAATTTAGACACTTACACAACGCCGAATTAAATGAACTGTACCCGGTAAATATAATTGACGTGATAGCAGCGAGACGAATAATAGGGGCGTTTAAAATTGCGAAACTTAGTAGTGAACTCGAATTACGAAAAGATTAATAAGCGCGGTGCCGATTGGGAAACGTCGAGGGGTAGGCCGAGATGGAGGTGGGAGGATTACATAAAGGCAGATCTTTCGAAGTTGGGCCTAGACGGCGGTTGGTGGATGGAAGTGGTGGGGAGCGAGTTGTGTCGGCATCAAACCTTTGGGTTCCTTATGCCTTCATTATTATTATACTTATTTCATATTTTATTAAAAACGGGCTTTACCATTATTTTGAGAAAAAGAAAAATAGAAGCTGAAGAATGATGTGCAACATGACATATTTCTTTATAAATTCTTAACAAATTTTATAGCCATGTGCATTATGCTTTTGTATTTTAAAGTATGGAATATTTATCATATTGGAGGATTTTCAAATTCCTATATATTTAATTAAATTCCCCCAATTTGTGTCAAACGGTTGCAAAGATGTTAGCCTGGAACATCGAGTCCGGGACATCCCGTCATATGAACTTGCAATTAGGTCACGCAATTCACTGCAAGTCGACACAAAATTTTCCTTTCACAAGATTACAGCAAGTCTTACATAAATGTATGGCAAGCATAAGTGTCCTCAAATGGACATACTCCCGCAATCAATATCGATACTCTCAACATTTTGTGTCAAGAGAATGCGTATCATATGTTTTATCAGAAATCTGGTCTGGTAGTAAATATTACTTGTTTTCCTTATCTTGTTGAATACTTCTTGGTCTGTTCCTAGATTTGTTTAAAGAAATCTATAGGTAGGTATGATCTTCCATATTATCCAACTCTTCTCTATTATATACTACTCTTAATTCCGCGTAAAGTCATTCTTTTGTTCATTTGGCATTCTGAGCACTAAGAGCTGTTGAGTTTTGATCATCAGTGTGATTTTGTTTTCTTCTAGGAATGCTTGTAATTGCACTTTCAATATTTCCCACAGTTTGATCGCAGTTATGCTTCTGCAAATTTTTTGGCTTTCAACCATTAAGACAATAAATAAAAACAGGCTCAAGCTCTCACCCTATTTTACTGTGCTCTTACCCAATTTACCTATTATTCATTCGTTTTATTCTTAGATGACTAGTCTACTCCTTCTTTAACTTATACAACTTTCGTTCCTTTCAAATACTTCCTTCCATGTAATTGGCTCACTACAAAAGTTCCTAAGATTACATGTCTACAGGTCTAAAAACCACCAGTCCTTAGTGGGGGTGGGGTTGTGGGAGACAGTGTAGATGTATTGTGTACTGTTAAGGTGGGATGCGTATGCAATGTATTCTTACAAGAGCTTATTTATATCACGGAGGACCTCAAAATTGAGGTTTAGGAGAAAAGTGAATTGTTTATCAGCTTGTTTTTGATGCACTAATATTTCTTCCATTGAAAACAAATATTGAGTTTTTTAGTTGACTGTAAAGCATCAGAGGTTGTCTATGATTTTCAATAGTTAATGCGTGAAAAAATAATGACATTAATTAGCTATTTAACGATTTTTATACCACCACTTCCTAGGTTGAGTAGTATATGTTAAATACAAAATCTTATATTTACCATTGTACTACATCAGTTATTTATTTTTCTAATGTAAGTGGTTAGATACAGTTGTTGTTGGATGGTTGACTCGCCTATACTCAAGTGGACCTGAAAGTCCTACGTTAAAAGAAAAATTAAATATATTTAAGCAGAAGTTGCAGCATCTTTTGTATGAAACCTATACAAGGCTTAGGATTGACCAACTTTTCACAATTATTATTGGTAAGTACTCATTTAATAAACTTAAATTTGAATTAATTAATTGTAAAATTAATAAATTGTTGTTTTTATAAAAGATTATCCTGAGTCTGAAGCTGCTGTCGATGATCTTCGCTTATGTCTTGACAAAACAGATCTTCGTGGCTATCTTGTTGAGAGGCTACAGGCTGCTCTGCAGCAGAGGTTGCTCCACCCTGGAGTCAACACCCCTGACATCATCACTGCTTATGTACATTCTATTAGGGCTCTGAGAGGTTTGGATCCTTCCGGGGTTTTGTTGGATACTGTCACACACCCAGTCAGGTATTATATTAAAAATTTTCCATTTTGATTCTTGACAAATCTGTATTACCACAAACAGTGAAATCCTTCTATACTGGCTCTAACAATGTAAAACCCATCGTCTAGTTTGGTCTGCTATTAAAAAAATAAATGTAGTTATAACGAAGTTAGGTTTTACTTTATTCCGTTCAAAACAATCTAAATTTTAGAAAAATGTGTTTATTATTCCGGTTTTAAGAATAGATAGTTTTAATATATATAAATGCATATTGTTGTGAAACGCAAGGGTAGCTGTATTATATGTAGTTATTTATTTGGCTAATGGTAGTTATAAATGAAATGTCTTAAGTTCATGTTGTGTATATTTATCAGTGAAAGTTGTGTATAATTCTGATGGAAGTTTGATTGAAGGTGACTTTTTTCATATTGAGTCGCTACATTATTTTATTATTTCTTCATTAATTAGGGCCAGTAATTTGTTTACAAACTACTTGCTAAGCACTCTTTGCATGCTACTTTGGTAGAGTCTTTTTACTATGAATCCAAAATCATACACTATTATTAACTTTTGGTTGATCTTATTAAGTTACTGTGTAACTTTTAATTTAAATATAATTTTGAAATGAATTGCAATACTTGAAATAAAAATTACTAGCAATCTATTCAACTAATACCTAATATATTAATTCGATAGTATGTCATTGCTTTCAATGTTGAAGTCTTCAGATTTCGAAGGTCCTAATATTTAAAAATGACTGCTTAACTCGACGATTGAGTGAGAAGATAATTAATGAAGACAAAATAAAAGAAATTTAAATTAAGCAATTTGCAAAACAAAAAATACAAATTGAAGTATCAGTGGTTTCATTGTCTTCCACCACGATATCCTTAGGATTTAAGATTTATTTGAACGAAGTTGTTCACTTCGCAAACATTTATTCCCAAAATATTGATTTTATCCAACGGGATAGCATTTCCTCCACTTGATGAAGCTCTTTGTGTACAATGATTTTTCTAAAAATTTTATAAAACTCGAGAGCTCTAGGATTATTATTATGTCCTCCCCTACTTCCAATGTAACTAATTATCTTTCCAAGTGGTCTTGGCTTATTTTGTATGAGGGAATATTCTTTAAAAGTTTTTCTTTCTTGAACAATCTGCAGTATCCTTTTTAACTATTAATCTAGACAAGGAAGCCCAAGAATCCTGTTCCATGACCATTGAAATCACCTATTCATGCTTTAAATTTCTTATATAATTTAATCACTGTATTCCGCGAGAATCAAATTTTGTTCTAGAGATTTTAGTATATTTTTCAAGTTGGCAATTTTTCGATTAAGTCTTTTATTCTTTAATTTCATGTTCCGCAATGGTTTTTTAGTTTGAATCAATTTTTTTAATAAATCAAAATTTTCCTCTAATATTGGGATTTTTTCTGGCACAAATTCAGGATTTGTTGATTTTTAGTTCAAACACCACCGTGGGTGGATATATGAAAAAAATCATGGTATTAAATGAAAATTCAGAAAAGAAATATCAAAGTTCTAAACAGTGATATTCTTTCTTATTCGTCTTCCTTCTTTCTTTTTCGTCCGGAGGGCGACATCGACTTCATCCCATGTTCAAGACTCTCCTCTTGTGATGGTAGCCTTTTTGGGACAGAGAGCCTGCTGTGTATATGTTGATGGTATCATCAACGATTGGAAATATACATGTTAAGAAACCATTACAAACTGAATTTATGAACAATAACTTATGAATGAACCATAGTCTAGAGTGGGTATGGGCAAACTTTTGACATGTTATGCGCCAAAATTTAGTGTTAAAATACGTTTAAAGTAGTGTTCATAATTTTTAGCGATATATACCAGACATGCAATAATAGGTCAATGACATTGTAATACAATTTATTAAAGTAACAATATAAAATGAAAATAATAGGAACCATATTATAATTAAATCGTGAAATTTGGATTTATTACAAACTGTGAAAGTTAAATAGCGACACCGAAATCAATGAGACACCTCAGCTTGGATTAGGGAAACTAATCCATCATGTTTGGACCAATTCCACTGATACAAAGACATAAAGAATTTTCCAAATTATCGTCAGTCAGCCTTGTACGATATTTCGATTAACTAAATTAAAAAACAAAACAATTATTAATGGAGAATTACCTTTTTCACTACTCCACATTAGTTTATTCACATCTGGTATTTAATGCACATGTCAATTCAACGGCTAACGGCTTAATCGTGAAAAAAAGAGCACTCTATCGATAACTGCTGCAATAAGTTCAATCTCCCTCAAATAAAATTTCATCAAGACCGATCTGGAGGAGCGGGAGCGGAGCGAGACTGGACATGTACCGATAGTGTGAATACCCTATTTCTATTCCTCTTTCGAATATTTTGCCAGACCAAGATCGAACTGGGAGCGGAGCGGAAGCGAACCGATAGTGTGAATTGGCTCTAAGTAGTTGCCCATATGCAGCAGAGGGGACTAAATTCAGCGTTAAATTTACCATACTCAGATATGGTAGGTTTTAGGGTTTTAAAACACAAAACCCTTACTACTTACAGGGGTAAGTTCTAGAGGAACTTATCTGCGTCTTTGTGATCATTTAGAAAGCCCAGTTTGATCCACCTCGATCCGTTGAATCACTGCGTTAGATCGATTTTATTTATTTAGGACCAAGAAACAAATACTGAGAATGCAATTCGCAAAATTTCTGTGAAATTCTGACTCCAAAGATACGCCATTCATGGCATTTCAGCATGACAGGATTTTATAATTAATGAAAAACTGATTTTTTGGCTTTGTGAGATATATATATATGTGGGGATTAATATTCGAGTTTTATAATTTCCACTCTAATTTCCGTTTCTGCCTTTGCTTCAATTGAGATACATATCTTATTAAGCCTGTCATATTAACAAAAAATCTGGTGCGATGCGCGCAACACACAACTTTCACTTACGAACTTACTTAGATTAGAAATCGTCGTGTTTCGATAATATGTAAACACCATTCCTCAACTTTACACATTTTTCCACGTTTAAGTATTTACTTATATTTGTATATCTCCATAAATTATAGAGTATCTGTATAGCAGAATTTGGTAGTTCTCAGCTCTTTTCGATTCATTATTGCTAATTTATTTATGAAGGGACTAATTTCATCAACAGTCGAGTTTTTTTTACTGCTTGCTTGTTTTTTCCTACGAGTTTCTTTTTGCAAATACATCCTGAAGGTGAATCGATAGGTGTATTTACGTCTCTTATGCCTTTCTGGAAATCAAGAACAATTACTGTTCCTCTGAAATCGCTTTATATTGTTTTCAAAAATTTATTATAGAACAAAAGTTTCTAGACTAAAATATACCTATATAAATTATAGACTATTATCTTATACCATATTTTTACACACCTGCGATGCTTCAAAAATTTGAGCATCACATATTTACTCTCTTAAGTAAAATTAATCTTTTTATTAATAAATAAAAGTTTTTATTTTCATAATGCGGTTAGTAAAATTTTGGCTGTCACTTATACATACAACAAAATACAAATATTGATCAAGTATGATCAAAATCGTTAAAGCCGTTTTTGAGTAAAAAAACAAAAAAAAAAAAAAAAAACGTGAAAATGGGACAACTCTTATTAAGTAAAGTGCCCCCTCCAATTAATTAATTTTGATGAAATTTTGACTGTCACATCGCGGGCATATACATACACCAAATACCGAGTATGATCATGTATATCAAATACCAAGTTTGATCAAAATAGAGCACACGCATGCACGCACGCACGCACGCACGCACGCACGCACACACACACACACACACACACACACACACACACACACACACACACACAAATTTCGCGGGAATTGGTTATTTGGACTCAGGGGACCCCAAAACGTGTATTTCCGTTGAAAACCGGAAGTCGAAATTTTTCACGATCACAATACTTTCCTTACTGTATATTTCATATATAGGTAAGTGAAAGTAAAAATATGGTGCGATATGAGCAAAACACAACTTTCTCTTTCCAACCAAATTGGGACATGTATTGATTAATGTGTAAAAGCCATTTAGCAACTTCACAAAAAATATCTTTTTCCACATCTGTTTGTTTTTCTCTGTAAATTAAAGAATTATAATTATTGAAAAACTATCTATCTAGCCTAAAATTAATCCTGATTTCATCAATAGTCGAGTGGCTATTGAGTGGTAGTTTGAGTGGCTTTTTGTAAATAAAATGTGAAGGTGAATCGATTGAAGATGTATTTACGTGACCTAATGAATTAAAACTTAATTTTCAAATTTTTGTCTCATATGCTTTTCCGGAAAACGAGAACGATTACTATTCCTATAAAACCACCTCATATTTCATTCAGAGATCTCTTATAGAACTGAAGTTTGTAAACTAAAATATAATTATTAAAGACTATCTTGTGCCATCTTTATTTCACTCTGTAAACTACTTTAATTATTTTGAGCATCACGTATGTATTTACTTTCTAAAGTACAATACATTTTTTTATTTTTAAATAAAAGTTTTTATTTTCGCCACCAAAAGTTTTTAGGACCACTAGTAAGGTGATCAGGCGTACAGCTTTTTCCAAGACCTTCGGGAATCATTTTCAAAAATGAAAAAAGAAAAAAAAATCGAGAGACAAATACAGGGGGAAAAATCTGATGTGATGCACAAAACACAACTTTCACTAACCAACTTACTTTGATTAGAAATTTTGATAAATATGTAATGTGATTCCTCAAATTCACACATTTTTCAATATGTACATATGTACTTATTCTGGTTTGTATTGCTCTCTAAAGTGCACTAAAATTGTTTATTGTCAAATGAATAATGGGGGGGGGGGGGCGTGCGTGGTAATAAAAATTACCTAAAAAAGCTATATCAAAAGATGGAAGACAAATTTACAAAAGACAAAGTGGCTTATAAATTTATAAGTGGACTATATAACTAAAATCATGAGTTAAATAATTTTCTAGCAATCAGCAAACTCCCGAAACATTAAAATTATTGAAAATTAGTTCGGGACTCACCCGCAGGCGGCTTCCACTGGCTGCACTCCTTCTACGTCTTTTTCGTAATCTGGATCGTCACTTCTTTGTTGACCCTAAATTTTCAACAAACCCAATGGTTCGGAAGTACTCGTAATATTTTAAGAAACTATTAGAAAACTGGTGTTCAACTGAACATTAGCAAGTACAAAGACTGACTGGGGGATGTTTCTATATGCCATATGGGATCAAACAAAAGCAAAACAATAGACAATCAAAACACATTCCTTCCCCAGTCTTTGTACTTGCTAATGTTCAGTTGAACACCAGTTTTCTAATAGTTTCTTAAAATATTACGAGTACTTCCGAACCATTGGGTTTGTTGAAAATTTAGGGACAACAAAGAAGTGACGATCCAGATTACGAAAAAGACGTAGAAGGAGTGCAGCCAGTGGAAGCCGCATGCGGGTGAGTCCCGAACTAATTTTCAATAATTTTAATGTTTCGGGAGTCTGCTGATTGCTAGAAAATTATTTAACTCATGATTTTAGTTATACAGTCCACTTATAAATTTATAAGCCACTTTGACTTTTGTAAATTTGTCTCCTATCTTTTGATATAGCTTTTTTAGGTAATTTTTATTGCCACGCATGCCCCCCCCCCCATTATTTTGTCAGCGTGTTTTGAAACATACATATTTAATGGAATTATATAATGGAATTCACAAATATTGTGAATATTTGTTTCAATGGCAACTAAATGAAGCTTTCAACAACTGAATAGAGAATTATAAAATCAGACCCAATGGAGTATTATGCTTGCTTCGCCGAATTATCACTAGTAAAAACTTTTATTTGACAATAAACAATTTTAGTGCACTTTAGAGAGCAATACAAACCTAAATAAGTACATATGTACACATTGAAAAATGTGTGAATTTGAGGAATGACATAACATATTTATCAAAATTTCTAATCAAAGTAAGTTGGTTAGTGAAAGTTGTGTTTTGTGCATCCCATCAGAAAACTATTAGAAAACTGATGTTCAACTGAACATTAGCAAGTACAAAGACTGACTGGGGGATGTTTCTATGTGCCATATAGGATTAAACAAAAGCAAAACAATTGACAATCAAAACACATGGCCCGGACAGAGCCGGATCAGGATCTTGCCACACATGTCCGCA
Source organism: Aelia acuminata (assembly GCA_911387785.2). Taxonomy (NCBI): domain Eukaryota; kingdom Metazoa; phylum Arthropoda; class Insecta; order Hemiptera; family Pentatomidae; genus Aelia; species Aelia acuminata. The sequence goes on along the minus strand of OU426978.1, from coordinate 154,887,465 downwards.
CCGGATCCGCACCGCAGCAATAATATAGGTTATGTTCAGAATATTTTTAATTTAACTTACATATTACCTTTAGTTATGCCTAAAGGTCAGGCCACACATGTCAGACACATGCCACTTTAGGCATAACTAAAGGTAATATGTAAGGTAAATTAAAAATATTCTGAACATAACCTATATTATTGCTGCGGTGCGGACATGTGTGGCCAGACCTTCAACCGTATTATTTATAATATTTAAATAAACTAATTCGCGTTGGCGCGACCACAAAGATTTTCCTTGAGAGTAACTTTAACTGAGGAATATTTAAACAGACAGTAATCACTCTTTTTTTATTTTTATTTATATTTTAATTTGGTTTCTTATTCTCATTATAGACAAGAACATAATTAAATATCTCTGCTAACTCTACTATATTATCGACGAAATATTACTTCAACTTTATCTCTTATTTTACTTTATTAAACCCTTAATAGATTTAAAGCTCTAGAAAATTACACAAATATAATTAAACCTCTAACTTTTGAAATAATCCCGTTTATCTTAAAATATTACTCATTTTTTTGTAAAATGTTTAGACAGTATCTTCGTTGTCGAGAAGATACTATGAGATGTGTAGTAATGAGTTTAACTGATGAAGGCCCTGATGGTGATTTAGCAGATGAACTTGCAAGAGGTGAAGCTATCAAAGAGGATCAGGCAGATAATTGGGAAACATGGAATCCGCCACACATTGATACAGTGGGTTAGAATTAATAGCTATAAACATATATTTTTGTAAAGGTTAAAAACTTTGTAAATGGAATTTAATTCTGTTTTCAGTGAAGTCAAATAAAGAAAAACAATCATGGGATATTATTTCAATGCTGGTTACAGTTTATGGTAGTAAGGAAATGTTTGTTCATGAATACCGCAACCTTTTAGCTGACAGATTATTAACACAGTACTCCTACAACACTGAGAAGGAAATACGATATTTGGAATTGCTTAAGCTCAGGTAAATATTTCTTTTTTCATTTTAATTGAGAACTGTATTTAAATATAACAAAAAAGGTATTCAATGATATCGTATTATACACTATCTAAATTAAGATATTGCAATGTTAGGAAAAAGAACTCAATTCTCCTGATTATTACTTTCACTTACCTAAATATGAAATATATAGTTAGGGAAAGTATTGATATCATGAAAATTTTCGACTTCCGGTTTTCTACGGAAATGCACGTTTTGGGGTCCCCTGAGTCCAAATAACCAAGTCCTGCGAAATGGTGTGTGTGTGCGTGTGTGTGTAGTGCGGGCGTGTGTGCGTGCGTGCGCGCCTGCGTGTGTGTGAACAGACTAGCTCAAAAAGTATGAACCGTGCGAACCTGAAATTGGGTATTTGATGTATGTGTATGCCCGCGATGTGACAGCAAAAAGTTCAACAAAACAAACAAACGGAGGTGGTACATTATTTTATAACTTTTTACGTTTTTTCGATTTTCTCAAAAACGGCTCTAACGATTAAACTGAGTATTTGGTGTATTAATATGTCTGAGATATGGCTACGAAAATGTCATCAGATTGATCAACCGGAGGGGGCATTTTACTTAATAAATTTTGTATAATTTTCATGTGTTTTTTTTATTTACTCAAAAACGGCTTTAACGGTTTTGATCAAACTGGGTATTTGATTTATGCATATGCTAAAGATGTGACGGCCAACATTTAATCAACATTGGTCTAACGGAGGGGGCACTTTAATTCATAACTTGTTTCCCATTTTTACGTTTTTATCGATTATCTCAAAAACGGCTTTAAAGATTTTGATCAAATTCGTCATGTTTAAAGAAAATCAGATGTTCTTTAATATCTGGTAAGCTTTATCATTATTAAAATGTTCTGAGGGGGCTTAAATAGGGAAGTGGCCTTTTTTATTTTCCTATGAAGTACCTTTGTTTTTTTTTTATATGGAGAAATTAACTGTTTCTCATCGTTACGCCTAAAAATAAGAAATTATAAATATGAAATTACTACACCTTAAAAATTAAATACACCAATAAATATGAAAAAAATGAAGTAAACATATAGAAGGAGAAAAAAAGAAAAATACTCCGTCTACTCATAAAACATGTTGAGCTCACGCATGTGCACTACGCCTTAATGACAGACCAATGCTTTAATTAATTAATTAAGATGTTCTATCCATTTAATGGAAATTATTTGTTTCATGGTAACTAAATGAAGTTTTCAGAAACTACATAGAGAATTATAAAATCAGACGACTTGGAATATTATGCTTGCATTGCCGAATTATCACTATCACAAGTAAAAACTTTTATTTAATAACAAAAAAAATTAGTGTTTTTTATAGAGCAAATAAAAACAAAAATAAGAAATGAATGTGGAAAAATGTGTGACTTAGAGTAGTGGTAATTAACAAAACACATCAATTTCTAATCTAAGTAAGTTGGTAAGTGAAAGTTGTGTGTTGTGCCCACGCACCAGATTTTTTTTTTAAGGGTTTACAAAAATTTTTAATTCCTTAAAGATTTATATTGATTAATCTTAAAAATTCCGTTACTTTAAGTGAAGCCTTGTTTTTTTTTTTTTAATAAAGCCTATATAAATATGCAACTGCACTAAAATTTATGAACAGGTTGATATCTTTATAATGATTAGGGAAATTTTTCTATTTAATAATGGGGTGTATAAAAAAAAAAAATGACCGTTTTTTAACTAAATATTTGTATTACTATTTCTTTGATATCAAATAAAATTAAGAACTCTTGGACTGCATTTTCAACTTCTGCAAAATTATCCAATTTTTTACATTGAAGAAGATGGGCCATCGATCGAAACAGGTAGTAATCCGATGGTGCAAGGTCTGACTACAAGTCATATATGGCATATATGGTGGATAAAGCAGGAGTTCAAACTCATGAAGTTCTCCAAACTTTTTTTGGTTCGATGGGAAGTGTGTGGACGAGCAATCTTGTTGGAATAAAACTCCTTTTCTGTTAATCAGAGCAGGATAACCCTCTGAAAACTTCTTTCCAGTTGTTCGCAGCAAAGTTCAGAATTCATAGAGCATCCATCAGCAACAAATTCGTGATGAATAACACCTTCAAAATTCCAAAAAAACGCAAATCATGTAACCGGTATAGCAGTTTGACCGCAATCTAGCCATTGCTTATGGGTATTCGGATTTCGCCAGTAAACCCACTTTTCGTCACAGGTAACAATCTTTCAATAAAATCTCATATCACAATGAGTTTTCACAAAGTTCTAGCCTCTTAGCTGATTGTTGATTAGTAAGTTCATGAGGGACCAGTCTAGTGGTCTTTTTCACCTTCCCCATGGAGAGAAGATGGCGACTAACAGTATCTTTCGACACACCACACTCCCTGGCAAGTTCGTGAGTGCTTGTGGATGGATTTGACTCAACAGCTTCTTTCAGAACCTCATCAATATCCATTAATGGTCGCCTGGAGCCCTTCTTCCTTTCCAACGTTGTATCTCCACTTCTAAATTTTTCAAACCAACGCCGGGCAGTGTGCTGGTCAAGGACACCTTCCCCTTCATATTTAATAATTTTACGAGTTGCTCCAGCGACTGTGAAATTTTTTTTCCAGTAATGTTAAAATTACGATAATTTCGTAGGTCACTGTCATGTTTCTTCTCTGAAATGAATAACTAAACTGAGGTTTTTTTTTTAAAGAAATACAGTATTAGTAAACAAGCTTAGAGAATGCTCTAAAAGGATTATTAAGTATTGGTAAATAATCAATAGAATTAAAATATTTACACACTTTTTTACTGTGGAATTTGATAAAACGGTCATTTTTTTTTTATACACCCCTTGTTAGGTATTGTAACATTCAAATCAAATTTGATTTGGGTCTCACTGTTGTAATGTTAATAATCTGTACTTTCGAAGCAATTTAACCCTTTGTTCTGCTCAGCTTTCCTTCATTTTCTAACGTTTCGGGCTATCTGCCCATCTTCAAAGATCCAACAATGTATTCAAAAACAATCGTTATATTTTATATTATATTTATATATCGTTATACATCTCAATTTATACATTTTTGGTTTTCCATGTTTTAATTATTTGAGATAAGCTGAATATCTTTTTAAAATTTTTAAGTCTTACAATCTCATCTGTCATCTGTTCTACCACTTCATCAGACTGTGGATGGAGGGCTGTAGTCCTAGTTTTTGTTAATCCCAAGTCTTTTGCAGATATCCTGGAATAATGTGCTTTCAACCTTGATTTTAATATAGTTCTGGTGGTGCTCCATAACGTGTGATAAATTCCTTTACCAGAACATCAGCGAAGGTAGCAGCCTCTTGGTTAGGGACGGTATAGGCTTCCACCCACTTGGAAAAATAAACCACAGCAACAAATACGTACTTATTTCCAGCGTCAGGTTCTGGGAAAGGTCCTAATATGTTACATTACTCAAAGGTCCTTTATATGGCTACTTTCTCGAAGGGACTCCCTGCAATATACTGCTGCATCAGCACACGGCATTTGAGAGTGCATGTCCATTGCTTGCAGAGCAGGTGATACATTTATGGCACCAATCCTGAATGTTTTCACAGCAGTTCACCCAGTAGAAACTCCAGCATCTTGTTTTCGTTGCGCCCAAGTGTACTCCTGACCCTTCACCATGAAGCTGTCAAAGTACATGCGTGCTGCAAGCCTTTGGTATTAGAAGCTGCTTCCTGGATAGGCTGCCATCAACTTTCTTGAGAAATCGTTACTCCATTACCCAAGACTTGCTGCTCCTTAATGGGTTTAGATTTCTTTCCAGTTGCTGTTATTGTCACACTATTGCATACTGGTAAATTTTCCACATTTGCGTCTTCTAAATTCTTCTGATAAAAATCTTGGTTTAAGCATGTGATTTTGTTTCCTGAATCTATTAGAGCTCTTATTATTTGATTCTTTAGTGAATCATATATTTGTAGACACTTATAATTTTGATCGAATATACTGTTGAAATTTTCTTCATTGTTAGTGAGGAGTTGAGTAAATTTCTTATATAGAGAATTGATTTGTCCTGTTGGTTCCCACATTCCCAACTGTTAGTTGTCAGTTATCATGATGTTCATCATTGTTGATCACAAGCGCTGTACTGATCTGTTTATTATCTTCCTGGCCTGTCGTTTTTTCCTATGAATTTTCGTGATTTTCTTGATTCTCTTGGGGTTTCATTTTGTACTTGTAATTTGTTTCTTGGTCTAATAGCACTCTCAGTCTATGCCAGTTCTGGACATTCCAGGACACAAGATAAAAACCAGCTCGTTGGTTTCAGACTGTCTGAAAATTGTTGATGTTCAACATGGGTTGGTGTTGACTGAGGCCCCCCAGGATCCGATCAGGCCTCTATGGGAATATTATGATTAGTCACCTTCATATTGATATACACTTTATAGGAAGCTGATGGCTACCCAACAGTATTAATTTGATGAGTGCTGGACTGCTCATCAAACTATGACATCCCCAACCAGGGTTTTTTATTCAGGGTCTCCTTCCCCTAGGGAATCGCTTTCTGTATGCCTAATGAGTCCAGCCTACCCTTCGCAATCTACATGCTGTCCTGCAGTACAGGCTTTCCAGCAGATAGTCTCTGGTTGGAGTTTGCTGTTGATATCCATCTTCTACCCCAAATCGGTACAATTGGTGCTGCTGTCCTGTACTGGGAAGTTTGAATTCAGGTCCACATCCAGGAGGCTTGTCTTCACAGCGACAGCGGGTGCTTCCTGCCCGTCCTAGTACCTTGTTGTGAGTCTCAATACTGAATATCATAGCCATACAGGTGGAGTGAAATAGTTATTAATGAATTGTTCAAAAAATAAATCAGTAACTTCTAACAGTCACACATCTAATATCATCTAATTATGATTTTTAAATGCAGTTTACCCATTGAATGATACATTGTCTTGAATGAAAATATAATAAAATTTATTTCAGATTTGGAGATTCACAGTTACATTATTGTGAAGTCATGTTGAAAGACATTCATGATTCAAAGCGAATTAATACTCATTTACACTCAGAACCGAATTTCGGGCTTTCAAAACAGGTAATCTATTTCAATTAAATATTTGTTTTTATAAAACTAATTACTCATAGCCAAAAGAGGGTTCAACAGTATAAGTAAACAGGATGGAAGTGGTATGTGTAAAGAGTTTAAAACAATAAGAGTAATCTTTATTAAGCAGAATTTTACGTATAAATCACCGTCCTATAGCTTACTTCAATTGAATTAAACAAAACTGAATAAAAACATTTGTTTTTATAACAACTGATTTTCTCATAGAGGTCATACGGCATTATTATATACAATTAATATCCTCTACATCCTCCCTTCATGGAACGACCCTTCCTCCACTTCATGTAACGAAGTCTCCATTCCACCTAGCTGGTAGCTCAGGTATTATCTTTTCTATCTTGCGATGGGGAGTACTGAATTCTTCACGTTTATCTCTCCTCTCATTGGCCTCCTCCGGAATCCATTAGATTCCGAATGCTTGCGACTGGAAGTAACTAAAATGAAATTAAATTCGTTTGCAAAATCATTAAATTCCTGGCAGTGAAACTGAGCTCCATTGTCAGACCGAAGAACCTCAGACCGAATCCCATGCCTAGCGAAAATATCTTTGAGAACGCTAATAACTGCTTTACTGTTAGTCCTATATAACCTGACCAACTCTAAATACTTGGAAAATTGTCTTGTACAACAATGTATACTTGGTTTTCATATTCTATCAAATCTGTTCCCACAAATTGCCATGGACGATCTGGTAAATTCGATGGAACCAAAGGTTCAAAGGTAATAGGTGAGTTTTCAATGCAGTTGTTACATCGATATATCTTTAACTTTATATCTCTCGTTATTCCTGGCCACCACACTGTTTCCTTTGCTAGTCCTTTACATTTATTGATTCCGAAATGACCTCTATGCAGACGTTTCAAAATATCGGATCGTAGGAAAGGAGGAACATATACCCGAGTACCTCTCATGATCAGGTCATTATGGAAGACAAGGTTACCTTGTTCCCTCTTAAGATCAGTATTTACTAGTGCCGACCAGTCACCAGTCCTCATACTTTCTTTTATTTCTCTGTACCGTGAGCCTTTCTGATTGCTTCAAGTCGACGGTCAGTAATGAGTACTATTTACTGTTACTACACTCTATTTCGTCCAAAGCATCATTATCATCGGCCTGAATGTTCAAGGAATTACAGGAAAGTACATCTGGAACAATAAACTCCTTTCCTTTTACATGCCTGATGTGAAAATCAAAGGGGAGGAGCCTCATGCGGAATGCAATCTTGCCGATAATTCTTGCCGATAGGTTTCTCAGAAAGAATTTGCACCAAAGGCTTGTGGTCAGTCAAGAGTTAGAACTTTTTTCCCAATAAATATTTTCCTAACTTTTCGCAGGCCCATGTTAGTCCCAAGGCTTCTTTCTCTATTTGAGCATATCTGCTCTCAACTTCGCTCAACTTCCGAGATAAATACTGCACTGGACACCATCGACCCTGGATTTTCTACTCTAGGACTGCTCCGATTCCGTAGCTAGACCCATCTGCACTTACTCGAGTCTCCTTATTGACATCATAAGGGACAAGGGCACTTGCCTCTGCAATTAGAGATTTCAAACGAATAAAACAGTTTTCGGTACTTTTCTGTTATAGTCACGCCCAGAGAAAATGTTTTTAATTTAGTTAGTACATTGCTTTAAATAAATAAAACACATGTTTTCTGAATAAATCACTTTACATGAAATTTAATTAAATTATTCATTTTCATTTTAGTATAAACATTGAAAAAAAAAAATTACATGTTAGAAATGTCATTGTAAAAATCTTTCAATATTTCATTAAAAGGATCGTTTTCTGATAACCTTTGGAGCCACATAAATTCCGCTAAACAAGATTTTTAAAAATTTAAAAAAAAAGCTTCTCCTTAAAGCAATATATTAACTAAATTAAAAACATTTTCTCTGGGTGTGACTATGACAGATAAGTACCCAATTTTCTTCTACAACATCCCATGTCCACAGATGTGTGGAATAAATTTCAGGTTACTTTAGGTAATAATACATTGCACCACGGAGTCGCTTCCAAACGGCGCCAAATCCTTCTTCTTCACTGACACCTCAACCATGATCTAGCAAGTTTTGCGAGTATTTACGGGAGGTGGACAATTTTTGTCCAATTTTGGGCATCTCTTGACTTTCGTCAATTTTTAAATTATTTTATATTAATTTAATCATTATTGTGGATAACCACCCTTGTTTTTTTAAATAATTTACTTTTGAAGAGAAAAGATTTGGCTCCGCCAGGAATCGAACCCGGGTCTTCCGCGTGACATGCGCGGTATGCTAACCATTGCACCACCCAGCTCGCCTCCAAACGGTGCCAAATCTTTTCGATCGGTAATCAGAATCGGTCCGATTCCCGGCGGAGCCAAATCTTTTCTCTTCAAAAATAAATTATTTAAAATAATTTAAAAAAACAAAACAAGGTGGTTACCCACAATAATGAGTAAATTAATATAAAAAAAATATATTATAATATATATATTTTGTAATCTCCGTATCCAGAAACATAATAATGCACTCTTATTTCTATCAAATCCGTAAATGTTAAATTATTTGTAAAGCGAACGCCTCCCCCCTGTCGAAATAAAAAAATTATAATATTTTTGAAATCTCCGTATCCGGAAACATAAGAATGCACCCTTATTTCAATGAAATCCATAAATGTTAAATTATTTACGAAGCGAGCGCCCCCCCCCTATCGTAAAAATAAAAAATTATAGTATTTTTGAAATCTCCGTATCCGGAAACATAAGAATGCACCCTTATTTCAATGAAATCCGTAAATGTTAAATTACTGAAATCTGAACGCCCCCTCTCCCCCATGAACACCACTTTCCAATTTGTATTGAATCTCCTTAAAATTTAAAAATATTACTACATAAAACATAAAAAGTTACTCTGATGTGGAAGAAATTTTCTCTTGTACTCAACTTAGATGCTGTACTTGATTACCACCAAGTACCATGCTGTACCATCAACTTAACCATGTAGTAAATAAACCATAATTACTCCTTAACAGTACTGCGTACTCATATTAAATTTTTCCCATCTCTAATTCACAATTACAGTATAACATTTTTTAAAAGGTTACATTTATATATTGACATTAAAACTAATAAAACATATTGTAACGTTAAATCGATAATAAAAAAAACATATGGTTTAAAATCCCAAACCTTTTTTTGGAACGACTATTGGTCAGAACAAACCATTGGAGCAGATGGACAGGCCTAGATCTTTTCGACAGAGATCTGGGACCTCCCAGGAGGTTCCTTCTGGAAGGTTCGGTTTGCGACTATATATAAAGAGCGAGTGAGACTGGGCCAGTTAGTCTTAAATCTGAATTACACCTACCGAGTAGCTGGGCCGAGTAGCTCGCTCTGTCACTCAGCCGAGCACAATATTGAGGATTGGGGTGATTATACGTGGTGGAGACAGCGGGCGTTGCATTGGGTTATACGTTCGTGGAACATGGTTCGGCGTAGGAGGCAAATAATACAAATCCAGAAAGTTTTTAAGAAATGTTGCAACTTTATCATACCTAACATTGATTTGTAAGTTCGCAGATTTAAAAAAAAAGGGTGAAATATTTAAAATAATTTTGTTTCTATGTTCCATTTGTTCTATTCCTCTTGTTCCCGATTTCTATGGCAGGTTCCATTCCTGGGGCCATTTTGAACTGGATTCGTAAACTGAAGATAATCCTCAACCACATTTTTTAGAAACGTGAAGTTTTTTTATTTTCTTGGTATATTGACCATTTTTTCTTTGTATATTGACCTCAAGTTTTTAATTTAATTTTTTATCTCTGGTGCAATAAAGTCAGGTAAATTCATCGTCTCTACCAACATGATATTGGCAGTATCAAGAATTTGTTTGTTTTTATAGGTTGCCGATTTGAAATTCCAGAGGCATTCGTGTGATCTATATACATTGACGGATCCAGGGGGGGGGGGGCTGTAGGGGCTGCAGCCCCTCCCTTTGGAACATTTTTCGTCATATTAGGATAGAATTTGACTTTCCTTAATGTAAGTTAGCAAGTTAAAGAAACAATAATATGCAGAACAAGTAGAATTTTAGTTGTGGGAAAGGAACATAAAAAAAACTGATTAGCAGATCCAAATGAAGGGCTGTAGGGCTGCAGCCCCCCTTTAGGACTGCAGCCCCCCCTTTACGATCGGCTGGATCCGCCCATGTCTATATATAATCTTGTATAAATTTAATTGTTGTTTCAGAGCTCCATTTAGCCATTATGAACTTAATAAATTAATAAATCACAAAAGATTGAGATGGGGGAAAAATCGCACTACTATGATTACTTCACTTTGACTAATCACACCGACCGAGTGATGTGCCGAGTAGAGTGGGCCTGTGGTGGGGGTATTCTCTGGGCCGAGAGAATAGAACAGCCTTCTATACACTGTCTCGCCCAGATCACTCGCCTGCAACTAGGCCCAGTATTAGGGATGGGAAACTATCGATAGTTGCGAGTAAAACTATCGATAGTGCTATCGATAGTCGACCGATAATGAATTTAGATAGACAAGGGCCTAAGGAAAATCCAGGACTGGACCTGTGAATGACTCATTCATTGGCCGTTTATTGTAATATTAATTCAAAATTTATATATTACTAGCAGACTCGGCCACGCGTTGCTGTGGATCAGTAGTTATATCCTAATATTTTTAAACAAATACAGTCAAACGAGGCGCGGTTCCAGAAAAAAATTTCGGGGGGGGGATTGGTCGGTATGAAAAAAAAAACCAGCGTAAAAATAGCACACTTTATTTGCTTATGCTTATACATTAAGTTCATATACAAAATTCTGTATAAAAAATTCTAGTCAAAATTAAACTAAACTTCCCTAGAAAACTCGTAAAAGTTAGATGCCTAATTAATTTTTTTAATTAATCCCACTAATTTTTTTTTTCGTCGAAATTTCGGGGGGGGGGGGGGATTGATCCCCAATACCCCCCCCCCCCCCTGGGACCGCCACTGAGTCAAACCAATATTCATTGATAAAGATGAAAACCTTTCAGCTAATCAAAATCCAAAGTGATTGAGAATAGAATATTTACACCAGAGAAGAATATAGATAGAGAATTAAATATTTACATCATTTAAAAGTATTTGGTAAGGAATATATGAAAGTTAAAGTTTTTATTTTTTATATCTCATATTTCAATATAGTTTGTGTAAATAGTTCGTTTGGTAGACAACGTTAATTTACAAATATTTATTTACAATAATAATATAGATATAGATATAGTTGTAGATAACGTTAATTTACAAATATTTATTTACAATAATAATATACTGTTTTTTAAATTTTTTTATTTGTGTTATCGCCTCTACCGTAAAGGGTCATTGGAGTATAATTGTGCTTTAAATCCAATAGTAGAGTTCTGTGCATTTAATGAACTTGAAAAGAGTGCTGACTCTTTCTTCGTTGTCTTTCATAATTTCCTTTAATGATTCAGAAAGACCAACGTTTTTCCGGTAGTTTTCGAATCGTGGGCAGTCTATCAGTAGTAAGTGTTGGACTGAAAGAGGGACATTATCACATTTTTCACATGTCGGGGCTTCTAGCCTCCTAAGTAGATAACCGTGCGTAAAATGGCATTGCCCAATCCTCAGCCGGTACAGCATCACTTCCTCTCTTCTTGATATTCTGCACCTTGTGATCCATTTCCTTCAGTCAGTTCTTACCCGGGTTAGTTGGCGATTTTCTCTGGCCCAACTCTTCTCCCATTCTGCTAATTGCAATCTCTTTGTTTGGAGAATCCAGTCTTCCAATGTAACTTTATTTATTTTATTAACTTCTGTTCCGTCTTCGAGTCTTGCTAAGTGGGCTAAATGGTCAGATGTTTCATTGCCTAAAATGCCACAGTGAGCAGGAACCCAGAAGAAGTCAATGGTTATGCCTTTATTTTTTTATATCCCACCATTCCTTAAGAATTTCTATGATTAATGAATTTCGTGGGTATGGACTATTTATGGCTGCCAACACACACCATGAATCCGATACTACAGCCCATTTTTTTTCTCTTGATTTCGCTATCAGATAGAGAGCATTTAGAATGGCTGTCGCTTCCCCTCTAAATATCGTGCTCTCCCCTGGTAGATTAAAAAGGAGCTGATTGTGCTTACGACTCACAGCGCTTCCAACACTATCGCCCTTTTTTGATGCATCGGTATAAACTAACTCGAAATTTCTATATTTTCCACTAATTTTAAAAAGGATGACTGAACATTACCGGGTAAGTTTTGGTAACCTCAGCCATTGATCTATTGATTATTGGCCTAACACTACTTCAACTTGGTATTGTTAGTTTAGCAACGGGTTTAATATTGCTCAGGGTCATGCCAATCTTGGTTAATGCGTCATATATGTCCTTTGATAGGCGTTTTTCTCAATTTCTTTGAGACCTCGATTTCCCAACCCTTCGGCAAATAAGTATTCGGTAAGAGGGTGTTTTTTTTTTGTTTTTTTTTATTTTTTTTATTTTTTTATTTTATTTTATTTATTTATTTTTTTTTTTATTCCACCTCTGCCCCCGCTGTACCTTTGAGCTAATAATTTTGATTGTCAAAGGGCCGACTTCGCCGAACTTAGCTAAGCTAAGCGAAACTCCGTTAAGACATCAGTTGGTGGGTGAAGTTAATAAAAGTTCCCTAGTTAGGATACCCGCAGCTGGCACCCCCTTGCCCTGTCAAGAGGATGACAGCAAAGCCTATTCCTACTCAATAATCTTAACAACTTATCCAAAATATTACAATTGCGTTACAAGGTCTAAATTTTTTCCAAAAATTCAACATAATTAAATCCTTATATATATAAAAATCTCGTGTCCCGATGTTTGTCTTTCTATAACTCAGAAACTACTCAACCGATTTTAATGAAATTTGACTCAATGTATATAGTTTTGGCCAACTTAAGAGATAGGATAGTTTTTAACTTAATTAGTGACCAAAATAATTCTTATACAGCGAATTATTGCAAATACTTGTGTTTTTATACTTTGTGTGGTCGTGTTTCGATTTATTAACATGGCGTCATATGTCGATTTCATAACGTTTTTGTTTATAAGCATGCTATTGTAATACAGGTTATCATTATTATAATTTTGTATTGTGTTATGTGAGTGCAGTTATTTGTTCCTATATTATTATTTTCCACAGAAAAATAGTAATACAGATCTTATTTATTGTTAATTTTCATTAAAGAATAAATAAATCAAGAAAAGTTTACAATAAATTCTCAAAAGTGAAGGTAATTTTTCTTCCTTTTCCTTTTTTATTTGTATTTAAATTAAATTACTAGCTAAGCGCTGAAACGCTTTGCTGTGGCCCACCCTGATATAAACTTTTAGTAAAGTAAATACATTTTAATAATTTAAATTAGGCTATTATTTGAAATAGTATTCTATACATGTTGTAACAGCACCTACAGTCAGAGGTGTAACCTAATAGAAACCTGACTTGGGGAGTCAGTGTTGCCAAAAAATAGTGAAAATTAGTGAGCTGGCTACACTGCCGGTAACCAGACATAAAAACTCCCTGAGTGTGTCTTGATTAGGTATTGTGGGATACTTTGTGATTTGCTAAATAACTGCATAATTAAGACTTTAATATTATATTTTCAGTTGATTTATTTATTTATTTAACAAAAGTTTCTTTATTTTCATTATTTGTTTTGTTATTATTATTTGAATACAGTGTTTTTTTATTTTACCAAGCCTTTTTATTATTTTTATCCCGTGCTCTAAAATGTAAAATTTAAAAAATGTCAGTGAAGATTTGTAATTCCTCCTTTAGCAAAAATAATTTAAAGTTGAGAAAATTTAATCCCAATCGAATAGAGGCTGTGCCTTCCTGTTCAGAAGAGTTGTAATTATCTTAATATGTAAAATTTAAGAAATGTCAGCGAAGATTTTAATCCTTTCTTTAATTTAAAGTAGGCTATTATTGGAAATGATGTTTCGGTGTTACTTTCACCAGAATACATTTTTTTACTTATCTTTAAATTATTGTGGATTAAGAAAGGATTACAAATCTTCGCGGCATTTTTACTTTCACTTACCTACATATGAAATATATAGTAAGGAAAGTATTGCGATCCTGAAAAATTTCGACTTCTGGTTTTCAAAGGAAATACACGTTTTGGGGTCCCCTGAGTCCAAATAACAATGTCCCACGAAATAGTGTGTGTGTATGTGTGTGTGTGTGTGTGTGTTTGTGTGTGTGTGTGTGTGTGTGTGTGTGTGTGTGTGTGTGTGTGTGTGTGTGTGTGTGTGTGTGTGTGTGTGTGTGTGTGTGTGTGTGTGTGTGAGTGTGTGTGTGTGTGTGTGTGTGTGAATAGCCTAGCTCTAAAACTGTAAGCCGTAGGAACCTGAAATTGGGTATTTGGTGTATGAATGCCCGCGATGTGACAGCCAAAATTTCATCAAAATTTGTCAAACGTAGGGGGTACTTTATATAAAGAATTTTGCCTAAATTTTAGGTTTTTTTCGATTTTCTCAAAAACGGCTATAACGATTTCGATTAAATTCGGTATTTGATGTTTGTATATGCCCGCGATGTGACAGTCAAAATTGATCAATTAGAGGGGGCACTTTACTTAATAAATGTTGTCTCATTTTCACGTTTTTTTTTTATTTACTAAAAAACGGCTTTAACGATTTTGATGGAACTATGTATATGATGTATGTATATGCCCGCGATGCAACAGCCGAAATTTCATCAAAATTGGCAAAACGGATGGGGTACTTTATTTAATAAACTTTTTCTTATGTTCTTGAGTTTTCTTTATTTACTCAACAACGGCTGTAATGATTTTGATCAGACTGGATATTTAGTGTATGTATATGCTCACGATGTGACAGCCAAAATTTAATCAAAATTGGTCAAACGCAGGGGGCTCTTTATTTCATAACTTTTTTTTTCCTATTTTTACATTTTTTCCGAATATCTCAAAAACGGCTTTAATGATTTTGATTAAATTAATCATTTTTATTCAAAATCAAGTCATTTTTTTAAATATTATTTATAGAAATGGCAATTAAAAAAACATGTCAATATCTAATCTAAGTAAGTTGGTCAGTGAAAGTTGTGTGTTGGGTGCATGCACCAGATTTTTTAAATTTTACATATAATGATTATTACACCTCTACTGAACAGGAATAATTGTTGTTTAGATAAACCGCAAGTTTTAGATTTATCCATCATAAATATGAGAGTACTACTGCAAAATGATCCATCGGCAGATATATTTTCTAAACAATTGCTCTATATTGGAAACGGTGAAATAGAGCTGCATCGAAATTCAAAATTTATCAAATTACCAGAAAATTTCTCCACTGTTGTAGAGACGAAAAATGAACTAATATAAAGTGTCTTTCCTGATATTTTGAACAATTATTTGGACTATAATAGGCTGGGTAGTCGTGCTATTTTTGCAGCAAAAAATGTTGATTTCGATGAAGTAAACTTCCAAAATCAATTGACAATGTTCTAGATGTAAACGAAGCCGCAAATTTCGCATCTGAATTTTTGAATTCCCGGGATATACCTGGATATACATCCAAACAATCTCCAGTTGAAGATTGGCTCACCGATCCTTCTTCTTCATACCTTAAATCCACCTCAATTGTGCAAGGGTACATTAAATGGATCACAGGAAATGTTATTGAAGCTAAAATGTTGCCTGGAAGGTTTATAGGAGATATCGTCCTGTTGCCGCCTATTCCCCTGGAACCGTCAGAATTTTAAATAAAATTTAAAAGGCTTCAATATCCTATTCGTTTGGCTTTTGCCATGACCATAAACAAATCCCAAGGGCAAAAAATGTCCACTTGGACTTTGAAAATCCGTGTTTTTCCCATGGGCAATGGCATACCTCACGTGGGCAATGGGCATCGCCTGCTCACGTGTGTGGAAACCATCAAATCTTTGGTTTGTGTTAAAAAAACAAACAGGATAACCCAAAACATTTTGAACAAATTAGTACTTGAATAAATAAAAATTCTTAATTCTATTATGTAAAAACTTCTTTAAGAAGAGATTTCTTATCACTCAAATATAATGCTAAATTAAAAGCTTCAACACACCACCCTCCTACCGAACACTTATTTGCCGAAGGGTCGGGAAATCGAGGTCTCAAAGAAATTGAGGAAAACGCCTATCAAAAGGACATATATGACGCGTTAACCAAGATTGGCATGACCCGGAGCAATATTCTCAATCACGTTGGATTTTGATTAGCTGAAAGGTTTTCATCTTTATCAATGAATATTGGTATGACCGTATTCGTTTAAAAATATTGCTAGTATTTAATAAAATTATAAAAATACTAAAACATATAATAAATACTAAAACCTATAATAAATACTAAAGCCTATAATAAATACTGAAACCTATAATAAAGCCATATTGTGTGATTCCATTATGTTCTTATGTCCCTAGAAAATTTTTTAAACGCCTCAAACCTTTCCTGGCACTTCACGAATTCCTCGAAGGATGCTGGAGGCCATTCCACGAATGAAAATTCTTCAATGAGTTTGACCCGTTTGCCCGCGAACATTACGCAGTCCATGATAACATGCTCCGCGGTTTCCAGTTCTTCACAGTTGCACATCGGGGAATCCCGCACCTTGAAGTAGTGGAGTTTTTCGCCGAAGTTTCCATTAATGATTAAAACCAAACTTGTAATAGGCTTAATTGATTTTTTGTATATAAAAATCATGGTTTAATTGAATAAACAATCTGGAGAAAACATAAATTAGTAATTAAAAAAATTAAGAGCCACATAACGCAGAGTAGCAGATTTGCGAATGAATTAAACAGATACAGTACGGGCGCAAGCTGTTTAATAAACACTTTTTCTGAAACAGATTCAAGAAGCAGGCAGAATTAGCAGTTTAACAGGCTGTTGCGAGAATTAACAGTTTAACAGGCTGTTTCGAGAATCAACAGGTTAACAGGCTGTATCAACTGGTTAACAGGCTGTTTCATTAAACAGCCTGTTAACCTGCTAATTCTGCCTGCTTCTCGAAACTGTTCTAATTGTTTGTGTTTAATTTTTATTATTATTTACCATTTTTTTTTAGTGTTGTATCTGTCAATTTTTTTCCGAAACAGTTAACTGTTTCTGTTTAATGAAATTAACTGTTTCAAATAAACATATTGCCACTAAACAACACACCACTACCCAGTACTGACTTAGCTGATTACATTAGCGGAGCACTCGGCCGAGTGCACTGTCTGGGCCTCATACTCGGCAGGTGTAATTCAGGCTTTAGTCTGTGTCTTGACTGAGAAGTTCAAGTCATATGATTGTGTGTTATAAAGTTATCATTTTTGTAACCTGCTCGAATATTTATATTGTGATAATTCGTTTGGCATTGATTATTGTATATTTCTGTTGAATAAATATTTGTCAGCCCACATAAGTGTTACAAAATAATGTGATAAGAGATAATATTACAACAATTATTAATGAATCTAAATAAATCATAACAGAAAAAAAAAAAAAAAAAACCCTTGTCAATTGCTTCTTATTTTAGCCTAGAATCAAACATTCTACAAAGTTCCACATTCAGAACATGTGATTATGTACTACCTAATATAGTTATGTTATGGCTCTAAAAACAGTCTGGAACTAATTTGTGACAGAAATAATCATCTGTTATTGTTTCACATCACAATACATATAGAATCTAAAAGATTACTGCAATGTAGAGGATATTAATTGTATATAATAATGTGATGAGAAAATCAGTTGTTATAAAAACATATGTTTTTATTCTGTTTTGTTTAATTCAATTGAAGTAAGCTATGTAACGGTTATATGTATGTAAAATGCTCCTTAATAAAGATTATTCTTATAAGATTATTCTGTGGCCCATTTTTGATCAAGCCTTACTCGCTTAGAAGGACCCCGACAATTAAGGTTTACCTGTGCATTTTTGTGTGCATGGCAGTCAAGGCAGTGCACATCGAGGTCGCTCATGATTTATCAACTGAAGCTTTTCTAGATGTTCTCAAATGTTTTATTGCTAGACGTGGCATCCCTGAACCCCTGTATTCTGACTGTGGAACCAATTTTGTTGGCAATCGCGCATCACTAGATAAAGAATTGAAACAACTTCTGAAGGCTAATTCAGAGTCCGATTTAATCAAGGAATTTCTCCTAGAAAATTTTGTTCAATTTGAAACAACCCCTCCTCATGCTCCTCATCAGGGTGGTTTCTGGGAACGTGCTGTTCGCTATACAAAATATCATTTAAAAAGAATGGTTGGCAACCACATGTTCACACTCAGCCTATTAATCTCTCTGACCACCCAAATAGAGGCAATTCTAAACTCCAGACCTTTAAGCCCCATGTCCGCTGACCCTGGGGATTATGCTGCTCTCACTCCTGCTCATTTTTTGATTGGTCGACCCATTTCTACCTTACCCCAACAGGACTTAACCGAGTGCGGGGATGGTTCCTTAAAACATTTTCGCTTGATACAGGCATTGCTCCAACATTTTTGGAAACGATGGCATTCGGAATACCTGATTACGATCCAAGTCAGATCGAAATGGACTCACAAAACAAAAAACTTGGCAGTGAACGACTTGGTGGTAGTTGCAGAACCTAACTGTCCACCCCTTATGTGGCCCTTAGGCCGAATTACAGCAGTTTTTCCTGGAGCCGATGGAATTGTGAGAAAGGCATCAGTGTCAACCAAGGTGGGAACCTTTACTAGGCCCGCCTTAAAACTCTTCCGGTTGCCATTGGCAGCGGAAGATTGATCAACCTTATGATCACATAATATTATGTAAATATATATATATTTTTTCTCATGAATGAACTAGACCGTTCATTGCCGGGCGGTATTCGGTATTTTGATTTTATTTTATTTTATTTCATCATAGATAATTCTCTTTGTTTTAAATTTCAATTTGAATTTGCCACCTTAAATGTCATCGGAGATAGCAATCGCTGGGCCAACAATTGGGTTATCAGTGGCATCATGATGGCATTTTGGAAGGGAAGGGTTTAGAATTCCGGGGTCAGCCATTTTTTTTGGACACTTGCTTTCTGGATGTTGGATAGTAAGCATCGTCGTGTGTGTGATCTCCAATTAGTGTCTGCCGATGGTTTGGTTGGTACCTCTTGGGAGTCAAATTCTTACAATTTTCTGCCTCCTGGGTATGAAATTCAAAATTGTTTTGAAGTTTTCTCTTCAACCATCATTGTTTGCCGCTGGCCGCAAAATTCAAGAAGGATGAGCAACAGGTGAACATTTCCTCCATCCTAAAGCATTCCTCCAATATCTTTTACCCGATTATCCTCATTTCACCCTTACCCGAAATTCAGAATCAGCGTAGAGCATAAGCTTGGTAAGTTGCATTAAAGACTTATTTCTTTTTTTTATTTTACAGTTCATTTAATTGTATTAATTGCTTTTTCGAGCTCACCAGAGCGAAATAATTTTTTTGTCCCGTTTTTTACGTGGGTGATATTAATCAGATTAATTGTATTTTTTCTCCCTTTTTTATTTTTTTCACTAAAATTATCATACACATACTATTAATAAAACTGCTTCATTTTCAGGAGTTCCGTTGTACATGTATGATATTATCAGCCCAGTTTTGGCCTCCTTTCAAAGAGGAAACCCTTCAATTACCACAAAAGATTAAGGAGCACCTCGATGTCTTCACTAAAGCTTTTGAAACATTAAAGGTAATTCATTTAATTAACTCTCTCCCTTTTTACTTTCACTTCCTTATATATGAAATGTACATTAAGGGGAAAGTATTGCGTTCGTCAAAAATTTTGACTTCCGGTTTTTAACAGAACTAATTTTTTTTTCATGTAAAAAAAAAGGCGCCTTCTCCCGAGACTTCGTGAGAACATGGAATACTTAATGGGAAAACTTAAAGGGAAAAGAATTCACACATCTTACATTCCAAACAAGAGAAAAAAAATCTACTATATTCTGATAGTTATATAAACAAAACAAATAAGGACATTAATTAGACGCTATTTGGAACATATGTACAACGTATAAAAATTACTAAGTAATTTTGAAAGAAAAAGGAAATTAGTAAATAAAAAATATGTACATAAATTTGGAAAGGCTTTTTCCAATTTGTTATAAGCAAACATCAAATATAACTGATAACACTAATTTTTTTTTTATACTATAATTATCTACAATATCTAAGAGGTTTAACAAGATACAGCCTCGATAGGAAAATTCGTTTAGTTAAAGTGAACAAAATAAAAACAAATTACCTCCGGTCAAACATACATACATTAAACATAAAACAAAACAAATGTGGTAAATAAATCAAAACTATCTGCTATATCTACTACAAACGGATGCTTATTGTAAATTCTTTATTAATACTAATATATATATGAAAGCCAATTAACCCAATATATTTTTAAATAATTTATTTTTTGAAGAGAAAAGATTTGGCTCCGCCGGGAGTCGAACCCGGGTCTCCCCCGTGACATGCGCGGATGCTAACCACTACACCACAGAGCTCGGCTCCAAGTAGAGCCAATCCTTCGTCTTCACTGATACCTACTACCCGATCTCCTAAAACTAACCTCCACTAAAACTAACCTCAATCTACATTTCTTGCAAAGCTCTCACGATGTGTGTAATTCATCCACGTGCTCATAGCGTCCTTCTCCAAGTCCGCCAAAAAAACTGCCATGAGGCTTTTCTCTCCCTTACAGATTCACGCTCCATGTGCCTGGTGCTTCCCTCTAGCCGAGTGCGGCGGAACTAGTACAACGACTATTTCAAATTTGAATCGACTTGCCACATTCATTTGGTTTTCAACAGAAATTCCCCTTTTTGGTGTCCCCTGAGTCCAAATAACAAAGTCCCCCCCCAATTTTCTTTTTTTTTTTGGTTGTGAGAAAAAACACAAAAAACGTAGAAGAGAAAGTTGTGGATCAGCCCATACCTATCCGTGTGTGGGATTCTACCCTCAAAACGACCTACCTGCACCTTTTTCCCACTCTCCATGGGACTTCGTGGAGGGGGAGTACATATGTGCCAACCCATTGTTCTAGGCTACCTTTTCTTTAGGACACCTCTCCTTCTCTTCCTTCCTCAACTGCCTCATGACCTGAGCCACTAGGCATTGGCCTGTGACTTCCAAATGTAGCAGCAAGCTGTTGATGTTACTGACAGTTGGTTCTAATCCACTAACCTGTCGGAATGCCTCCCTCTCTACATTAAATCAGGGACAGCAAAATAATACGTTTCCACACTCTCTTCCACTGTTGGACATATTGGGCATGCTGCTGTAATGTCCAGCTTGAACCTCAATTGGTATGCCCAGAAGCAGCCATGTCTCTTGACCTTTTGTGTTAAATAACAGTAGACTTCCCCCTGTTTTCTATCAAACCGAGGCTGGATGCAAGGAATCAACCTATAGGTCCATCTTCCGTTCTTTGCCCTGTCCCAACTCTGTT
Organism: Aelia acuminata; assembly: GCA_911387785.2. Lineage (NCBI taxonomy): Eukaryota > Metazoa > Arthropoda > Insecta > Hemiptera > Pentatomidae > Aelia > Aelia acuminata. The sequence continues at coordinate 154,865,878 of OU426978.1, read as the reverse complement.
GCCATCTCTCAGTTCTTTCCTTCCTTTCCTCTGACCTGGGAATTTGGTCGACTCTTTTATATACTGTGAATCCACTTATCACCCTTATTGCACTACAAAAATAAATTGACGCCATGGATCTCCTGTAGGCTAGCTTATCCAAGGCACTTTCCCATATTGCAGTTGCATAGAGTAGGATGGAGTGATTACGGTCGATATTAATAGTTTACCATAGTACTGGGTACCATAGTACCATAGTACTGGGTCCGCCTATGTTAGGTATAAGTCGAGCCGGCTATGTGCTAACTCTAGCTGCCTTACCTCTTACTCGCTGAATATGATCCTTGAACTGCAGCCTTTCATCAATGATATCCCCTAGATATCTCAGGGAACACTGGGAACGGATCTTGTTCAGGGAGCCCCCCTGAACACAGAAAGAATAGTCAGTCACGTCAGTGTTGGTCAGTGGTAGAACCCCTTGGTCAGCCTGGCAAGTATAGAACAAAAAAGTTGAGTGAATCAACAATTTATTCTCTGTAATGGAGTAATTAAGCCAAGGGATCGCCGACCACCAGGGGGAGAATGGGAGGACTAAGCAGCAACCACCTTTAAGAGCACAACCAGATTTAAGAGCAACCACAGTCATTAGTCAAGTTGCCATGAAGCCATAAAATGACAGACAAGGGCCCCAGTCAGCAGCTACCCAGCATAACAATTCAAGAAATACAATAATTAAGCTACAAATAACCCTAGTTCAAATAACTTCTTAACAGTTGTTTGCATTGTTGGAGGAATCATGATTTTGGAAGTCTGAAAATGGGGCAAGTCTTTAGGAATGCTGGGACTTGCCCCTATTGTTCAGTGGTGAATTCCTTATTCAATAGGAGATAGTAATCACTTTAAAGGTCTCAATAGATTGTATATCACTCAACTCAGTTAGATATTCCATTGTTTAAGGCTACCTTCCTATTTATTAGGGTATTGGTTTACATTTAGAGTCTAACCGAGAAATATTATTTTTTCTACAAGAACTATAAGAGGAAAACAACTTGAGGCGATGACTGAATGCCTGTTAAATACAGCTTACCGCTTGATATCGAAGGATTATCACCAGCACTCGAGAAAGGTTTTCATGAATCCACTTTTAGAGCTAGATTGAACAACAATTATGGTGATGTAAACTCACCATGTATTTCTGGTATGTGTTGGATATGAAGTTGTGTATTATTAATGACTTCAGGATACTTCAATTCAGAAATGAAAGAAAAAGCTTTTGTTCATAAAAAAGATATTGTAATAAAACTATCTACTAAACCGACAGAAAGCAATAGCTCTAGGTTTTACAAAATATCATTCTCAAAATTACTGTCCTAGTTCAACATCCACAATATTTACATAAAAGTACTCCGTATATAGTAAAAGTGTTTTTGTACTGTTATTTCATAGAATATATTTATTCAAAAGTTCACAGATGCTTTTTGTTATATTTTCCCCCAAAACCTTGCATTGGAGCAAAGCCACGCACTGCCCCATTTTTAGGGGCAAAGTCCCACTTTTTTTTTAATTCTTGTAAATATTTTGGTGCAATTTGGTTTTTATTATCATGGTCACTTAGCTAATACCGAGATCTAACTAAACTTTCCTTCAACTGAGAAAACTAACTTTTCCCTATTCCTTAAATAAAAAACTGAAAAATGCGGGTCTTTACCCCCACCTACCCAATATGATTATTCAATTTTTTTCATATTTCATATTTATCCATTTCTTACTTTTAGGCATAATGAGAGACAGTTAATTTCTCCATATAAACAAAATTAAAGGTACTTTGATGACTTTGACTAGGAAAACAAAAAAATTTTCCTCACCGTTTAAGCCCCCTCAGAATATTTCTATGAAAAAAATGGGTAAACGTTGGCTTACCACAATAAAATCATTGTAAACTGAAAATCCTGACTATCATTTAACCTATTGAAAAAAAAAACATTACATCTAGTGATACTTGTCAAAGACTGGTGATAATTGTCAAAGACTACTTCAAATTAGTCATGATATTTTTTATATTAATGATTATATTAATATTTTATATTAAAATGAGCCATTTATTGTTAAAATGTTCAGTTTTAATATGGTATCTTACTGTTTCCCAAGCAATGTCTCAGTTTCCTGCAATAGGGTACACTGAGACAAAAAAACCAAAAAAAAAAACCTTGTCCTTTTATGAAAATAAATATTATTGTGTGTAACGTTTCAAGGTATCACATTTACTGAACAAAGGTTCATTGTCCTAAGATTTACTATGAACATTTTAGAACTCCAGCTATAATTCTTCTATACTTTTTGACAATTTGAAAAAAAAAAAACTGTCTCATTGTTCTCCACTATCCCTACCTAATTTTTTCAGCTGATTCTTTTCTAAGATCTGAAAAGAAAGAACTTGCCCATTTCTAATACTTATGTCCTATAAATTATTTAAGAGCTTAATTAAAAGCTTAATGTTAAGAAATAACTGGATTTTTGTTGTCAATTTTTTTTGCTTTTAGGGTAATAGAACATTAAACTGGAAGCCCCATTTAGGGTCTGTCAGCCTTGAAATAGAACTCAAGACCCGAACATTGAGCCTTACTGTTTCTCCAACTCAAGCAGCAATTATTTGGTACTTTCAAGATAAAAGTAAGCACAATTTAAATCAGGTTTCATTAATATAAATTTGACTGTTGATAGTTTTGGTCTGTTTTATTGCATTTATGGCTAATTTGAATTTTTTCAGCTCAGTGGACGATTGATGAATTGAGCTCTCTTCTGCTTATCCCACCAACGATTCTTAGAAGACGAATTGCTTTTTGGCAATCTCAGGTATTTTAGTAAAGCTAAAGAAAAAAAACCAATAATATGCAATGGCGATATTTTAAAATTCGATTGTTTGTATTTGACAACTGCTGTAATTAAAATCTTTTGATTTTAAAAGAAATTGTTACACCAATGTGGTTTGAAACATTGTATGGACAGAATTGATAATTCAAAAATGTAAACAAATAAAACAATATAAGCTCAAATTAGTAACAAAGTTACAAAACAGTAACTACCATTGAAAAACAGTGACTCAAAAGCAAGACTAGGCCTCTAGTCCATCGTTTCCTATATTCAGTTTGCAATGGAAAAATCCAGAAAGGTCTAGATCATTCAAACATGTGGTTACGTACTAATACATGAATGTTCCACAAAGGTCTAGAACTTTTTTCATTGTATCAGAAATAAACATCTGTGTTTTGTGAGACAAAGAACGTAGGTCACAAGAAGTGTTTTAGGGCTGGTGAATAAGTGAATGCTTACTCCATTATGGAATGTTTTGGTTCCATGTCACAATATTTTCTAATAAATATAACATATAATTAATGGAAATGTTTTGTTTTAATTGACTTTTGGGTGAAGATAGTTACAAATCATGTGTGATTAATTGAAAATTGATTAGTATTAAATTTTGGTTGGTTTCACATCAAAATTTCTGCATGTTACAAAACTTTAAAGTGTAAGCTATTTTGATCAAAATTACAGCCTAGAGAGAACTTGAGAAAGTCTTTTAAGAGACATTTTGTTTTCTCCAAATATAGGTTAATTTCAGAACTAAAGGAAGGAGGTTGTGTTTAGTGCTATTGAAAATTGGTGATTACAGACCTACACCCGAAATGATTTCAGAAATTTAATAATGATTTACTTCTTTAATAATTGTATCTGTTTATTCATTTTATTAATACAGGTAATATTTTGTTTTAATATATTAAAATTTATTTTAGGGATTAATAAAGGAAACTACAACTGATGTGTTCTGCTTAACTGAAGAACCAACCTCCGGGAAGGGTTTGAAAGGTATACCTGATGTTTGTGAGGATGAAGAGACTGAGAGTATTACAGCTTCAGCCCATGATCAGAGAGAAGAAGAGTTGCAGGTCTGTTGGACATAGTCAACTTTAACTTGTAGACAATTACTTTTTTTTCCCTTTTCTTTACTCCTGATCATTTTTGGCATACAGGAAGGTGGGCAGATTTTTTATAAGAATAATTTATCTGAGTGGGAAGGTCTAGGTTCACCACAAAATTAATTTCTACCTGCCCTGGCAGGTTACAACAGATTACATCTGTTGCTGTTAAATCGGAGTACGCTGTAGCAGTTGATCTCAAAACTTTTTATTTTGAGCCATCCTTTTCAGTTCAACTGTAATCCAAATCTGATACAGTGAATTTGAATTCAACGTGTTTAAAAACCTAATCAAAGACTCAAATAACAAAGAAAACTTCAAAAGAAATTGCAAATCAAATTGTGCATGCATATTGAAAACAAAAATTCAATTGGCTCAATTGAATTAATCAATAGTAATTATTTATTTGTAAAAGGTTTAGGGGCATGCAAGTTATTAGGAAAATAATTTGGATTTTGGTTTCTACTACTACATTTATAAGGCAGTAATCTGATTACAATATGTAATGTAGTAGGATGCAGCTATTTAAGACACTGAGGATGTAGCTGGAGGTCGAAATGTCTGTTATATAGATAATAAAGTTAGTAGTAGAGACAAAGTTTCAAAATTTTTCCTCATAATCAAAGTCACAATTGACTTGAAAAAAATTGATTTGGAAATGGTTAAAGTTGATGTAAGAAATGTTACGTTATACATGAATAAGGTTTAAGGAAATGTTACATTTTTATTGGAAATTCTTATTTAAGTAAAATGTTTTAACCTTATTCATATTGGGACAAATGGTATAATGTTGTTTACACATATACATTAAATATAACTTTATTTTTCCATAAAAAATTTTATTTTTTTAATATCTAAACTCTCCCTATTTGTGCCTCCTGCTTGAGAACCGCTGTGCTAAAGTGCCATGACTCTAATGTTCAGCCTCTTTAATTATAATCTTATAATACAGCAAATGCAGACGAAATATGAAAAAAAAATCATGAAACTTTGGTCATAACTTTGTATTTCGCATAAGAATTGTGATCAGCCGAGATAGAGAACACCCAAATTAAACTGGGACTACTAACAAACTGGGGTTTCACAGTGAGGAAGGGGTGAAAATTAATCTTGATGTAATTATTTCGAGTACATTGTTTTCAATTGTTTCGGAATCAAATGAGACCATTCCAATGACAGTTGTTTAAAGACAGTGACAGGAGTGTTAGTTTAAAATTACTATAGATTATGGCTGAAAAGTCTAATTTTGAGTCTGAATGGTATTACAGCCAAAAAAATGATAATTTAAGTAGATATATAATCAAGAATATGAGGAAATTGGTTTATTATCTTAAATAAGAACCAATTACTCTGGTCAACAGTATTTTTCAAACCCATTTTTTTAAAATGGGTAAATGTGGCTGTCTCATATGTATTTTGCCATGGTAATTCCGAATATGACCATCAAGCCATGGGGCTCAGATATTTTGTAATTTTAAATTTTGTAAAAAAAGTGATATTTCATAGCTATGAACGTGTCTTGATTAATATATTCTACTTATTTGCTCAAAATAAAATTTGAATGACCCAGATTTTTCTGTGGAGTCTTAAGAACTTCACACAATCAATCAGTCTGAACACAATGATCTAGTTCGAGATCTTAACTTATCAAAAATCTGGCCGAGCTGTTGGCATCTAGATTAAAAGGTTGGAACCAGCTTGAGAAAAGAACAAAAATATCTACATATCGCCAATGGGAACAAGAACTCCATCGCTTTTTCTCTGCAAAAGATCATTTAATATTTTGCACAGATATTGATGCTTTAATGGGTGAATTAGGATATCATCATAATCCTAAAGAACGGAGTCTGTTCATAGATTCTTCCAAAGTTAGTTTAAACGCTGTTCTCCTTCATATAGGCAATGACTATGCAGTCCATATGAAAGAGACATATGACAATTTGAATATTTTACTCCCCGAGATACAATTGGTCTTCAATCAAGTTATACAAAATTTTGTTGTTTTCTGTGTGAGTGGGACAGCAGAGATCGAAAAAATTCATAATTGTGCGGTATTTTTTCAATTATTATTAAAGTGGCAGTGTAATCAAACTAGCCTTGGGGGTGGTGGGGGGACGTTCTGGCCCGGATGCGTGCCCTGTCTGCTTTTGAACATTGTGCCGTTAACGCCATTTTGCAGTGCCGTCACATGCGTCTTAAAAATCCTTTCATTGGTAAGGGATGTTTTCGAACATTGGTTTCGAACCCTTGTGCAGTCAACACGTCTCTTAAAACTCCTTTCATTGGTAAAGGATATCTTTGTACGCTGGTTTCGAAGTTAAGACTGTTTCTAAATGCAGGTAACTCTGGTCCATCAAAATCCTTTTATTTCCTATTCCTGGTTCTCCTTTCAGACCAGAATCTTGTACAGGACACAGTGAAGAGTGGAGATAAATTCCATTAGTCTACCATATTTGTATTTATTATTACATTTTTACTTTCACTTACCTATATATGAAATAGTAAGTGGAAGTATTGCGATCGTGAAAATTTTCGACTTCCGGTTTTCAACGGAAATACACGTTTTGGGGTCCCCTGAGTCAAAATAACCAAGTCCCGCGAAATGGTCTGTGTGTGTGTGTGTGTGTGTGAACAGATTAGCTCAAAAACTATAAACCGTGCGAACTTGAAATTGGGTATTTAGAGTATGTATAAGCCCGCGATGTGACAGCAAAAATTTCATCAAATTTGCTCAAAGGGAGGGGGTACTTTATTTAATAACTTTTTAAGTTTTTTTCGATTTTCTCAAAAACGGCTCTAACGATTTTGATTAAACTGAGTATTTGATCTATTTATATGCCTGAAATATGACTGTAAAAATTTCATCAAAATTGATCAACCGGAGGGGGGACTTTACTTAATAAATTTTGTACCATTTTCACATGTTTTTTTTATTTGCTCAAAAACGGTTTTAACGATTTTGATCAAACTTGGTATTTGATGTATTTATATGCCAAAGATGTGATAACCAACATTTCATCACAATTGATCAACCGGAGGGGGGACTTTACTTAATAAATTTTGTATCATTGTCACGTGTTTTTTTTATTTACTCAAAAACGGTTTTAACGATTTTGATCAAACTTGGTATTTGATGTATTCATATGCCCGAGATATGACTGTAAAAATTTCATCAAAATTGATCTACGGGAGGGGGGACTTTACTTAATAAATTTTGTATCATTTTCACGGGGTTTTTTATTTACTCAAAAAACGGCTTTAACGATTAACAAAGATATGAATGTTGAAAAATGTGTGACTTTGGGAAATGATAATTAGCAAAACACGTCAATTTCTAATCTAAGTAAGTTGGTAAGTGAAAGTTGTGTGTTGCGCGCACGCACCAGATTTTTATTTAAACTGTCTGTATATTCTCATGTTTTCGTACCATTCAATTACAGTCCACATTAGTTCTCTCATGTCTGAGTACTACCAGATTTATTCGTAATGTCTTGATAATTTTCTTATTATAATTTTATTTTTATTCAATTGCCGTGAAGTGTAAATTTTACGCCTTCACAATTATATCAAGAAGGAATGGCCCGAAATAAATCTTGTATCTGGAGAAAAATGTACTTTTCGAAAGACTAGTAAACCCAGAAAACGTTTACCTTCCACCATTGCATATCAAACTTGGTTTGATGAAAAATTTTGTTAAGGCACTGGATATAAGTGGGCCCTGGATTTCTATATTTAGAAGCCACATTTCCTCGTATCAGTGTTGCAAAAATAAAAGATGTATTTGTTGGTCCACAAATAAGGGAGCTTATGAAGCATCAAGACTTTGAGGAATATTTGAATGGAGCCAAAAAATCAGCTTGGATTTATTTTAAAACTATTATGAAAGAATTTCTTGGATATATAAAAACAGAAAACTGCAAAGAGCTAGTTTATGATCTTCTACAAAATTATAAGGCTTTAGGATGTAATGTCTCTAAAAATACATTTTCTTGACTCGGATTTTCATACATTTTCTTGACTTGGATTTCTTTCTTTTAAATTTAGGGACTGTGAGTGATAAAGACGGTTGTTTAGTGATTCCTTCAAGAAATATCCACTCTGGAGAAACGATACCAGGGAAAGTGGAATCCAAATATGTTGGCTAACTATTGTTGGTCTTTGAAAAGAGATGTACTAACCGCAAAATACAGGAGGAAATCATCAAAGGCTAAATTTTGATTTAAATTACTGTTAGAAAGCTGATTAAATAAAATTGCTTGTTTTAACACTATATTGTAACATCAAATATAAAAACATATAGTATAATATCCCAGACCGTTTGTTGGAACAAAGTAAGGGGGTGGAACGAACTGTTTGGGTCTGGATTTGTCGAGCCTAGTCCACACAGACGTAGAACTGTCCACGTTGTTCTGGAACATTCCAGACTAGACCATTTACGATTATATAGTGTGCGTGTGCCTGTGCCTGTGTGTGTGTGTGTGTGTGCGTGTGTTTTTTTTTTTTTTGTGTGTGTGTGTGTGTTCTCAAAAACGGCTGTAACTATTTTGATCAAACTGGGTATTTGATGTGTGTATATGCCTGCGATATGACAGCCAAAATTTTATATCCCGTATAAATTTATTATTTATATCCCATGAATTTTATCACTGATGAAAATAAAAACTTTTATTTATCAATAAAATTTTTTTTTTTACTTTAGAGAGTAAATGCGTGATGCTCAAATTCTTTAAAGAATTTAAGGGGTAAAAAAATATGGTACAAGATAATATTTAATTAATTATATTTTAGTTTATAAACTTTAGTTTCATAATAAATATCTGAAGGCAATATAAAGTGATTTTAGAGGAATAGTAATTGTTCTCGATTTCCAAAAAGGCATAAGAGACAAACTTTACTACGAGTCGTAAATACACCTCCTATCTATTTACCTTCACGATATATTTACAATAAGCAAATCGCTGTAAAAAACAACCAAGCAGTAAAAAAAAACTCGACTGTTTATGAAATTAGGTCCCTTAAATAATGAAATAAGCAATAATGAATCGAAAAGTACTGAGAACTATCAAGTTTTGCTTTAAAGATACATTATAACTTATGGAGGTATACAAATATAAGCATACAAAAGTGGAATAGTGTGGCATTTACATATTATCGAGGCACGTCGATTTCTAATCTAAGTAAGTTTGTAAGTGAAAGTTGTGTGTTGCACGCATCGCACCAGATTTTTGAAATTACACAAGATCCTTGACTTTGTTGAATTTTCAATTGACAGACAACAAGTTAAAAGTTTGTTGTCCAGTGTTATTGGGATCTACTGCACTAAGCCAGATTGGCTTTGACCCTAACTAACTTATCCCTTATAAGATGGCTGTGTTAGCACTCAGGAAGCAATTTCGAAGAAGTTATAAATAGAAATAATTTATTTTTTAAATTATCTATTGTTTATTGTTATCATTGAACAAAATCAAATATTAAATTTGCTCTAATTCCTAGGCTCTGTTTTATTTTTATTTTAATTAACATTAATATGCAAGTGAATGCAATTTTGAATGAAGATCTTTTATATTTTGCAGGTATTCTGGTCATACATTGTTGGAATGTTGACCAATTTGGATTCACTTCCTCCAGAACGGATTCATCAAATGTTAAAGATGTTTGCTGCTCAAGGACCCACGGGTGTAGATTGTAGCCTGCAGCAACTGAAGCATTTCCTTGACAGAAAGGTCAGAGAACACAAGCTTCTCTTTTCAGGAGGATATTACAAATTGCCAAAATAGAATTGCTTTTAAAGGGAAGTAATCCCTCAATATGGTTATATGATACTCAATATTTTCTTCCTTTTATGTAGTGATTTTTTGTAAAATAAAACAATTAGAAATTTGAAGAAACATTATTTTATTTCAATAAACAAGATACAAACAATTTATTTTATTCTCAATGAACAATTTAATGAGATTATTGTGTACCTATCTGCAGTTAAATCATATAATTGAATCGAAATGACCTGTTTTTTCAAGATGTCCACTTTTTTTTAATTGAAGGTTATTTTTATTTCTCAAGTTTTTTTTATTGTACAATATAATATTAATTTACTAATTAAGAAGTTGTTTAGACACAAAATGTGTTGGTATAATAAGTTTTTATTTCAGTTAAACTTTTGTTCCCCACCATTCCTGCAATCTACAAGCAGCACGAATTTTGGGCTATTTGTCCTTTCCGTAACTTGTCATTTTGGGATTGGCATCCATTCCGTGTTTAATTTATATTACAGTCCTCATGATGTATCAGTTATAACAGAATTAAAACAAGATTAAAAAAAAAAATATTTGTTAGCTATGCCGGTACATATAAGTACTTATATGTTACGATGATTGCCATGGTAACAACCATATGTGCCAATACTTGTTTATTCCTAGTTAAAGTTTTGCCTATCGAATAAAATGTGTTTTTATAACCTTTAAAGATTGTCTTTTAATTTAACATATTTATACCTATAAAACATGGTGTCAAGAGTGTAAGGATATGTCATTAAGTCGTGAAATGTTAGTTAAGACTCGGTAAGTCAAGAAAAATGTCAATTCAACCTAATATACCTGTCTTAAAAATTGAGGGCTTCTCCCCGACGACATTGTCAAGCAGATGGGGATTCCTGGTTAAAGCAATTTAAGTTTTATCTGATCATGGCAAATTTAGATGGGGAAGTTGAAAGAAGGAAAGTTGCGCTGTTATTATCAATGATATGGCCGCAGGCAATGGAAATATTTAACTCATTTGATATGGATACTGAAAAGACGACTCTGGAACAGGTTGTCGACCGTTTTGATGCTTATTTTAAACCAAAGAAAAACATTACAGTAGAGAGATACAAATTCTTTATGAGGGTGCAAAAGGAAGAAGAGACGATTGACAATTATGTGACACAACTCAAAAATTTGAGCTTAACTTGTAAGTTCTACACTATGCGTGAAGATCTAATCAGAGACATTATGATATGTGGGTTAAACAATTCTAATTTAAATATACTCGTAAAACAAAAACTCTTATCGGAGGATGAATTAACTTTGAAAAAAGCGTTAAAAATTTGCAAAATGGTAACCCAATGAGCAAGTCAAGAAATGTCATCTGGTGAGTCTTCCTCAATTATTGTGGCAGTATCAACAAAGGAAGTTTCAGTGAAAGAGAAGTGTAGCAGCCGTCAATCCCATCAAAGGTCCAATCCAAGAGGTCGTCCAGGTTTACCAACGAGAGAAGCAGGTAATAATAATTCATTATGTCGAAGGTGTGATCAAGTTCACAGGGTTAGGTGTCCAGGCATTGGTTGTTAGTGTAAGAACTGTGGTAGATTTAATCATTTTGCTAAAATGTGCAGATCAAAGGTCATCAGTCCAATAGTTAATTAAGAAGAGGAGCAGGAATTTTTATTGGTAATGTGGAATCAGATGATCTCGCTAGTAGTGAAATTTGGTCCTTAGTTCTTAATAATCAAGGAAAAAATGTCACAGCACAATTAGACATCGGCGCACAAGCTAATTGTATGTCAATTAATATATTTGAGCAATTAAATTTAAATAAGCAACAAATAAGACCGCATAATTCAAAACTTATGTCTTTTTGTGGAAATTGAGTTCCAAAGTTGGGGACTTATACAATAATATGTGAGGTTAAAACCGAAATTATGATTTGATATTCAATATTATTGACAAGCCTTGTCCCACGATATTAGGCTTACCTACCTGTAGAGCACTGAAACTGAACTCAAAAATTGATTCAGTAACTGAACAGGTGAACAAATCCTCCTCAATGTTGCTCAATAAATGAGTTTTTGAAGGACTAGGACGTCTTCCAGTAAGTTGTAAATTAAATTTAAAACCAGAAGCCAAACCAGTTATAGAGCCCCCTACTAGTACTCCCCTGGTAAACTGCCTTTTAAGTTATATTCAAGAGTAAAGGCTGAGTTGGACAGAATGGTAAAAGAGAGTGATTCAAGCTGTAACAGAACCTACGGATTGAACTAACCCAATCCGTCGGTTCTGTTACAGCTTGAATCACACTCTCTTTTACCATTCTGTCCAACTCAACCTTTACTATTGAATATAACTTAAAAGGCAGTTTACCAGGGGGGTACTAGTAGTTAGTTCGATGGTTTTAACTAAGCGGAAAACGGGCACGTTAAAAATTTGTCTAGATCCCAGAAATTTGAATTTATTAAGAAGTTGCCATCATCTGCCAACTTTGGATGTAAGGTCAAAACTTAATCAATCTGTGATTTTTTCTACTCTAGTACAAACTCAGGGTTTTGGAACATTCCAATGGACTCAGAGAGTACAAATCTGACGTTCGGAACTCCATTTGGGCGATATAAGTTCCTGAGATTGCCGTTCGGGATCAATGTAGCCCCAGAAATCTTCCATTGTACTATGACGGAATGTTTTGGTGATATTCCAGGTGTATGTATTTTTTTAGATGACCTATTAGTCCATGCCAAAGATATCTCCACCCATGATGAGATACATAAAAACGTTTTAGAATGTACTGTTACGGTGTAACAAGGTTTTTGGTTTTTTTTTTTTTTTTTTTAAAATGGTAAAGGCTCGGGAGACCAAGGCCTTTGCTTTTCATTGCAGCTTGGTCCGAACAATTTTTATTGTTAGTTTTGGCCTTGATTTATTTTTTTGCATTCGGCAGAAAATTTTTTTTTTGCTTAAACAGGTTAAAATAAAATTTTGTAAATATTGGCTATAGTTTTATATTGTAATTTCAATTAATTAGCCTATTATTATAGGCAATAAACAAAAGGGAACCAAATTGAGTGAGCTTAATAACTCGAAGTTTAATAGCAATTTTAATAGAATATTTTTTTATAGTACGCTATATAAAATGTAAGATTAAATGTAAATTAAATTAGTATAAAATAAAATAAAAGTTGCAATATTAGTGGAATTTAAAGAAATATTGTTTAAAGAAGTGAGAGTGAAGAAATCTGAACTTTTTGAAGTATGAACAACGAGCGCTATGTGGTGGCAGAGAAAAAAAAAGACGAGCGAGGAGAGAGAGTCGAGGAGTTCAGTTGTTAAGGCTCTGCCAGATTTAAATTTTTTTCGTGAGTCTTTTTTTTAAGTTCCAAAGTGAGTGTGGTAGCGGAACATTACCCCAGGGAGGGACTTAGAAGATCAGGAAAATCTGAAGCTGATTTGACGAGCAAAGAGCCAAAAATTGAAAATAGAAGAGGGACGGGGGGGGTGAGCGACCAACGTGTGCACCCACCAACCAGCTAAGTTTCAGTTTTTTTTTTTTTTTAGAGCTCTGAATTAATATTTTAATTATGTTGGAGAGAAATGAATTTTTTTTGTAATAATTTGAGGGAATGATAGTAGGGGAGAGTGGGGTTGGTTGGCATAGGGGGTAGGTTGGCCATTGGCTTTTAGTTTCCTTCACACCTATTGTGAGGGCCCCACCATTGTACCATGTGACCCGCTCGACTTCGGGAGTCTTGTCCTGAGTTTTCAATCCGATGCTAACAGTGTAGAGAAGAGTGTGCTTCATTGATTGATTTTACAACATGTAAGTAAATTTTTATATTTTCAGTAAATTTGGTTTAAAGGCATGGCAAAACATTTGACTCCGATTCTGTTCACATAGCCCCAAACCCCTTTGAAAAACCTAACCTTTCGACTAACCAGTTTCTTGTTTGATTGTTCTCCCATGTCCTGGCAACCATCTTTCATCTGATCTCTCCTGTGGGGTTAGTTGGCTCTCTTCAACTGGGGTTGGTTTGTGCGGTAGCAATTCACAAAAACAAGGTAAACATAAACATAGGTGAAACTACCAATTGTCTTTAGTTCCAGCAAGGAGGATGAGAGCAATTTTTCTTATGCAGAAAGTGACGACAGTCTAAACTTCTACCTTATTTTATTGTCATTATATGTCCCTTAAAAGCTGTTAAAAAACGATTCATAATTATTATACCATTATAGTGCAGCTTTTAATAACAATAATATCTGTCAGGCAGTACTTGACTGAGATGGCTAAGCAACCCCACCTTCTAGGCCAACATAGGGGGTTAATTGGCATACTCTGGATTGACGAATTCTTAAATTTTCTATGATATAAATATTATGTGGTAAAAAAAATACATGAAGTACTCTAACACTTGGAGTTTACAATGGTATCAGCCCTATTGGGATTATATTAACAGGAACGACTCAACAATCCAAAAAGTGAAAACTGTTACCAACCAACCCCGCTCTCCCCTAGTAATAAAAATAAGAATAGAAAAGTAATTTGTTTTTAATTATTATTATTCAGTTTGTGAGATGAAGGAATGTTTTTTTTTTTTGTTTTGAGCATTTTTGCCTCTTATTGTAAATATTTATAGGGTTGATCAAGAGTTGATTTTTTTATGACTCTAATTAAAAAAAAAAATTAAATAAACCAATATTAATTTTTTTTGCTGTTCAATTTGTTCTTTTTATAAATGAATTTTATATTCCCTCAAAGAGAAAGAAATTGCTATTAAATTCACAGTACTGATTTTTTTTTTCTAGGAAATTATCATTTAATTCACAAGGTAAGTTTGATCTAAAAAGGAAAAAAAAAATGAAGATAAGAGATGTTGGTTCCCTGGTATCCATATTGAATTTCAGTGTAGAGATAAGGATTCAATTTTTATTTTTTTAATTCTTTTCATTAGTACTTCAATTATTCATTTGTCTTCTTGAACTTTTTTTTTTTTTTTCTTTTTGTTTATGTTTAAGGGAATGGTATCATTGAACCAATTGGGAAAGCTACAAATTTCCAAATTGAGGGGTTTTAACCTGACTGTTCACAGGGAATGAATGGAAATGTGGCCGAGTAGGTAAAGGCCCTAGTTACTCATAGTTTGCCCTTGGTAGAGTGTATGGATTAGGTTTTCGATGTTTTTCCGGATCTTAGATTTTAAGAAAAAAAAAAAAAAAGGGCGCCTACAATTTTTTTTATTATATATTTTTTTTCCCTCCCTGTTAATCGGAATTTATTCGTAGAATTATTTTTATTTACTTCTTGATTAATTTTTTATTTTTTTTGTTGCTTCTTTTTCTACCCACCCCTTCTCCACTGAGTAGGGCATATATTTACGTTCCCGTAATTGGGTAACAGTACCTCTAAATCAAACATTAAATTCAATAAGTCCAAGTGCAAATTTGGAATGAAGCAAGTGATTTATTTGGGATATGTATGTTCACATGAAGGTATGCGTCCTGATCAAAATATGGTTAAGGCAATTCAAGAAATGCCCACTCCAACAGATAAGAAGGCACTGCAAAGATATTTAGACATGATAACCTACTTAACTGAATTTATACCTTGCTTGGCAGAAAAGACAACCGAACTGAGAAAGCTCTTACAACGTGATACTGAATGGTAATGGCAAAAGTGTCATTAGACAGAATTTGAAAATTTAAAACAACTTGTAATGCATGCCCCAGTACCCTCTCATTTTGACGTTATTGTCCAATCACACTTTCAGTCAATTCTTCCAAATTCGCAGTAGGAGCTTGATAAAATGGAAAGCCGATGAATATGCTTCGAAAACTCTAACGGCATGTCAATAAAACAATGCCCAAATAAAAAAAAAAAGAACTGTATGCAGTTGTGTTCGCTTGTACTAAATTTTGGCAGTACGTCTATGGTCAGCATATTACAGTGGAAACAGACTGCTCACCATTTGTGACCATCACAAAAAGATAAATAGCAGACGTCCCTGCAAGACTTCAAAGGATGATTCTTCAGTTACAGGCCTATAATATTGATGTGGTTTATAAGCCGGGAAAGCACTTGCACGAAGCTGATGCTTTGTCTCGTGCTTCATTGCCTGTCGTCGCCACTTTCTAGACAAAGAAATCGTGGTGCATGTGGACATGGTTAAATCAATGTTAGCTGTGTCTCCGGCGACACAAGAGGAAATTAGACAAGCATGTAGTCAGACAAGAATTATTACATTTGCAAAATTCTGTCAGGAAAGTTGGCTACAGTCAAAATGTAACATCCCGGACATCATTAAGCCCTTTTGGAACTTTCAAGAAGAAATATGACGATAGAATGACCTTTAGGAAATCTAGTATCATAGTACCGTCAGTCTTGCGTAGAAGCATATTGCAGCATACATAGTAGCCATATGTGAACAGATAGAACAAAATCACTGTGTCGTCTTTTGGCCAAAAATGTCATCAGAGATACTAATGGTCATAAACAAACACCAAATGGAGATTGGGTCCCGGCAACAGTGATGCAGACACTAGGCAACAGATCATATGTACTAGACCTTAAAAAGGGATCTTCTAACTATGTTCAGATCATCCTCATATTGTATCTGAACAGTGCTTTTAAAAATATTCCCTGATGTATCAATACCTGTGTCTCTCACTGCTTTCTCTAAAGCCAGAATAAATAGGGGCAGGCAAAGCCATCTTCTTGGAGTACACCTTTTCCATAATCAAACTACCGAGACATCTTAACTGTACATTTAACTTCTCCCATAGTCATTTGACACAGTCTTACTAATTTGTTGGGTAACCCAATTCTATAAGAGCATGGTAAAGTTCTCTGTCTAGGCTATCATAGCCATTTTTATAGTAAAAAACAGATGATGGGTTTGTATTTTGTTGTCTAGTCTTCTGAAAAATCTGAGAAAGTGTGAAGATTTGGACTGTGGTCGATTTTCCTCTCCTGAAGCCACACTGGTATTGACTCCTTCAGTATGGTTAAAGCCTCTGATGTAGTTAGGGACATACGATACCAACAAAGTATCGATACCAATACTCATTTGAGTACTTTGATCAAATATTCGATACCACCAAAGTATCGAAAGGAAAGTATCGATACTTATGTATCGATACTCATATAAAGTACTAACAATATTAAAAATAAAAATATATTTAATAAAAAAAATATATAAAATATAGCACTAGCTACATTATACCATTAATTAAATTTCGTGTTTTTATAAGTTGTTAATTATAAGATTGGTACCCACGGAAGGTAAAATAATTAGAATGAGTATATTGTTTGGATAGGGACTTTCCCTCCAAGAGCTTCTCTGACGTCATGCCAATTACTAACGTCTCGAAATCTAACTGAACTTCACAATATATTTGTTCCGATTCACATTATAAAAAAGTTATGAAAAAACTAGGCAAATTATCTGAATTAAAAAGAAGATAAGTTTTTTCCACCACTGAATTTTAATTTCCTAACATTCAATCTTACTTTTTAATAAGCTGAGGCCTTATGCAGCAGTTTCAAAAGTTTGAGATGTATAATTATGGTTTCATTTTGACTAGTTCTGAACAGTGGCTCCTGCGCCGTTCAGTAAGGGGCCCTTCAGAGTAAGGCACGATCCTCTAGAAAGGACCCTTTTGGGGGTGTACTTATCTCTGAATAGGCCACGCCCAAGAGTCACTCTTCAGAACTTGTACCAGAAAGGGTACTAGTTCTGATTACAACTCTTACCGTAAACTGATGTCTTGTATCCTAATCCGACAGTTCCTACATCTTCTGACATTGATGAAAATACTTTTAGCTTCTTAATATCCTTTCTTAATATTCCTTTCTTGGTATCGATACTGACTTTCAGTATCGATACCAGTACTCATACTTGAATCCTTGGTATCGATACCAAAATACCCGGTATCGAAATGAAAGTATCGATACTTTACTCATATCGATCGGTATCGTACGTCCCTAGATGTAGTTAGAGAAGGGCGTTTCAGTTGTTTTTAGATAACGCCAACGAACTGTTCGTTGAAAAAAAACAACTGTTGGAAAAAACGGTTTGAAAAAAACAGGTTGGGGAAAACAGAAAACCTCCTGACTAATGTTTTTATCAGGTGTTTGTTTTGTGTTGTGTTGTTTTATCGGAAACGTAATAATAGTATTATTTCAAAGTTTAAAAAAATAATAATAATTTGAGAATAAAATCAGAAAATGTCACTAATTGTTGAAGCAACAAAATTAAAAAAAAAATCAAAAACTTAAAATAATTTTGACAGGTCTTTATCGAGAAAAGTGTTAAAATATTATGAATTCTTGAAATATTACGAAAAATAAACTTCTTTAATATTTAGAATTTTTTACCTTTTTTTCATTGTAATGAACTATTTATAATAACTTCCTGTTATTGTAATGTATTCTCATCCATACACAGCAGTTTGGAGATATGTTTTAATTAGCACTTGAATAAACTGACATTTACAAAAATGAAAGTAAAAGTGTCACTTTAAATTTTAAATGAAATAAATAGAAATTCGAAAATAGAATACACAGAAAACGTAACGGAAAATCAAACAAGGAGCGCTAGTGGTGAAGAAAACAACTGTTCTTTTCAATTTCAGTCGTTCTGGAACGAGTTCCAAACGTTTGAGTAGTTGTAAATGAGAGAACGGGAAGAGAAGGAAGTTCTAAAATCCAACTGTTTGGGCTGGTTCAGGAAAACAGTTTATTCCGTTTTTTATAAAAAACAGTTTTTTCAAACAGTTTGACGTTTTTCTTCCCATCACTAGATGTAGTATGCTGGAAATGACCGTGTAAGCTATAGGCAGAAGGGATACCCCCTATATTTTCCGATATAAACTAATTGATCCCCTTTTTTGTGAATTTCTTCACTCATTTGAATGATAAGTACTAAATACAAATATTCGTACATTCGGACGTATAAATACGAATATTTGCAGAAAAATATACGGATATTCGCAGGGAAAATATGCGAATATTCGTTTACTCGCCGCTGGAATACACTAATACGTTCGTATTTACTTGATAAAAATACAAATACACTCGTATTCGGTACAAAAATATACGAATACACTTATATTCGCAGAAAAAAATTAATAACACTAGGCGGCGCAAAATAGAAATGACATGTTACTGATACAATTCCATTATTAGGCATTGAAATCAATAGATGGGAAGAGAAGATCCATTTAGACGATTTTCATAATGTCTAGTGTTAAAAATTTTAAATTTTGCGCCGCCTCCGAAAAGATTGTGTTGTATTGAACATAGTATTTAGTATTTTAATTTAATAATTTTTATTAACAATTAGTGTGTATTTTTAACCGACTTCGAACGAAAGAGGAGGTTACTCAATTCGACAAGTATGACTTTTTTTTGTGCTTTTGTTTTTTTTTTCTATGTATGTTCACCGATTACTCAGAGATGGATGGACCAATTGGAACGAAACCTTTTGCATCTTGTGGAGTATTTTCCCAAGGTGGTCCCATTTAAACCTTTTTTGGGTTCTTAATTTATTTAAGAAGTTATCGGGAAAAAACATGAAAATAAATATTTAATTATTGCTCCAAATTTTTACTTATTGGAAAAACATATGGCATATATAACTAACATAAGGTACGTTCCAACAAGCTATTAATCTCATTAATAACTAACAAATTTCAATGTTGATATAACGCTGGATGAATCGAATGGAAAAACCAACCAATTTAATTCAGAATTAAAAGAGTGGGGGGAGAACATGAGCAGTCTGTTAGTTATCGATGTGTTTTAATTGCTTGTTGGAACCAACCTACACATAACCTTAACTAATTTTTCAACAATAGATGTAAAAAAAAGATAATATCAGCAGAATATAATATCGCTGTCGTTATAAATAGCGATATTAGCATAATAGATAGATATATATTCACCGATAACAGTAAACCTTCTTAATTTAGATCTAAACGACGGTTGGAGACCATAATCATAAGACCACAAAATTCATGGAATTCCAAGAAAGACTGAGTATTGATAACCGTTTTAATGTAGAATTTAAGACTTCAAGTTCCAGAAGATTCGTTTAAATTTAAAATCATAGCCATTATTGATTTAAATGACATTTTGATTTCTACCTCGCTATGCACATTAAAAAGGAATACAATAATTCCTGGAAAAGCTTATTTTCAGTTGATTTGACAAAGGATTCAGATACCTCTTTCTTCTTCCGGATACACTCGGTCACTGTTGAATATCTTGTCGGAGATCTTGTGCCGATTCTTCATGGGTGAAACTTCTGCACAATTTTGCGGTCATTGACCCTTTGTTTACATTTTCAGTACGATGATATTGTCATCTCCCAGTGACGTCATCCTCTGAGTGGGTCGGTCCATTGATACATTTTTTGCTTGTTTACATTTTTGCTATGTCCCCTCTACGGGGTGCGTTGACCCAGTGCACAACCCGGTTGTTTTGGTTCAGTGAAACGAGGTTTTGAGCTGTAGTACATGAGCAATGATGTGTGTTTATAGGAATAAAGGTCAGTTCCAACCTATACCGTCCTGGTGGTCTCACTCTTATATAGCCCGCTCGCTTTTAAATCACGTAGTGCCGGGGAGATTCGGGGACCACGTCATGAGGTGAATGGCTCGGGCTCGCGATAGCGGCCTATCGAAGTTATCACTCACCCAGCCTCGATTATGTAAGAGGCTCGACCCAGACCTTGACAACAGGCAACAGTTCTCTTGCGTACATTGTTTTGACCCGACCTACCTCTAGATGGCAATATTAATACTGAGACTCTTTATAATTTATTAAATGCACTCAAGAAAATACCCACATAAGTTGTAATTTATGCTATAAATAATATTTCTGTGTATACTTTTTTAATTCTTGAACTCTTCCCTAAGTAAAAATGAGAATAAAGGTAAATAAAAAAAAAATATTTTGTTTTTTATATGGTTTATTTGAAATAAAACATGGGATAAATTACAGATATAATAGTACAATTAATAATTAATAGTGTCCGACCGAAACCAAAATTTTAGCCGAAACCGAAACCGAAACCGAATTTCGGCCATAGACCTAGTTTCGGGCCGAAACCGAAACCGAAACCGAAACTTATTTACGTGTCTATATATGATACATATAAGTGTGTAATATGTCTAGCTTAGCAATAATATCAACGAAAGCTTATAAAATAGCACTAATTTAACTCAATCATTCATTTAATAAGTGAGCTGGTATACAAGAGTGGTAAAACAGGTGTATTAGTTAAGTTATAGGATCGAATCCCGGCCCCCTCCTAGTAAGGCTGGTCCCCGAGGGATGTTAGACCATACCCCCTTAACTGGTACAGCCCTAAAAGTTGAAATAATCTTGAAATAACAGGGTGATATTAATAAAGATTCATATTATTATATATAAATAATAAATAATGTAGTAAATCTTTCTATAATGAAGCCGATAGAATACAAAATGACGTCCTATTGAATATGTAAAGCTGTATGTCAGAAGCTATTTAATCTACTAAGTCAGTTTTGGTCTCAAATGTTAGTGTATTTAATCTAGTTTGAAAATTTATAGATTAGTTTTTGGTCGAAAACGTGCTTCTTCATGGTAAAAATTGAGACAATATTTTGGGATGTTATTTGTGAACCGCTGGGGGAAAGGGGACTGCCAAGGTTGAAAAATTGATTTTACTACTACCACCATTTGATGCAACTTCTAATGACAAGGTTAATGACTAAAATATTTTTTTCAATTTGAATTGAATCTTTGGACATGTCGAATAATTTAAGTTTTAGTATTTAGAATATATATTCTTATTTACGTTAATCTTTTTTTTTTTTTGGAAAACAAATTTCATTATTAATTAGGAGATGATTAAAAGCACAAAAAGGTTCTTAACGCTCAAGGTAAAGAATAAATAATATTCTTTACACTTAACGTAAAGAAATCTGTATAAAGAGCATGCTTTCATTACATGTTAAGACTCGATGTGATTTTCGAGGACATTTCTGTTTGTCACTCTCAATTTTTTGTTTCCACATACAACTTAAAGTTTTCGATCAAGTAAAGATACCAAAAGAATGAGAAAAATCTGTGTTCTACCGAAATACAAAACAAGTGTAATTAACTAAAATAACAGATACTTCCCACTATTAAATTCAAGGGTGTTAAATGCCATGAAAGGGATCGAGCTTACAAGCTGAAATCGTGTTGTCCTACTTCCTTCTTGGAGATATCAGACTCAGGAGCTAGTTTCGGCCTGGCCGAAGATTCGGCCATTTTTTGGCCGAAACCGAAACTGCGGCCGAAACTGGGTTTTTCTGCCGAAAATGGCCGAAAATGGCCGAAACCGAAACCGAAACTTCGGTCGGTCACTAATAATTAATATATTCATTGAGGTAAGAAAGTCTTCGCTTCTGGTTAAATTCCTCGTCCCCTTGCCACTCCTCAGGTAAATTGTCCCAGATGTAGTCTAATGTATCGTCGAAAAGGTACAAAAGTAATAATCGAGGTAAAGATCTCAATTCTTCTGTAGTTAAAGTTTCGATTCCTTCCTCTCCCAAACGACGTATCGCAGACTCCATTTTATCCGTCATACTGATACAGTTACCTCTTAGGAGGTATTATTAAATACTCCTCCTGGAACCACGAACACTGTGGACTATTTTTTTTATGGTATCTGAGAGGGTTGACCAATGATGAGCTATCGAATACCAGTCCATAGTGTACACATTTAACTCTATCCTTGATTCCTTGAATGAATCCGAGATATGAGAGTAGATGATGAGGTGTGCCAATATTCTTAAATGTTCGCCTTCTTATCTCTTCTTTTTTAAAATTTACAGCTTCAGAATTTTTTCTGACCCATGTGGCTAAACGATGGGCTTGATTTAATGAGCAAACAAAGGAAGTGTTTAAATTGAAGTGACCAGCTATCTGGTCATTATCTAACTGTTACAAGTTTGGACAGCCGAAATCGTGAAGATCGTAGACTGGTTTATCGATGAGTTCTTCTATGAATCTACACTTTTCCATCCCTTTGCCCCACAGTAAGTCATAATCTGCTGTGACGGTAAGCAGGAGACTCTTCATATCTTCATAGTTGACGTCACCAAAGGTCCATTTCAATCCGTGGATATTTTCCATCACCCATTAATTTGTCCTCGACTGGCCCACTTCTCCGCTTAATCTCGAGGCGGTTTGAAAAACCAATGCCAAGAAGAACCATGACTGACGGAGACAACCGACAGTTCTTTAACGATTAACGAGTTAGAGGCTGTCCGATAGCCCTGAAAGTCGATAACAGCAGCCGAGCGGTACATACTTTGTCGAAGACTGATTCTGCAATGACAACAAGAGGGCTCTCTGTATATGGGAGGTGGGGGGAAGAAGTGTGTTTTCTTTTCAGTACAGTTTACGGACCAAACCGGTTCCCACTTCGTATTCCACTATTTTATCGTAGAGAATGAGACTACGCCTTAGTATTGGCCAGAAAGTTTAGTCTATCGATAGTAGTACTTTTTATTGCTTCAGATTGTTTAGAACAATCTATAATGACGATAGGTGCGAATTTCTCGAAATCGGATCTCGATAGCAGAGGATGAGAATGTTGATTACCATAATAACTCGTTTGAAACTCGTTATACATTTCGTAGAGGAGGGCCACTCATCCTTGTTCAAAATCTAAATTCAAGTCGCCATAAGGATATTGTTCGCTGTTTAGGTAGAGTTTCAAATTTTTCAATTTACAACTGAATTTACAATTTACAAGTTACAACTGCTATCTTTGTCGGATTTTCTCATTCTATCAGTTTGAAATGCGATAATAACATAGCGAGGCTTTTCTAAATTCGTCGACGTTTTGACTGTCCAATTTTCTTGCTGTGACGCAGGTAAATTTGGGTGTTCGTAAAGATCCCAGGATCTGAATGGTATAGATACGACCATGTTCTTGTCCACCATTTTTAACAACCTCAGACGTTCTTGATCCGAAACACGGACATTAGGCATCCTCCATACCACTTTATCTAATTTTATTTGTACGTAATCGTTACCCAGTACACAGTTCAACTCCGTACACGATCTGATCAAAACGAGTTCCTGCTTAAGATTGATCAAAATTTTTCGATAGTCCTCAAATATTCCTAAAAGGATATCTAGTGACAGACATAAGCTAAAAAAACCGTTTTTATCGATTGAAAGAGTTTTATCGACGCCAGGTATTATCCACCCCGAATTTTCAAGACCTTTGACTTGATTCGGCGAAAAAGATGCATGTCCTTTGAGTGTGGTCGTTATTCCGGAGTTTCTCACTTTATCAACTTCTATGCCGTTCAATTCGTATCTGATCTCGTCAAACAAAAACGCAAACGCGTTATTAGTCAATTTCGAAGTAGCTCCAGTAGTACCGTCATTTTTTTAAAATCCGTCCTTCCAAATAAATAAAACTTAAAGAAGGAAATGTATAGACATCTTGTTGATGGATAGGTATTCTGATTTCGTCAGACTGGTTAAAAGTGTTGCCCGCATACGGTTGATGATAATGATATTGAAACTGTGTGAGAGAATCACCAAACTTTACGTTCGACGCGATGTTTAGTATGTTATTCATAATTCTTTTTTTAAACGAAAACCGCACTGTTTTAAAAAGTCGATGTTTGCAGGTGTCAACGGTCTCGTTGATTTTGGCTTACTAATCCTTAGTAGGGTTTGACATCTCCTTTTATAACCTGTCGCACCATCATTGCTGCTGCTGCTGGTAAAATCAATCCCCCATTTTGCTTCTTCAAATGTAATCTCAACGTAATTGTTTCTCCTCTAAAGTCAATGAGCTCACCGTTTTGATCTTCTAAAGGGACGATAATGTTGTCAACTGTCCTCACGTTAGTAGGATAGTAAATGACTGGATTTGGGGTTTCGATGATTTTATATCCTGGCTCAACGGCCGGAAATAATTGGTGTATGCTATGATCCGGATCTCCATTCACACAAGACCCCGAATGCGAAGTTACAAGTAATCGAAATAACGTTTACGCTAAGAATTTGAACAATGTCGTTTGATTCGGTAAACCGGTGTATCGGATTAATGACTTGTTCTGGGCTAGTAATACCCAATAGCGGGCCGATGGAACGTGGTTTGCCTTGACTGTTAAAAAAAAACTGCTTAGACGGTCTAATTTCTGTCTTCAGGGTACTGGAATTTCCTCTGAGTACAAGTCCAGCACCTGGATCGTGGTGTGCGATTTCGTCGCTTAGAAAAGATTGTATAGCGTCGATATCATACGATCCTTCAGGTATTTGAATGGCCAGATCACCGAAATAAAACATATCGTTAACACCCTTTCTTATGTTTGGAATAGTATTATACGTGTCAAAAGATAATAGCCCGACTGTACAATCCGACCCTATTTCTAGAGGAGGTAGGAAGTTGGCGCGGAGAAAGCTAGACTTGTCCGTAAGTGTCACCGTGTAGCTCATGATTATCAATGATCACAATCTGTGAGAAACGTCGACTAAATACTGTAAACAGAGATGGCCTCAAATTGATGTATTCCACTTCTGGTAACGACGGCGGTTATATAGTACTTGACAACCTTTAAAATAATCTAACAATTGAGGAGGAGGTTTCCAAAAGAATCAAAGTATTTCACAACATTATTTTTTTTTCATAACAGACCCAATGAGAACCAGGCTCTGAACTCGTATTTAAATTTACAATAGCTGACTCATGTTTTTTTGGATGTGTAGGAAGATTATCAATCATAAACACGAAAATTTGGAACATTTAAAACTTTTGCTAAATGATTTAATTCCAAATCGGTCAATGGTTTATTTGGTAGTCATATTTTTCTTGGTCTTTTTTGTGGGGTTATAAACAGACTGTAACCATTCTAATACGGTTTCAAATAAAGTCTGTTTCCAACTTTCTGACCTTCCATAGCCAAATTATGCCTCTTTTGCTTAACCAATTTTAGTTTGGCTTCTTTAGCTTCATTGATCGCCTTGGCTACACTCGCGGCTCCTCCTGCCAAAGATCCCACAGCGGAAAGACCGGCCATTATCGGAGCGAGAAACTGTAGAAATCCCCCCTCCTTCGGTAGGCATCGTCTTACCCCGTAAATGCAATTTAGCCTTTTTATATGCCACTTTTGACGCTTTCAAAATATCGTCACCCTCCTCTACCTTTGACGATTTAACTAAATAATTGAAACTAATCTTCTGCTTTTTCTTCCTCAGCCCCGAACCGAGTTTTCTTTTTGCTTTCATAGCATTAGTAACTAGCAATGCAGCCGCCTTTTCTTTCCATGACGCGTCGGAAGCTTTCACCCGTTTCCAAGCGTTATCGGCCAGAATCTTGTCGGCTTGTTTACGATTCTCCATATCCGTATTTTTGCTATAAGCTATATCGTGTTCCTTACAAGCCCTGTCGAGCTCGTTTATACCGCTATCACCTCTAGCTAAGCGTTTTTCTAGTTCCTTACCGGGACCGCAGTTTGTACAGGGAGTTATGTTTGTATCCCGAGACATATGATCCGATGCAACTTTAACCCTTTAACCGCTAAGCACTCGGAACGAGAGTTGCACTGAGACGCTGCCGCTGACCGCTTAAACTTCTTCAACTCCTCACAACCTCTATATTCTATAGATATAGAAGGTACATAGTTATAGTACATAGATACCTATCTATATAATATAATATAATCTATATTATTTACATAGGTATTATATAGATTCTATAATACCTTTATCATTATTTCAATAAATTAAAATGCTAGATTACCGATTGCAATAAGAGATTACGTGATATAAGAAGGTAATAATGAACAATAATATACTAATGTTAATACTTTATATACATATTTTTAAATTTAATTAATTTTTAATAAGTATATTTTTTTAAGTAATAAATAATAAATAATAGCGAAATAAAACAGTGAATATCACCAATAAAACACAGAGGACTATCGCTCAGAGCGTCTAGAACTCGAATGAATAATGACAAAATATGTCCTTCAGACCCTTGGCGGTAGGGTTAAGGGACAGAAAAAAAAATTAGCAGGTAAAAAGGGTGAGCCGGGCTTCCCCGAACGGCCGACCAAGATGACATGCAGCTACTGGGCCGAGACAAATATTTCCGCAATAGAGATACCCCTGCAGCCTAGCGGCCGCTAGATCTGTTTATTAAGTCTCCGTGGATCCGCTAGGTCGTGCCTCAGTCACGGCAGCTTATCTCTTGTGAAGCTAAGGACGGTAAATAATTAAAAAACCAATTGCGAGATATCTCGTCATTAACGTGTGGGGAACGGTAGCCTTTGACGAGTTATCTCGTTATTAGCGTGTGGGGACCGACTTTTTTTCGCGAGATATCTCGTCTGGAGCCATGAAAGGGTTAACTTTTTAATAGTGTTCCTTCAAGACGAACTAAATTTAAAACATATTTACGATGAACACGTGAGTACTCCGGATATAAGCTTTACACGTTTTAAAGAAATATGCTCATTATGTTGGAAAGAACCCTATGGGTATCTCGTTATCGACAAAAGGAGAGACCTGAACAACAACAATCGTAGATATATAAAGAGTGAAGTGAATCACTTATCATTATTAGTCATCATAGACCCGAGAGTCACTCGTGCGATTATAAAAACCACTGAGGTATTAAAAAAGAAATTTCAATCGTTGAGACGTGGTCTCCAGGATATCGAGGAAGGTCGAAAAGCCTTTTTTTACTCCTGTGCTTCAGCTTCTAGAAGACATTAAACAGTCTGGGCGAAAAGAAACTACAACTCCTAAAAAATTAAAAAAGATGGAAGATATTTGGAGCGGTGAATAGTCAGATGAGTCACCGAGTATTTACAGAAAATCAACGTTAGTGCCCAAAACCCCTTATTTAGAGAAGAAAAGGGAATCTATTGATGTTGAAACACCCCTGACTCACTCCACTGTTGCTCCTATCGAGGTGGAGGAGTATGTAACAGAGGATCCGCTATCGGAACAAGTTAAAGAGTATGTCAAAACGCCACAAGGAGAAGCGGAAATCAAGGAATATCTCAGCACATTAGGACCCCTACAAAGCGAATACTTGAATAAATTGGTGAAAGGTTATAAAGACCACGCTTTTCGTTATGGCCTTCGAGTCATGCCTACCGGCGGGTTAGCCATCGGCGACTCGACCGATGTTCAACTCTTTCCTCATAGTGATGACATATCTATTAACGGTGAGGTTTACGAAGGAACACCAGGATTATTAGAGCTTCTTTACTTGAAAAATCCCAGCCAGGTACTTATCGATGGAAAAAAGATAAGACTTGTCAACTTTGCACCACCCATAAACGGCTATGATATTGCCACTTAAGAGTTTTTAAACAGCGTTGCTATAATGTTAGTGGAAAATATATACGACTGTCTCGGTAAAAGAATAACAAACGTTGGTGAGCCCGAAAAGGAATCTGATGTGGTTACACTATCTTATCTCAAGAAAAGTCTTAAATCATAGATGGAGTCATCTGCAGTAAAAACAACTGTCGTAAACGAATTACTCCCGCAAGGGCTAGTTGATGTGCACAACTAGTGGGGATTAACGCTCCCCCGGTCTCCTGAGTTCAGTACACTGCATACCACATCTTAACAGTACACTATACACGCACACAAACATTAGGTCACACACAGTACACACCCCAGGATCACCTTCCCTGGGAAGACCCAACGGAGGAGGGTATAAAACCTCCCCAGTTGTCCCGAGGATACGGGGCCTCTCTTGCTGGGTCAATCACCCGTAAGAGAGTAATTATGATTCAAAGCAGAATAGCAAACAGCCTCGGAATTCAGTCTACAAGGCAACGACCCGGCAGGATTAAGGACACTCGAATGGGAACCTGGAATGTGAGATCTCTTACAGGAAAAGAGGTGGAGATAGTGGAGGAAATGCAGACCTATCGACTGGACATCTTGGGAATCAGCGAAATAAAGAAGAAGGGTAGCGGAGAGCTCATGCTGGATGGAGGATATACACTCGTGTACTCAGGAGTAGCAACCAACGAACGAGCCAAAGAGGGGGTCGGAATAATAATTAATGAGAACATACGGAGGAAGATGGAAAACTGGGAACCTATTAATCCAAGGATCATCACAATGGATGTCCAGTTAAGCATTGGGGCTATTACAATCGTTCAGGTGTATGCTCCTACAGAAGATGCCCAGATAGTCGAGACTGAACATTTCTATAGCGAACTGGAAAAAGTTATTGAAAAAGCAAGAAATAAGAATAAGAGCACCATTGTTATGGGAGACCTGAACGCACGCACTGGATGGGACGCCAGGAGATCCCATGGGGTCATGGGACCACACGAAGGCGAAAGATCCAAGAACAATAATGGCAAGCGCCTAATTGACTTCTGCGTGGAAAACAACTTGATCATTGGAAACTCCTGGTACCCCCACAAACCCGTTCATAAGATCACCTTCTCAGCACCCGAAAGGAATGCAAACAGCGTGATCGATTACCTTCAGTATGATCGAAATATCAGGAATTTCTTCACCGATATAAAGGTTATTAGGGGAGCTGAGATTGGAAGCGATCATTTACTACTAGTTGCCGATACCAAAATATTGAAGGAAAGGAAACCTCAAGTCAAGCGATATGAAAGAATAGATGTTAAGCAGCTGCAGGACCCTACAAAGATAAAATTATACGAAGATACTCTTAGAGGTATGCTACAGGAGGTAAACCTTGAAGAAGACCTGGAGAAACTATGGATGAATATAAAAAATAGCATATTGGAATCGGCAACGGCAGTTTGTGGAACAAAGAGGATATCCTCCAAGAAGAAAAGAACGTGCTGGTGGAGCGAAGAGGTGAGAGGAGCAGTCAAAGAGAAGAAACTGGCATGGAAACAATACTGTGCAAACAATTCGGAAAGGAATCGGCTGAACTACATAATTAAGAGAAACAGAGCAAAGGCTTTTACGAGTATATTAAGAGCCAAGAAGAAATCATGGGAAGAATTTGGCAAATCCCTAAATAATGACCACAGTGAGAACATCAGGACCTTCTGGAGAAAAATAAAGTCACTGAGAGGGGATAAAAGAAAGCAAGTGAGAAACATAAAAGATGATATGGGGCGGTTAGTTATAGAGCAAGATCAAATTATGGAAACCTGGAGGAGGCACTACCAGAAAAAGTTTGGAGCGACCCAAAGAGACCCAATACCGACGGAAGACTGGCCAGAGGAAGAAGAATTAACGGATGATGCAATTGAGGAGGAGGAAGTGGAGTGGGCAATACAAAAATTAAAAACAGGCAAAGCCGCAGGGTATGATAACATTGCGCCGGAGTTTGTTAAATTTGGAGGAATGGAACTTATTAAAGTCATTCAATGCCTCTACCAAAAAGTTTGGGACTCTAAAAGAATACCCAAGGACTGGGATCTCAATGTTATCATTCCAATACACAAAAAAGGGGACCAAACAGATTGTTCAAATTATAGACCCATATGTCTTTCATCAGTGCTATATAAGGTATACACATCGATACTCGAAAGACGATTAAGACCGCTCATAGAACCACTCCTAGGTGAAGAACAAGGAGCCTTCCGTCCGGGTCGACAAACACAGGATCACATCTTTACACTGAGAATTATAGGGGAGAAGATGTGGGACAGAGACAGAAATTTATACTTGGCATTCCTCGACATCAAGGCTGCCTTTGATTCAGTGCCCCGGGAGGAAATATGGCAAGCCCTCAAAGTAAAAGGAGTACCCAAGACCTTGATCGATGCCATAAGATCAACATATCAAAACCCAAAGGGCATTGTGAGACTAAACGGCCAAGTATCCAAGCCTTTTGACATTTCACAAGGAGTAAAACAGGGGGATAGCATCAGCCCATTACTTTTCATAAACTTTATGGATGAGATTGCCTCAATATGCAAACGAAGAACCCGAAGAACACATGTTGGACAGAGGAATCTCCTGCCGGTGGTATTTCAGCACTTCCTGTATGCTGACGATATAGTCCTGCTTGCAGATTCTCCTATAAGACTCCAAGAAGCATTGACAGAATGGTATGAGGAACTTCTACGGAAGGGGCTACAAATAAATACCAACAAAAGCAGAGTAATCCAGATACGAAGAACACAGGAGGATGTCCACGTGGAGTGTAATGGAGTGAAGCTAGAGCAAGCGAGAGACTATAATTATCTCGGCACCATAATCGATAGAGATGGGAAAATAGACGCGGAAATCTCAAATAGAATTAGTAAGGCAAACGCTGTCTATTACAAGATTTCCAACACAGTGGTAGGGAAACGAGAGATTGGGCGAGATGTGAAACTACATATCTACAAATCTGTTTTTCTGCCTATATTGCTATATGGAGCTGAAAGTTGGGTACTCACAGAAAAACAACAAAGCCGATTAACAGCTACCGAAATGAAGTTTCTCAGAAGAATTATAGGAAAAACCAGGCGAGACTGCATTAGGAACGAAACATTACGGAACGACCTCAAAGTGCTCCCACTACATGAAACCATTGAGAGAAGACAGCTGAAGTGGTTTGGGCATGTCTGCAGAATGAAAGAGACGCAGCTAAAGCATTAGAAGCTAGAGGTACCGGAAATCGTCCCAGAGGTCGACCCAGGATGTCCTATAGTGATTATATAGAGAGAATAGGTAGGAAACGTGCCAAGACACTTCCTCAGATGAAAATCTTAGCAAAGGATAGAGACGGCTGGAGAAAGTGGCTGGATGCACCTCCACGCTAATATGAGGCAGAGGAGGATAGAGAAAGAAGAAGAAGAAGTAAACGAATTACATAAACCAGCTTGTAGAAATGATTCTCGAGAAAATAACGGTCATAAATATTTATTAAGAGTTATCGATGCTTTTCAAAATATGCTTGGGCCGTATCCGTAAAGCAGAAATCGTCAGACAGCATCGCGAAGGCGATGGAGAGCGTGTTTCTTTCGAGTAAACAAACACCGAGGAATATTCAAAGCGATCAAGGAAAAGAGTTTTAAAATTCAAAATTTAAATCACTAATGGAAAAGTATGACATCAATAATTATTCTACATTTTCAAATATGAAAGCTTCTATAGTGGAGAGATTTAATAGAACATTAAAAGGAAAAATGTGGAAGGCGTCCAGCTTACAAGGTAATTATAAATTTTTAGATGTTTTGCCTCAAATCCTACAGGAAAACTATTCCTCAGTCCATACAACTATAGGTATGAGACCAATCGACGTCCGTCTTAAAAAAACGGAAACCTATTTGCTACGTACTGTTTATTCTCCTAAACTCAAATCAAAAATATTAAAACAAAAGTTTGAAGAGGACGATTTTGTGAGGATATCTAAACAAAAATCAGTCTTTGCAAAAAGTTACAAGCCAAATTAGTCAAGTGAAATTTAAATTAGCCAAAATTCAGAAGACAAATACGTACACATATCTGCTGGAAGATCTGAAAGGAGTACCAATTAGTGGTGCGTTTCCAAACATCCAGATGTATACCTTGTAGAAAAGGTTTTGAAGAGGAAAGGAAATCAACTGTATGTGAAGTGGTTGGGATTACAGGAAAAAAGCTGGATTAATAAGAACGATATTGTGTAAACAGGGTTATTTATACATTCTGTTTTTTATTACAATAATTTTTTTTTTTTACAAAAGATCTATCTTTCTTTCTTAACCTTGTGTAACAAATCAACAATCGGCGACAGATACAGTATCAGCCACTGAAGCACTCAAAGGATGACGTCACAGGGAGGTGACAATATCGTACTAAAAATGTAAACAAAGGGTCAATGACCGCTAAATTGTGCCACCACTGAAAATGTAAACAAAGGGTCAATGACTGCTAAATTGTGCCACCACTGAAAATGTAAACAAAGGGTCAATGACCGCTAAATTGTGCCACCAACCGCTCCCTTCCCGCCCCGACCCACTCAGAGGATGACATCACAGGGATGTGACAATATCGTACTAAAAATGTAAACAAAGGGTCAATGACCGAAAAATTGTGCCACCACTGTAAATGTAAACAAAGGGTCAAAGACCGCTAAATTGTGCCACCAACCGTTCCCTCCCTGCCCCGACCCACTCTGAGGATGACGTCACAGGGAGGCCGGCCTTATATCTGTACTTTAATTACACGTCTTAACTCCTCAATGGATGTGGCGTAAAAATGTAAACAAGGCGCAAGTGTGAAGCAGTAGTGCTGCCTCACACTGATGTTGGAGCTTTAATCCGACATTAAATTCAAAATCAACGACCTTCAAGACCATATGTTAGACCCCAATATTGCCGAAAAATAAAAAGATGAAAATTACTCGAAATACGCACGCGCCTTAATTCCTCAATGGCGTAAAAATGTAAACAAAGCGCACGTGTGAAGCAGTAGTGCTGACTCACACTGTGTGACTAGACATAGACACATACAGATCGAATGTAAACAACGCGATGTTGCCACATCTCACACTTTCCATGCGACGTTGCCGGATTGTGCAACCAACCGCTCAAGGACACCCCCTCTCGCCCTGGGTATACACTCCTCTCGCCCTCACAAGGTCGGTCAATGACCCTCAAGGTCACGTATAGCCCTACTACGGCACGCTCAAGGTCATGATACAGCTCGAATGCAAACAATGCGATGTTGCCACATCTCACTCATTCCATGCGACGTTGCCGGATTGTGCAACCAACCGCTGAAGGACACCCCCCTCGCCCTAGCTGACGGCGCACAATGTTCCAAAAAAGCTGAAAATGGGAAAAAACCTAATATCTAATATAATTACTTTGCTAGTGGCTTGGAACCACCCGTGTATTGATTTTTTGAGGTGCCGAATCTAATGAAATCAAAATCAGTGCAATGGGACCACCAGATTAAGTCCAAATTTGAGGTCAAATAGTCAAAAATTCGTGTTTGATATAGTCTTATATGTTTTTTGAGGAGCCGAATCTAATGAAATCTATATCAACGAAATCAGGGCATCAGATCAAATTAAAATTTGACGTGGAAAATAAAAATTTAAATAGATTTTTTTTTATCATTTGTATGTACAATAATACAGATAGGATATAATTATTTAATCTTGTTTAAATAAATTGTATGCTTCCTCGGTTAGCTCTTTCTTCTTTTTATACTTGTATGCTGGTCTTTAATCCGAAATATGTGGGTCGCTTGTTACAAATAATTGGTAGAAAATATCTTAATTTGTTGCGACTCAAGATATCTTCCTGGAATGATGTTCCCAGTACTGCTTATAATTTTTGTTCCTACTCTCCATGAGCCTCTTCTGACAGGGAACCGATACAAAGAGCTGCGTGCTCAATCATGTCTGCTACATGGAAAAGAATTTTGTGGATGGTCGATGGGAGATAGTACCAGGGGTATCGCGTCACTGCCATCTCAGCCGTTTCCGCTGCATTCTTGCGAAATGCTGCAATGTCAATCGGGTACAGAGAGCAAATCACATCTAGTACTGTTTTTAATCTCATAATTAATTCTTCATTTATCCCTGTAATTTGCGCGGTTAATGAAGGATTTTCAAAAAACTTGCAACAATAACAGCATAAGGCCCGGTGCACATGAGCTGCAAGGCACGCTTGCCGCTAGGCGTAATGTTACGCTGATAGGCAGACATACGTTGGGTATATAGGGGGAGTGCACATGGGCGGTAAGTGACGGCCGGATGTTCCGGATTAGTCCGATAGGCTCAGGAGCTGACGCTTGTTTCTCCTCGTATCGGGAGGCTACTCGAAGCTTTTGCGGTCCACAAGTACCTTGTTTTCAATGGGGTAGTGCACATGAGCCGCTGCGTTTTTTCCTATCTGCCTCTTTAATACAGGTTAATTTTAAGTAATATAATTATTAATTTAATTTGTATTACTTATTTTACTTTTTATTAGATGTTATGTTATTAGAGAACCAATTAAAATTAATCTTTGAAATTATTATTAATTAGATTGATGATTTTATATCAACATCAATGTGGAATTAATAAGATATGTAATTCTAGATTTAATCTTTAATATGTTATAACTCATTTTATTTATTTAAGTAATTCAACTGTTTTCTGTAGGATGATTGGTAATCAGGATTTTCTGTCAAATATTCATTATTTGGACAGCCTACATTTGGATCCAAACATGAAGATCTTCGACACGGCTAAAATGAAGACAAATATATGAGCAACATGTAAAGTGCCTATGCTAAAAGATGAGGTCAATTACAGATAGTAACAAGAAGAAGTAATAAAATAACGAAACAAAATACATCGCTGATTCTATTTGCCAATTCATCAAATGATCGAATAGACATTCTAAAATAATTGAAGAATTTTTGTTCATATTCCCTCAAATTTATAAATATGGACTTAAAAGCATCTTTTAAATATCTCTCATTATTAAATGGGTGAACCCAATGCCTTCTTTTACATTCACAGTCACAAATGTATTTGTACACCAAGTATGAAAAAACAATTTTTTTTTTATAAATTTGAACTTGTTTTCGATCCATCCTGGGAGAGAAACAACACTGACAGTTCTGAGACAAAAGAAACAGGGTTTCAGAGAGGTAAAAAAAACCCAACAAAAAGCTGGGTATCGGAGTGGTAATTTTGAAGTGACGCGTCGTCCTATCTCCTCATGTGCACTGACCCTTTTTTATGAAGGATTAAGCCTTCCTGGAAAAGCTTCTTAGCGTCAAGCGTGCCTTGCAGCTCATGTGCACCGGGCCTAAAACTGAAACAAAAAAACATTTTTTTTTAGTATTAAATTTAAAATAATTTTATTTTATTTTAGTATTTTAGAATTAAAATGAAAATAACGTGTGATTTATTTTATTTTAATTCTAAGCCAGTCCCCCTACCTTAGAGACCTATAGGAGGATTTTTCTTAACTAATAGTTCCTCCCCCCAGGTCATCCGACTTTGCCACTCGCACCGTAGGGAAAGGAAAGGTTTAAATCCTTATAAATCCCAAAGTTGGCCGAAGTTGGCGCTGAATTTTTTTTATGTTGGTAGAAAAGTACGATTTTTTCAATCATTAAAACGTTCAAGTTTACTGATACACACACATTTTAATTTTGAACTAGTTAAAAAAGTGTATTCTTACCATTGTTCTACAACTATCCAAGTATTCGAAAACGAAGAAAAAATTAGGTTTGGGCCACTTTCATTTATGGGGTTTTTCCCTGGTTGGACCAATGTGCGGCGTGACCTAGTTCACAATTGCACAAACAGTGAATTATAACTACTGATGATAATTAACGGTTATTCATTAACAATGAATGATTTTAGTCTAAAACATTGCCTGATATAACAAAAGAGATTTTTGAGGGAGTGAATGTTCTCGATTTTGAGCAATTCGACCTGTTTAAATCGATTGAGTAGGGCAGATAGTGATGGCGGAAAGCAGAATAAATCTGGCACCGGACCAAAATATGAAAAAAATCTTCTAGCTCTCTTAAGTTGCAGATATTGCAGGTTTCATTCGGCTTGAAGTAATAATAAATATTATTAAACGTTAATTTTATAATGTAATTACCGGATAATCTTAATTGCGCTAGTATTTTGGTCATAGGGAAGGGGGCATCTAGAGCAAGATATGGCTGGGTCTGATCCCTGTCTATGTACATAATGGGGTAGAGCGGACTGTACCTTGTAGGGCTAGTCAATCTTTATTTATCGAGCTCTTCCGTGTAGCTTTTAAATAGACATAACGTTTCATCCATCTCCAACAGGAATTCGCCTGCGCCCTCTAACTCCAGAACACCTTGTTTATTTACTAAAGATACAGCTGAATCATCCAATTAAACTTAAGTTGCGATTTGCCCTTAATATGTATTTTCCTCAATTCTTTAAAGGAAATTTTAGGCAGTCTTTGGTTACTCATTTTTAAAATTTTTAGGACCCAATTGAGAGCCAATTTCACAATTGCGACCGAGCAGTGAGGAATATTGAATTCTAATCGCATTAACCAAAAAGGCATTTTTTTGTTTAAGGAAAATAAACGTATGAAAAAATTTAAATTTACCCTTTCTAGATAATCAGTATATCTTAACCTCCATAATTGTACATTGTATTGTAGTATGCTCATTGCAATGGCATTATTAATTTTTATTTTGCTATCCCAAGATCGCAATTTAGATTTTGCGCAGATTGAGATAACCGAACCTATCGCTGTTCTAGTTGTTGATTCGAAATATTTAGAGGCCTTATGAAATAAACCTGAGTTGGAAAATAGTACCCCTAGATAGATATATTCAGGAACTATTTCTATTTCTGAGTCCCCATAAAATAATTTCCCTAACTTTTTACAACCTCCTTTGTGAAAGTGTACTAATTTTGTTTTTTGCGTGTTGACCTCTAATTTTTTTTCCTTACAGTACTCATTTAAAATTTTTAATTTCATTTTTGCATCGGTGTAGCGGTCTGCAAGAATTATTAGGCATATAGCAATAACAGTATGTCACAGGAACTATCAACCTTTACTCCTCCAACATTTTTGTTTCGGAAAAATCTCTCTAAATCACTTATGTAGAGGCTGAATAAGTAAGGCGATAGATAATACTTCTCCCTGCAATGGGCCAAGTGTAATATCGATCTCCAATGAAAATCCAGCCTCGCCTTTCACTCTACCCGACGCGTTTTGATAAATGTTTTTTATAATTCTGATCATTTTGGTACTTATTCCTAGATTATAGAGCGAATTTCAGAGTAAATTGTGATTTATAGAGTCGAATGCTCGCTTAAAATCGACAAAGAGGGCAAAAAGCCGATTCCCACGTAGTCCTAATTGCAACTGAATAACAGCATTTAATGAAAATAAATTATCGAGGCAGCTCCTACCTTTACGGAGCCTGCTGAGAATTATTTGGGTAAATATCTTCATTAAACAGTTGACCAGGGCAATCGAGCGATAGTTCTCTAGATGATTTGGGTCACCCTTTTTAACCAGCATTGAGTATTCTATTTTTACCCAGGAATTTGGTATATTCTCAGTCTCGAATACTTTATTATACAAATGTAGTAGGTATAATTGCCAATTAATCGGTAGGTTTTTAAAAAATTCGTGACTGAAATCGTCTCTACCAGGGCTTTTACCGTTTTTACATTTCATTAATGAACTTTGAAGCTCCTCAAGGCTTATTGCAGAATCGAGAAGAGGATGAAGGACTCCGTAATTTTCAACGTCGCGAAATACTCCCGACGCGTCGCATAGAACGCATGGGGGGTACATGTGTGATAGGTAGTTGAACCACGGGTCGATATTAATTGCCTCTGGTTGCCGTTTCCGGTTTCTAAACTTGTTTACCGTTCCCCAAAAACTTTTTGAGTCATTAACTTTACCCAGGCTATCGACGATATTTGCGCTCGAATTCACTTCGTTTCCATTTGACTAAGTTTTTACATTTTTTCTTAGCGGTACAATATTCACTAATAGCATATTCATTATAACGATTCCTAACCATATGTTTTAACTGTGCTCTGAGAAGCTTTTTAGTATTAATACACTCATGATCGAACCAGGGTTTATTTATTTTGTGGCAAAAATTATTATTTTTCCGTTTTATTTCATTTATTAAACCGAGTGAAAATGATGTTTCATGGATTGCTGAAAGGAGGTTACTTTGGATTTCATCAACTGACTCTGAATTTAATTGAGATCCTACTAGTGCAGAATTCATAATTAAGTTATGGTAAATTAATTTTTTTGAATTATCCCACTTAACGAGAGTTAAATTTTGCCTTGTTTTATTTAGTGACGCCTTGAAGTTGGGGTAAATGTACAGCGTCACCTCAATAGGAAAATGGTTTGAACCGGAAATGATATGTTTTATTTTTAAGTCTGCTATTGAGTTAATATGTTTGAAATTGCACCATACCATATCGACCACACTTTTGCCATTTGGAGTGACATCTGTATACTGACCGGGGTTATCACTAATTGTTCTACTCAGAAGGAAAAAAATAATAATTTTCCATAAACTCTACTAATGTTTGACCCTTTTTATTTTCAACTGTATCCATGCTACACCGAACGCGGGAGAAACTAGAACCGTTAAAGGCCTCAAAATCACCCTTTTTTAAATTAGCTACTCTCACGTTAAAATCGTTAAAAAGAAATAAAAATAATTTATCATGATATTTACTCTGGACCCCAGCAAGGGTTGGCTCAAATAATTCTAATACAAATAATTAATATCCAAAGAAAGCCTAAAATTATAATAAATTCATTAACTCCCTGATTTTCTTTAACGTAGGCGCAGATACAGTAATCACTGACATCTAATACATTTATATTTAAACATTAGGGTTATAACATATAATAAGACCTATTTCAGGTATATTTAGTCTGAAGCAATGTTTTGTCTATGATCCCTCACCTTCTTAGATACACTATCCACTACTTCTGTTCCCTCTACCTCTGGTAATTAGAGCGAATAAGAAAAAAAATAACCTTTTGCGACTGTATTCAACGAGCCATTATTTCATACGGAGCTTTTACAATTATAACATATGTTTTCTTTCTGTTTTGTATTTTATTCTATTAAACATATTTAACAATATTCATAATTTAAAAATTAAACAAACATTCTCCCTTTCCAGTAGCGTAGTAGTAGTATTAGAGGTTTTTGGGAGATAAATTTCAAGATTATGACGCCAGTAGCGTCTCGTAAGAGTCACTACTCATTTAATCGTGACTAGAAGCTGGAGGAAGGCTGTAATAGGTCTTCTCGAGATGCCTTCCTTCGTCTTCACATCTACCACCCTTGTGAAGCCATCCTTTCCTGGTCTTGACCACTTTCTTCGGCTTGATGCAATTGTTGCACAGACAGGGCTGCTTCTTTCCTGTCTTCCATTTACAATTGCATATAAATCGAATTAGCCATGCCATGGCACGCATGAGCCTCTAAAATTTCGATAATCTCTGAATGTTTGGCAGGCCAGCATTGGAATCATTTTGGCATTTTGGTAACTAAATTAATCTGCTCCAAAATCTCTATTTCTATATTATCAGAGCTACCATCCCTATTCTCTCACTAAGCCATAGTAGTCCGGGAGCTGTGGGCCAAAAAGATGCCTGACTTGAAGAAACTTTTTGATCATATAGGCTAAAAGTTCTCATTTCATAGACAACAAATGTGAACGTATGCCATCAAATCTGTTGCCATCTGAGATCGGTTGCCATCAAATTTTATAGGTGAACAAAATCGACATTTTCGAACTTTTTTCAATTTTTCGCTTATAACTCGAAAACGATTTATCCCAGAAGAAATTGTGTTCTTTCTAAAATAAAATGGCAATGAATTTCGCGTCGACCGAATTCCTCACAGTTAAAATCGGTTAAGTCTTTTCTCCAAAACCGATTGTCAATTATGCCACTTAGCGGGAAAATTAATTACGCTCATGTTCCAAAGCATGCAATTTGAAGAGTGCTACGATAAATAAAAAATATTACGTATAATATTTGTAGAATATCAAATTCTGTGTAAAATGAGTTCATTAATTTTAAAATTAGTCCACTCCTGAGGAGACAAAGTAATTAAAACGTGAACGTATTTAGCGCCCTGTGGTCTAAAATCCTTAAATTTTTTGGGATTTTTTTTTTTAGTTTCTCGCATGTAATTCGGCAAATACAGATCACAAAGTATTGCTTTCTTCTTACTATTAGAGGCTAAACTATTGAAAATAGAATGATATATTTGAAGTTTAAATAGGTTTAGTTGTTTAGCCGGGTTAGTAACATCAAAGATCTATAATTTTTACGATTTTGGTGGAGAACGTGTTCCAACGCCTATAATTCTTAAACATCTAGTTCAAATAAAAAATGTTTTAGATAAAAGTTGCAGAGCATCAAATTTAGCAAGAAACAAGCTCCTTACACACAACATTAGCTAAACTCTGCTTGGAAATACAAATAAAACCATGAACGAATTAGTGCTCCGACTTCGGTTTTTGAAGTATCAGTGAATTTGATAAAATATTCATAAAAATAACTACTTAGACTGGTAGGTACTTGGCAAAATGTATCTTTTATTTCAACAGATGGAAGAAGGTTGTTTAATTAGTTCAAAATGGTTAATACTTCAAAAACCGAAGTCTTCAGTTACTTCGCAGGAAGTCACCACTCCGAATTTTTTCACGTTTTCATTTGTATTTCCACGCAGGGTTTATCTAATGTTGTGTGTAAGGAGCTTGTTTCATGCTAATTTGGATGCTCTACAACTTTTATCTAAAACATTGTTCATTTAAACAAGGTGTTTTTGAGTTAGAGGCGTTGGAACACGGTTTCCACAAACTGTTAACCAACTGTTTTTGTGGAAACCGTGTTCCAACGCCTCTAACTCAAAAACACCTTGTTTAAATGAACAATGTTTTAGATAAAAGTTGTAGAGCATCCAAATTAGCATGAAACAAGCTCCTTACACACAACATTAGATAAACCCTGCGTGGAAATACAAATGAAAAAGTGAAAAAATTCGGAGTGGTGACTTCCTGCGAAGTAACTGAAGACTTCGGTTTTTGAAGTATTAACCATTTTGAACTAATTAAACAACCTTCTTCCATCTGTTGAAATAAAAGATACATTTTGCCAAGTACCTACCAGTCTAAGTAGTTATTTTTATGAATATTTTATCAAATTCACTGATACTTCAAAAACCGAAGTCGGAGCACTAATTCGTTCATGGTTTTATTTGTATTTCCAAGCAGAGTTTAGCTAATGTTGTGTGTAAGGAGCTTGTTTCTTGCTAAATTTGATGCTCTGCAACTTTTATCTAAAACTTTTTCATTTGAACTAGATGTTTAAGATTTAAACTTCAAATATATCATTCTATTTGCAATAGTTTAGCCTCTTATAGTAAGACGAAAGCAAAATTTATTGCCCTTTTATTTTAGAAAGAACACAATTTCTTCTGCGATAAATTGTTTACGAGTTATTAGCGAAAAATTGAAAAAAGTTCGAAAATGTCGATTTTGTTCGCCTATAAAATTTGATGGCAACCGATCTCAGATGGCAGACGTTCACATTTGTTGTCTATGAAATGATTACTTTCAGCCTATATGATCAAAAATTTTCTTCAAATCAGTCACCGATTTGGCCCTCAGCTCCCGGACTATAGGAATTTGGGCCCCTCAAGCCAACGGGATGACACTTTAAATTGTCCCTTAGTACCTTCATCTGCAGGATTGTCCCAACTGGGACCCCCCTCCCCTGACTGACCTCCGAATTTTCAATTGTTTCACTTAATATG
This sequence comes from Aelia acuminata, assembly GCA_911387785.2. Lineage (NCBI taxonomy): Eukaryota > Metazoa > Arthropoda > Insecta > Hemiptera > Pentatomidae > Aelia > Aelia acuminata. The sequence continues at coordinate 154,823,915 of OU426978.1, read as the reverse complement.
TGGGCTACGTACATACCTGCCTGAAGTTCTGATCGCGGGACTGATATTTGTTTTTGTGGGGCTACACGAGCTTTCCCAGTTACGAATGAAACTACTAGTTGGTTATCAGCTACTACCCAAATATAAGCAATCGCCGCGTAAGCCCTGTCACTACCATCACAAAAAAATGTGCAATTCTAAGGTGGATGCCTGAGGAATCAGTGGTGTGTAGTACCTTGGGATTTTCATATCATGAATTTGTAAAAGACTTTTTAGCCAATTATCCCACCTGGCGCCAAGAGTGCCATCAATCGTCTCATCCCACCCTGTCTTTTCTCGCTAAATGTCTTGCAGGATAATTTTTGCGGTGATAACTAACCAACCGAGATATCCTAAGGGATCAAAGATTGTCATGACAATTTTTAAAAATTCCATCTTTGTTGGAGCTCTACGACAGGTTAGAATTTCTTCTGGAATTGTATAACTATTAAATTTGAATACAAAAACATCTCTGGAAGGGTTCCAACAAAGTCTTAATACTTTTTCGGTATGATTAGAGTCGAAGAGGTTATCTATGGGATTCGCTAAATTTGAATGCATTTCCTGTAAGATCCTAGGAGCATTGGAAACCCAGTTGATCATTTCAAAACCACCGCTACCGTGAATCATTATAATATCTCTCTCACCCTCATAACGAATTCGTCGGGAAGTTTATTTCTATCTCTCCCCTATTCAAATTTATAATATCTTTAATTATATTGATTGTTTCAGCTTCTGAATCAGTTGACCCTAAATAATCGTCCATATAGTGATCATTATAAATGACGTTTACGGCTTTTGGATGGGGATCAATAAATCGAGAGGCGTTCGTATTTTTAAGTTCTTGCACTTGAAAAGGTGAGGAAATGACGCTAAATAGCATGACCCTCATAACGAATTCGTCGGGAAGTTTATTTCTATCTCCCCCCTCCAGAGAAATCGTTGATCCGGCTAGTCTTCCTCTCAAATTTTTATTTGGAGGAACATTTCTCTGATATCCCCCCCAAACCGCCTTTTCCAAACCGCGGTGGAATTTCCGAGTTCGAATTATAGAGTTCAGGAACCTTGAGCAATTGGCTGTTTAAACTAATCCCATGAGTTTTAGCCGACGCATCAAAGACTACTCTGATTCCACAACTCTTTTTTCCCCGGTTTGTTAGGGTTGAAAACAGCTAAATGTGGCAAGTACCAAATTTTATCTGACCGTGTTTGTAATTCAAGACGTGATAATTTGTGAGCGTAACCTTTATTAATATATTGCATTATTTTTTCATTATATTGCTCAGCGAAATTAGCATCTCTATCCATTTTTTTCTATATAGACAATAGAGTATACTAAGTGGTTTGTTGACTATCCACTAAGTTTGTATTGTCGGTTTTCCACAATAACACTACTTCCCAACGGCCGTCATTGAAGTTCGTGGTTTTGTCTAAAATATTCATAGCCCGTTTTTCAGCGGCTGGTAAAGAATTTTCCCGATTAGTATTTTCCAAAAAATCTAATGAAAAGTGTTCTTTAACTGTACTATATAAAGATTCGTCCGAAATCTCTACTTGGCAATGTGTAAAGGACGTACTATTTAGGATAATTTAGCTATTTTTTTCGGCCATGTAACTCCCAACCTAGCCTGGTTATACCTACTTAGAGCTAATCCGTTCCACGACTGTTTTACGACCCGAAAAGATTCCAAGACCGACCAATAATCCTGTTCGATCAATAACTTGGGAGTATCTTCGACATCGTGTAGAGGAATACTTTTTTTTACTCATATTCGGTCATATGATTGATAAATCATCCCTACTAACCGATTGTTGTCTAAGGAAAGCCCACCAACCGTTCGTACCCCATTCAATTCATAAGTTCTACTTCTTAATCCTACACCACGCACCGAAAGAGTAACTATTTCCGAATTTTCGTCCCTACTAACCTCATCTCAGATCCTTTGGATGCACAGTGTTGCCCTTACACCTTTTATCAAGCTGCATTCGATCCTTCATCTAAGAGAGCTAAAACCTTAACCTCACCGTTAAGTCCTCTTACATAAACTGGAAGAATTTTCAGCAGAACCTTGGATGGTTTATTCGAACTATGTGCGATAACATTCGCCTCATTTTCTAATACTGCATTAATTCTCGCGGTTTAACCTGAGTGTAATAACTTGTGATGATATTCTACACACCCATCAACATTACACTTTCTACGGAATTTGCATTTGGAGAGCCTATGCTTTTTAAAGCAACAAAAACACACATTATTTTCCTTAACCCAAGCCAAACGATCGCTAACGGACATAGATTTAATTTTTGGACAAGTTTTGATAAGATGGTTATCGTTACAGAAGTAACATTCCGTTGCTAAGTTACCTTTAACCCCGTTCACAATATGAACCTGACGCTCATCACTAACCTTATCATTTTAAAAATTATTTACACTAACAGATGTTGTAACGTGGGGCGCACCTAAAGCTTTGCTGTATAGTCATTTGTTAATGTCACGTAAATCTGCGACACCCCCGAGACCTATAGCCGCGAATTCTCCCCATTGTAGTTTCAGTGCCGGAATCAATTTATCTACTATTTCCTGAACTAACTGAGGATTTGAAAGATACATGTCATACTCAAGACATTCGATAGCAACAACTAGGTTATTTACTTTAACGCAAAAATCGATAATGCCTTGTGTATTTTCATTGGTTAATTTAGAAAATTTGTGGACTTTTTCTACGAGCCTGTTAACTATTATTACTACAGGCCTGTAACTCGAGCATTCTTATAATTTCGCTTGATTCATTAGGCACTGCTAGCAATGATTTAACAGACTCTCTAGCCTTACCCGTCAACGCATTTCATAATCTCGTTACATTTTCCTCGTCAGTATAGTTACAACTTGCTAAATTCCTCTTTTATGGCGGGGTCACCATTTAAATAAGGAAGCGATTTACTTGCTGCTTTTCGAGCAAAATAGGCATCTCAACCAGCTGGTGTAATATTTTTAATACTGCTATGAATGGGAAGGTTATAACATTGATCTTGACTCATATTACCATGTGCTAAATTATTTCCATCATTTTTAACCACTTCTATATTAACAGAAGAATTAATTTTCTGCTTCTGAACTTCTGGAATAATAAATTTATTTTTAGAAACATCCCCCAAAAATTTATTTTGATTTTCGACCCATGATGCGGTTTTACGGTGGGGTAAATCTGCTCAGCCAATATAGGAATGTGATGGTAAGCTTACCACAGACTTACCAGACTGACTACCTCGTTTCTGATATCTTCGAAGCTTTTAAAGCTCGTGTAGCTGCCTCAGTTCATCTTTCCTACGCTCCAACTCCCTTTGTCCTGCCTGGCGCTGCAACTCCAACTCCCTTTGTTCTGCCTCGTGCTCCAACTCTCTCAGCTACTGCTGATACCTCATATCAGCTTCCATCTCTTCGATGACGGATTTAATAGTTTCCGACGTGTGAGAACGTCTACTTTACGCGTTCGAGTAGTTTTCTTTCCTTGGCTTTCCTCTTCCCTTACCGAAGGTGCTGAAGTACCCACACCGTGCTCCCCTCGCTGAGGTCCAGTCCCTAATGGAGCTGAGCCTGTCTCTATGCTGCATCGAGTTACCAAACTAGGCGGTCCATGGCTGGCCTCTTCTTCCCTTACCCTCGGATCTGAAAGCGGGATTTTCCTGCTCCTCAACTGACGCACGTTTTCGTCTGCTTGCTTGTTCATCATTTAACCCGGTTGACCAATGTTCGCTCTACCTCTGGTGATTAGAGCCAATAAGAAAAAAATAACCTTTTGCGGCTTTATTCAACGAGCCTTTATTTCATACTGAGATTTCACTATTATAATATATGTTTTCTTACTGTTTTGTTTTTGATTCTAATAAACATATCATATAATATATTATTTCTCAAAGCCTTTTTTTTGTCGGTACGCCATAACTTCCTTAATACTTCATCAAATTTCATGAATGAGGCATAATTTTAAAGCTTTTCTTAACCGCTACACCGGAAAAATATACAAATCACTCATTTCGCCTTCGATTGCGAATTATAAGCGCAAAACCGCGGTTTTGGTGATACAGGTTTGGTAGTAGAGGTTTCTAAATGGTGTGAATCTTTTCAGGTTTTCAAGGAGAACATTTTCGGTCATATATATTTTTTCTATTAACCCCTTTGTTTGCGATTTGTAAGCGAAAAATTGCAATTTTCAGCGAAAATTGCAAAATGGTCGCAGTTTTTTTACAAAGGTGCCATTTTTTTCAGTTTCTCGAGACGAACATTTTTGGTTATGTACACTTTTCCGATTGTCTCCGTATTTCGCAAGTTACAAGCAAAAGCATGCGATCAAATATACGGTGTGTACTTTAGTTAAGTGGGATTTAAATAGATTAAGGTGCGAATGCTTCGCACGGTTCAGCTAGTCTAACAATATTCATAATTTATTTCCTTTATAATATTCATAATTTAAAAATCAAACAAACATCTTCTATTCTTTGTTTATCCTTTTTCTGGACATTTATTATCAACACGTACACATTATATAATCTAAAATCTGGGAAAATGTTTCTTAGGCCGATTGAGAGATATTACTCTAAATAATCTTCAAGAAGTACATAAGAAAAGTACAAAGGTAAAAAAATTAAAAGTACATTGGCACATGTAAAAATTTGTGATCTTGAGCTATATTGATGAGCTTATAGATGAACCAAACCTAATAGAGATTGTATGGACTGGCAACTAATCCCATTGAACAAAAGCTGGGAAACAAAAAGCTATAGAAAAAAAATGTAAACTCTGTTGTTATATTCCTCTGAAAATGTTTCTAGTTTAGCTACATATGTATGTATAAACAATCTACTGTTAAACAACAAGTTCATAATATAATTTGATTTTGTTATGGTTTTACTTTCACTTACCTTTATTTGAAGTAAATAGTAACGGAAAGTATTGGGATTGCAAAAAAAATTCGGCTGCCGGTTTTCAACGAAAATACACGCTTCGTTTATATTTCGGGGTCCCCTGAGTCCAAATAACCAAATCCCGCAAATGGAACAAGTAAGGCGTAATGCGCATGTGAAAGAATTGCCAACGTGTTTTAAGAGCTTGTTGGAACATACCTAATATTTTTTTTATGTACAAAATATATGTGTTTTTATATTATATTCAAAATGTATTCAAGCCCTAAATATATGTCAAAAATTTAGGGCTTGTATACATTTTGCGACTTCGACTTAGCTTGTCTGTTGACACAAAAACACTCAGACCATTTCGCGGGATTATGTTATTTGGACTCAGGGGACCCCTAAACGTGTATTTCCGTTGAAACCCGGAAGCTGAAATTGTTCACAATTTCAATACTTTTCCTTACCACCTATATACTGTTTTAAAGGGGCCGTAAAAAAGTCACCAATACGCTGAGGCTTCTCAACTCCAATAATAATAGAAAAAGCTGCTCCTTATCATATTATTAACAATATTAATCCATATATTACCTAAGTACCAATATCTCTGGAGAAGAAAGACTAAACAAGAGATTATAGGGGAAACCCAACAATCGATAGCGCATCATATGAAAGCGAAGAGATTAAAATGGGTGGGGCACGTGGCAAGAAGCAAACCATCAGGCTCCCTCAACATGACGATAAATGAAGCAGTCCAACCACGAGGGAGACCCAGAACGACATGGGCTGACATCAGAGTTTGCGTATTCGTATTTGCGAATACGAATATCACCCACAGCACCTCAAACCTGGGAATACGAATACAAATATTCGTATTCGCATATAGGGATACGAAAGTATTAGTATTCGGAAATGTAAATACGAATATTCGTATATTCGAAATTATAAATACGAATATTCGCGTACGCACAGAAAAATATGCGATTATTCGCAGGGAAAATCTGCTAATATTTGTTTACTAGCAGCTGAAATACACTAATAAGTTCGTGTTTACTTGATAAAAATACAAATACACTCGTATTTGGTACCAAAATATACGAATACACTTTTATCGTTTGATTAATTGTTTCGTAAGATTCATCTTTGGGATCCCAAGAGACGTCTCCATCTCACATTTTTAAAGTTAAAGTGGCTATACCCATTCTACCGTCGCAAATACCTCCTGGCATCATTTCTTTACCAAGTTATCCGATCTCGCCGTCCTTCATTTACCCTCGAACTCCATCCCAAATATCGGCCCACCGAACGACAGCTTTTGAAAAACCTTTCATATAGGTCCTCATCCGTATGGAATTCTATTCCCCCTTTTATTCGTCATTCTAACACCCTCCCTACCTTCAAATCCCGCCTGTACAATCACCTCCTATCAATCCAGTTTCCCGAAAAATTGTATAGAAATTTCCAATTTTAAAGCAGAAGTTGTTATTTTTCAATTTAAGCTCTGTTCATTTTATTTATAGTTATGTACGTGCACATGCAGTACCAGTTATGTTTGTCAATTATTTTTATGTATTGTTATCTTTAATCTTAGCACAAGAAGTTTTCCTTTTAATTTATGTTTATGTTCATTCTTAGAATTTGTTTTATTTAATCTTGATCTATTTGATCAAGATTGATTGATCTAACTATGGCTCTTAAGCCCATAAAATGTGTAATATAATTTTGTTCCGAAGGGACTTGTCCCGGAACAATAAAAAAAAGAATGTATTATTATTATTATGATTATTATATTCCGAGGAAAAAATACGAATACTATTTATTCGTATGATTACTAATTATTCTCAAATAATTCAGGTATTCCATGACTAAACATTATTATTGTTGTATTAACTTTTAGGTTAATATTAAAAGTAATCATTTATTGTTATTTATTATAAAAATTCTAAAAGTAGTATATTTTTAATATAAATTATAGTAATTCAGCAAATACGATTTTCACCTGTTCAATAAAAACTGGGTCTTTAATATAAAAGATTACTTCAGCTTGCCCAATGATAATAATATGATAATGGCTACTTCCACATAATTCATTCCAAGCATGAATTATTGTTTTTAAAAATTCAAATCAATTCTAGGCAAATGTTTCCCTGTAATTATAATATTTTATAATTTTTTCCTGGGAATATAAGTGTGTTCGTATATTTTGGTAACGAATAAGAGTGTATTTGTATTTTTATCAAGTAAATACGAACGTATTTGTGTATTTCAGCTGCGAGTACACGATTATTCACATATTTTTCTGCGAATATCCGTATTTATAGTCCGAATATACGAATATTCGTATTTACATTTGTGAATACAAATATATTCGTATTCATATATGGGAATACGAATATTCGTGTTCGTATTCGAAGGTTCGGGTGCTTTGGGTGATATTCGTATTCGCTCAACTCTGGCTGACATAATCAAGAAGGAAGCCACCGAGTGGAGAATTGGAAAGCCATCGCCCAAGATAGACAGAGGTGGAAAAGGCTAGTTGAGTTGGCTAAAGATCTCCATTGTCTGTGAGCCAACCGAAAAAAATATTACAATATCCACAATTAATTCCTCATTTATTTATTACATTTTCATAAACTTTTCAAACCATAAAATAGGTAGTACTCATTTACCAGTTTTTAATGAAGTTTCTTTCTGAATATATATATATATATATATATATATATATATATATATATATATATATATATATATATATATATATATATATATGAATAATTCATAATTTATTTGAAGAAACAAATAATATATATATATATATATATATATATTATTCATTTCTTCAAATAAATGATAAAGTTTTCATTCTCTCTTCGCTTCTATTATTATTTGTCTTAACTTCTTTTCAATTTATTAAATAAAGAAACACGGCTAATACTATAACTTACAAACTAATATACATCCACTCAGAGTACATATTTTATTTTTTGTTGACTAATGAATACTCTTAAATTAAAGATCCCTTTGCTAAATATACATTTATAGGCTTCTATGAAGGTATCTGGTACTATATAGTTTATTGCAAAAGTTATCTGCAGCCAGATCCATTGATTGTTGGTTTTTATGCATTGTGATATACATAAAACAATTTCATAATAATCTTGATTCCAATTTATTTTTAAATGTTCATACTTTTTATTACGCTTATGTTCTAGGAAAATACTTTCTCACTATTTATAAAATAAGGTCTCCTACCTTGTTATTTGTACAATAACAAATATAGTCTTTTATCAGCAACAACAAACGAATGTACAATTTTACGTAAAACAACAAATAAAAACAGAACAAACTTAAGACTAGTGCACGGTATCCGGTAGACTGATAAATCTGAAATAAATAATTGAGTTATCCTAGATATGTACAATCGGCCGCTGGCAATGCTTATTAAAGGGAACACAACCTTGTAATACTTATATGGTCTAAAACTTAATCCTATCCTTATGGTCCTATTAATTATTTAAATATTTAAAAAATTCTCTTTCACGAATAAAGAGGGCAACTTTTAAGCCATATGGCATATTTTTTTATAGGATTTCGGAATATCACCTAAAATACAGATTTTTGGGTCAATATTGATGGAATCAGAAGAAATAAACAGAATATTAACGAAAAATTTCTCATACATTTAGGATATTTATTTATTAGTTTATCAGATTTTGCGTATTAAAGAAAAAAGTATGATGAGTTGTAATAATTAAAGAATAATGAAAAATGATAAATGGTCTTAGGTTTCAAATCGGGGTAGAATTGCTATCTTTTCTCAAATTAATAATGAAATTAAATTTTATATAAGTTTAAATTGATAAACCCATTATATTTATTCTACATGAAAATTTTCTTCTCTGATAATGAATTTTAAGTTATATTTGTGTTTTTATTTATCATTATCCAGGCTGTATGAATGACAACCATTGAATCTGAAGCATTCAATAGCCTTATACGAGTATTAGTATATAAGATATAGAGAGAGTTTCACATTGAGACAATATTTTTTATTAATTGAAGCGTGAATTACCTAGACAAGCTAGGAGTAACGGGGTGAAGTGGCAACAGTGCTGACCTAAAATATTCAATTATTAATAAAACGGTGAGTCTCATTTAAAAAAAAAACGATGTTAAAAAATTAAATGGTTATATGATTTATTATTATATTAATGTATCTTTAAATCCTGAGTGATTTAGCATACTGGATTGCCTCCGATAATAGATCGTTTGAAAATCCGAAATTGCGATATTACAGCTGAACTCCAGACCTGTTACAAAGATTAACTTTTATTGCATGAAATAAACTGCGTCTAAAAGTTACAGCACACATTTATTTTCTAAATTTTGTATGATGTTTTACACGACATATAATTCAAGAACCACGCCTAAAAACAAAATCTTTAAAATTAAACAATGAAACGTTAACAATGTTATAATGTAAGAAAATAAATAGTTGTTGTGACAAAAGGAAGATATATTGCTAATTAATCATCACTTACTTGATTAATTTGTTATGTTCGATTAATTTTTCTTGCAATTATACAATTAATTACAATTACCTTTTTAAATAGCTTGTATTATTGAAACAAAAAGATGTCAATAGTATTCTATTTACTTCTATAGTATTCTATTTTACTATTGTAAAAACTTGAAAAGATACAAAATATATATTAAAATAAAATTACCAAACTTAAATTCAAGGTGGGATAGTCGGTGATAGCCGAGTGTAATGTAATTGTATTCTTACAGCCTGATTAATGAACTGAAATGAAATATGAGACAAAACATTTTAGTGGAGAAAGGTAAATTTTAATCAATGCTTTCACCTCTAAAAAATATTACTATGCAAGAAGCTTATAATCTGTAGAGTGAATTCGTTATATATGTCCCCGCATTTTGTCACCGCAGTATCGAGATAGAAAAGTTCAACCGGGTTATATATAATAAGGAAGCAATTGGATGAGGCACACATTTAGCAAGTTAGAAAAAAGTCTTATATACAAAGACATTAAAGCGCGCACGAAATTTTATATTAAGGGCTCTTGGCCATATTAAATATACGAAATGCAAATGGTACGCCTATTGCTAATGAGATGCGGCAACCAATAATAAAAACTTTTAAATTAAAAAAAAAAAAATGAAACAATATCAAACAATTTTACAGTTTACTTACATAAGCTTAGGATTTGTTTAATTACAAACATAATTACCTCTATTAACTATCTTAAATCTCATATTTTATAATACAAAAGTCAGTAATTAAAACTAACATTGTGAACCCTAAAACCAGCATTTTCTTGATTAAATTAACACATTTATAAAGCTATTCTATGCAAGGGGTCGCTCTTTCATGCAAACAATTATACGGAACCCTGGAGAACTAGACAATCTTCTCTTTTTATCATTACTTTGATTTTATTATATGATCGTTCAGTTCCGATTTTGTAAAATTGTTTTTATTATTTATTATCTACTAACATTATGGACGACTGTTCTAATCCAAGGTTCAGTACTGACAGCTATTTCACTATGTAAAAAACATATAACATGAATTGTGCATCAGACCCATTGGCGGATCCAATGGGAGGGCTGTGGGGGCTGTAGTCCCCCATTTGAAAATTTTTTTGCCATTTAAAGACAGAATGTAGCTTCATTAAAAATAAGGAAGTGAGGTAAAGAACAAATAATATGCAGAGCAAATAGAATTCTAGTTGTGGAAATGGAACATTAAGGTAAAAAAGCCGATTGACTGATCCAAGAAAAGGGCTGTGGGGGGTGAACCCTCCCTTTGGGACTCCAGCCCCCCTTTTCAATCTGCAGGTTCCGCCCATGATCAGATCAGTGCTATTTCAATTCTTATAATTCGTTTATTTAAGATAAAGTTTCAAGAATATATTAGATACGTAATTAAGATAAACTTTTCGTTTGACCAACCCAGCTTTCTTTAACACTTTCATACTCGAACAAAAGTCGAGATTTAATTAATGACAAACATATTTAAGCTTCTACCATATGTGGCATGTAGAATATTTGTATTTTATTGTGCGTTCAATATAATGTGTTTATTTGAATTGGGAACATTTGTAAGAAACCAACTACTTATTCATTATTAACTTGCATATGATGTACACAAAATCACACATACTGTTTCTATGACATCAATTAAAGATTATCTACTCTACTGATTTTATTGAACCAAATTAAAGAGTTATTTATATGTGACCTTATTTTATATTACAGTTATAACGAAATCAGATCTATCTTTTCTGAATTGTTTTTCTGATTTGTTAGTTCAACACCTTCGATAATGTACAAGCATGAGTTGTCAGTCAGCTAAAAGCTAAGTAAATTTTTTTAACATTTGAGTAAACAGTTAAAAATTATGTTAACAATGATTTTTTATAATTCCACAGCATGGCTTTACTTACTTCAAATTGAAAAAAATCGTTGAAAAATCCTGAGGTTGGTTATTGAACCTCTTAAAAGTTTCTCCTATCGGCAAATGAATAATGGAATAAGAAAAAGCTTAAGCTTTCTAGATATTTATATAATGTTTTGGGCTTTGAACGTTCAAGAATATAATCTTTCGTCTTGAGAAAGGATACAATTTCGTATTTCATGCGATAAATCCCAAGCAGCCAACATACAATAAAAACATTTTGAACCGAAGATTTAGTGGTAAAATTATTTTTGCTACATTAGAATAAATTTTAATTCGTTCATGGGGCCATTTTGTGTAGTGATTTTTTCAAATATTTTTCTGTTCTTTTATTATTGAATAAGAACAATATAAGAAAACTGTACTGTTAAACTAATGCTTGTATATTGCTTGAAGAAATTGCATGTTGTTTCGCCGTCCTTAAGATAATTAAATGATTTATTTTCGCTTCAAAGTATTTTTGATTAATTTCTAATATACTTACTCTAATAATAGATAAATGTATTTAAACTTATTGTGTTAATTAGTTATGAAATTATATATGATTAATCTATTGTCTAGCCACGTGACAACTGACTTAAAAAGTAGTCGTCAATAATATTATAATACAAAAATACGGCTGTACAAAAGAAGATAGTTAAGAAAAGCTTATAATAAATTATTTATTCCTTATCCACTGTCAGAATCACTGTCGGATACCGGGGGTGGGGCTGCTTGCTTCGCCCGTGGTTCTTCTGTTATTGGCGCTGGCTTCGTAACCGTAGCTGCTATGTAGTCTCCTGGCCCCTCCCCATGAGTGTGCTCTATTTCAACCCTGGAAATTATGGTTTAATTAATTCAATTTCGTGGTAGTTAAATGTATAAATTTCTATGTGAATTTATGTTGAACTTGTTTCAGGTAAAGATTTCAAAAAGTTTAAAAATGCTAATACCTAAAACGAATCAAAATGCCTATACCTAAGTAATAAATACATGATATAATGACTTACTAAGGGGCGAATTTAGCACGAAATTCTGGGGAAGGGTCACGACCCTCCTGTCTCGATATAATCCCGTGGCTGAAAGCACCATTCTTGTTTTTTTGTATGGGATTACTACCTTGTATTAAGAACGACTGCGATCTTTTTTTTTTCTGCGATATAAACAACCAAAAGTGTTATATTCAGGGTATAGTAATCGTACAATTTTACCTAATTGCATTATTCGTATAAAATACAAAAAAGAAAATGAAGTAGCCAAAATAGTTGATGGGCGGTTGATGACCCCTGTGACCCCACTGGATCCGCTTAAAGAAATAAAGCATGGACCTAATGCAGCAAAACTACGACTTTTTTTCATTTTTTTTTACGGGGAGTTACTCTATAGGTGTAACCAACCTATTCTAACCAGGGTAGGAAGGTCGAGATTTATTCCGATTTATCCCGTGGGGCCTCCACGAAATAAAAGTCAACACTCCTAGGGCGGATTCGACCCGCTTCCGTTCGGCTCGAGCGTGCAACAGCGGGTCGCGCTCGAACGCGCCCGACTATCATGTACAAAGAACTGTAGAAGGACTTAAAAATATTTAATCATATTTTCTTAACAGGCAACACTGTAGGAACGGCCATATTACCTTGACCAGCCAGCAGAGACAATGTTCTCCAAAACTGGTTAATGTCCATTTATGCCGAATCCGAAAAGCAGCTTCTGAAAGATAAGCACCTCGTCTGTGGAAAACACCCATCCCAATTCATACCAATTGCCTCTAAGAAGTGTACGATTGGTTCGTGCAGATGTCACACAGCGTTTCTTGAATGGTTTTGGTTGGATCTTTATCCAGTATGTTACCTCAGCTGGTCGGGGTCAACAACAGAATCGCCGCCATGGCCTTTCTTGTCTCAGTCAAAATCTCAACAGAGAAACTTTATGCACTCCCGCCGCACAATTTATTCATTGATAGCCCCCCAACCCTACACTTCATTAAATAAGGAGCATGACGACGAGAAGGACTAGGTTGCAATACGTGCTAGATTTGGCATATGGAGATAATGCCTTGTGGGTCATTCCCTATCAAATCAACGAGGGTCTTAACCTTTAGTTCTTGGATTTTAATAATTTTTCGGTTATTTGTTGCATTCATCAATTTAAAGAAAAATAAGAAATTTTAGATTTTACGTAAGTACAGTTTTGTGAAAAAAAAAGTTTTGAAGAATTAAAACAAAGAAAAGGTACGTTTTTAATACAGTTTTTGGGTAATATCTCAAAATCAATTTGAGCTAGAAAGCTGAAACATGTATCATATTTTTTATTATTCTCAGGTCCGTAAGGATGTTATAATAACTAGTATTCTTTACTTCTCTTTTATTCTATTTTTGATTAAATATCTTCCCACATATATAACAAATTCTGCTGGAATCATTTATATAAGATTTTCACGACAAACTCGTTTTTTTTATAATACGATTTGAAAGAGCGATTTAATTCCATTCACGTAGATAGAATGGAAGAAAATAGATTAGAGGATTGATACAACTTCGCAGCAAATCTTAATATTTTTGGCAATTATTGTTTACATATCTTTTATCTCAGGAACCAGAGTGAATAAAAAAAAAAGTAGATTCATTTGTCGAACATAAATGTTTATTAAAACAATTAAAGGGGTCGGGGCAAAATAGTGCCAAGCAACATTTTTAACAAAAATAAACAGTAGCTGCAGTCTGCTGTATATTACGTAGGAAGATATGTCGATGATGGAAAAGCCACCTAAATATGACTATATAGAGCCTCTATAGTCATATTTAGGTGGTATTTCCATCATATACATATACTCCTACAAAATATACAGCAGACAACAGCAACAGTTTATTTTTGTTAAAAATGTTGCTTGGCACTGTTTTGCCCCGACCCCTTCAATTAACAAAATTAATGCTTCGGATTTTTTTTTTTGTACCGTACTGTTATAATTGTTAATTTATTTTACTTGTTTAGCATAAAACGAATGTTACAAAATTAAAATATGTTGAATTATTTATTTCATTATAATATCAATAACTAATCCCAAACAAAAAATAAATATTGGCAAAAACTTATATCGAATTAGACGTTGCTGAGTAGCTGTAGTTGCAGGTCTATAATTACATTTAACTACTATTTTTACTTTCACTTACCTATATATGAAATATATAGTAAGTGGAAGTATTGCGATCGTGAAAATTTTCGACTTCCGGTTTTCAACGGAAATACACGTTTTGGGACCCCCTGGGTCGAAATAACCAAGTCCCGCGAAATGGTCTGTGTGTGTGTGTGTGTGTGTGTGTGTGTGTGTGTGTGTGTATGTGAACAGACTAGCACAAAAACTATAAACCGTGGGAACCTGAAATTGGGTATTTAGAGTAGGTATATGCCCGCGATGTGACAGCAAAAATTTCATCAAAATTGCTCAAAGGGAGGGGGTACTTTATTTAATAACTTTTTACGTTATTTTCGATTTTCTCAAAAACGGCTCTAACGATTTTGATTAAACTGAATATTTGATCTATATATATGCCTGAGATATGACTGTAAAAATTTCATCAAAATTGATTAACCGGAGGGGGTACTTTACTTAATAAATTTTGTATAATTTTCACGTGTTTTTTTTATTTAGTCAAAAACGGCTTTAATGATTTTGATCAAACTGGGTATTTGATGTATATATATATGCCAAAGATGTGATAGCCAACATTTTGTTAAAATTGATCAAACGGAGGGGGGACGTTACTTAATAAATTTTGTACCATTATCACGTGTTTTTTTTATTTAGTCAAAAACGGCTTTAATGATTTTGATCAAACTGGGTATTTGATGTATATATATGCCAAAGATGTGATAGCCAACATTTTGTTAAAATTGATCAAACGGAGGGGGGACGTTACTTAATAAATTTTGTACCATTTTCACGTGTTTTTTTTTATTTACTCAAAAACGGCTTTAACGATTTTGATCAAACTGGGTATTTGATGTATGTATATGCCAAAGATGTGATAGCCAACATTTCATCAAAATTTATTAGTCGGAGGGGGCACTTTATTTCATAACTTTTTTACCAGTTTTTACCTTTTTTTCGATTATCTCAAAAACTGCTTTAATGATTTTTATCAAATTCGTCATGTTTAATGAAAATTAGGTTTTCTTTAATATCAGGTAAGCTTTATCATGATTAAAATGTTCTGGGGGGGCCTTTTTTTGGGGGGGGGGGCCTTTTTTGTTTGTTTGTTTATTATAAAGTACCTTTGTTTTTGTTTACATGGATAAATTAACTGTCTCTCGTTACGCCTAAAAATAAGAAATGGCTAAATATGAGATATGATAAAAATAAATAAAACATATAGAGGAAAAAAAAAGAAAAATATCCAGTCAACACATAAAACACGTTGAGCCCACGCATGCGGAGTACGCCTTTAATGACAGTCCATTGTTCATAATTAAATCCATTCTGTTCATTTGAGAAGTGGCAATTAACAAAACGCATTAATTTCTAATCTAAGTAAGTTGGTAAGTGAAAGTTGTGTGTTGCGAGCACGCACCAGATTTTTCTAAGTAAAAATGCAACTACTTTTTTCTAACTACTGTAGTTGTTGTTGGGAACTTCAACTACAATTGCAAAATAGTAGCTGCGCGTTGGCAACTACAAACTAAAAGTAGTTGTCTGGGTAGTTAATTAAAAATATAGTTAACTACTGCCCAACTCTGATTATAATTTAAGGAATAGGTAATTATTTAAGAAATAAAAAAATTCATTTTTATTTTTAGTATGAAGATTTTAAAACTTCGCCTATTGAATCAACGGTTAAGATGTTTGAAAGAACATTAGAATACAGACGTAAATTTAATAGAATTATTGCATAATTGATGGTTGACCGTGAAAGTGTTAAAAGTGTTTCCACAAGATGAATATTTCTATTTCCGTTAATGAGTGCAGTAATATAAACTTATAAGATTTCGTTTTAAAGCTGAGAATCTCAGTAAGAATAATATTTTGTTTATAAAGTTTGAAAATGTATATGCTAGAAAAATTGGCATGATTACATTTTATACAAAAAAATGTTCAGGTTTGTTCCAATAAGCATTTAAAATACGTCGACAACTCTTTCGCATACTCAGTATTTAATAACAGCTCATTGTTAACAAATAAGGCGTAATAGGCATCCGAAAGATCCGTCTACATGTTTTGAGTGCTTGTTGGAAAATACATATTTATGAAATCATATTAGAAAATAAGAGTTAATTTCAAACCCTGGTTTTATGAGTTGTTGGAAGTTTTTTTTCCTTTATGTGTTTCTCATTTTTTTTTATATTTCACACATATCAATTTCTTACTTTTGGTTTTAATGAGAGGTAGTTAATTTTCCCACTATTTCAGGTAGTTAATCCCCCCCCCCCCATAAAAGAAATCAAAAGTACTTTATAGAAAAAAAAAAAAAATCCTTCGCCATTTCAGCCCACAAAGAACATTTTTATGATGATAAAACCAACCTGATACTAAAGAATACTTGATTCTCATACAGCATGAAACATGAAGGGTTTAATCAAAATCGTTAGAGCCGTTTTGGAGAAAATCGAAAAAACGAAAATCGAGACAAACTTTATGAATACCCTATGAGGTCCGGTTGATTATATTTTGCTGTCACATCGTGGCCATATACATTCATCAATTACCAAATTTCAGTTTCGTACGGCTTATTGTTTTTGATCCATTCTGTTTACATACACACAAAGACCATTTCGGGGGACTCATGGGACCCCTAAACGTGTATTTCCGATGAAAACCGGAACTCAAAATTTTTCACAATCGAAATACTTTCCCTAACTATTTATTTCATAGTAGTAAATGAATATAGTAAGTGAAAGAAAAAAAAATTTCCCCTTACAAAAAATCTGGTGCTTGCGCGCAACACACAACTTTCACTTACAACTCACTGTTTTGTTAATTGCCACTTCTCAAAGTCACACATTTTTCCACATTCATTTCTTATTTTTGTGTTTATTTTCTCTATAAAAATTTACTTGCGATAATTCGGCAATGCAAGCATAATACTCGAAGTCGTCTGATTTTATGGTATAATTCTCTATTTAGTTGTTGAAAACTTCTTTTAGTTACCATGAAACAAATAATTTCCATTAAATGAACAGAACGGCTTTAGGGTAACTGTACCAATAGTTGAAAGGTTAAGAAAAAAATATTAGATTATTGACACTGTTTCTTAAAATATTGATGTTAGGTTAATCTTTGTGTTCAGTCTCAGACTGTTTGAATTTAAAAACAATGTTTCCCGCCATCCAATGCCTTCTAACTTATTGTAAGTGCGTAGCTTAAGTGCAAGTTAAGAAGGCTATGAAAATCAGCTGTCGGATGTCTACCGCCACGTGCGTCCTCCCCACTCCGACTCACTCGGCTGTCGACCGCCGTCACGTTAAGATCTCCATCTCTCAATCATCCTGCCACCGGCCGCCATCACGACGCAGGTGTTATCTTTGGGCAGATTGCGAGTCGACCACGTAAGTAAGATCTTACTATATGCAATTGCCATTTTTCTTCAAAGAATTGACTCAGAGCAGAAGAGAGGTCAACGTTGGAGATTGTGCAACCCAAGCATATCTCTATGAGTTTCAGTTCACCGGAAGTTAAGTTCGCCTTCAGAAACACTAGTGGGTTTGTTCGCCGTATTTAATAGCTATTTATTTTAATCACCAGGAGTGGATTAGAATACAGAGCTCTGTCAATTAGTCTGGTTTTCTTTATCTCTGTTTAATTTTCTTAAATGTTTCATGATCATTTCTTAACATGCTCTAAGGCCTTAATTCATTGTAAAATTGTTAGTGCTAAGTTTCATTTAATTTCAATAATTCTAGTTTCTTTTTTTCTGCATCTTTATTCATTCATAACCTTTTAAGTTATTGTTGTTATTAGAAGTGTCATATGGTTCAGCTTTATTTTATTTCATTTTATCTAATGCTCGAGCTGTTTATTAATTGTATTTTTCCTTAAGAATAAAAGTTTTGTTTTTCTCTCTCTGTAATTTCACCGCTCTTCTTTTTTTATCATTCTCCTTCATCATTATTTTAATATTAACGCCCTATTGAACATTTTGGTGCCGAAACCCGGGAATTTAATTAATAAAATTAAATATTATTTAACCGCTGAGAGACTTGTTTGCATTTCAGAAAACTTGTTTCGCCATTGTCTAGAGTCATTCCTGGTAAAGCTGAATCATCATTGTTGTTCTGTTTCTTTTGTGAGTCATTGTGTTCTGAGTATTAAGATAAGTTCTCACTCTTCTTAGCTCTATTATTTTCTATTGTTACTATTATCATCATTTTTATTACTTTAATTCTTATATTATCTCTAACATTGTAATTCTTTTCAGCACCCCGTTTTCTTTTGTATATTGTAATTGTAATCATGGGAAATCGCCGTAAATCAAATAATTTAGGGGTGAGTGCCCGTAAGGCCATTCTGATAAAATCATTAGAACAATTTTTTACCTTTTCCGAAAAATGTAAAGAGGCATTGGATCGCCGGGATTTCCAAGTATCAAAGGTTTTCATTAAAAAATTAAATCAATTAATAGAAGAGATGCGAGTAACTTTCAACTCCCTTGTCGAGGAATGTTTCAATTTAGATCAAGGGGTTCCCGAAGATGTGGAGGAACAATTCATAAAAGCGCAATTCGATATCATAGAATTAGAGTCTAGAGTGCCTGACCGATCGGCATCCGCGTCACCAGTTCCTCCCTCAGCTCACCGGTTCACGGAAATGCGACTTCCCTTACTCAATTTGCCCACTTTTAACGGGGATATTTCTCAATTCCAAATTTTTAAAACTACTTACCTCCCTATCGTTCACCATAATGATAGTTTAAGTGATGGGATGAAGCTTACTTATTTAAAGAGTTGTCTATCGGGCGAGGCTCTATCCGTCATAGGTCATTTAGACAATTTAGATTCCAATTATGCTATTGCCTGGGACGCATTGACCAAGCGTTACGATAACGCATCGACTCTCGCCGCCCGTATCCTGACGGATATGTTGAATTTCCCGCCGATTTCACGCCCATCTCCCGAAGCTCTTGAGAAATATTTAAAGATCTATTCTGAATTGGGGCAACAATTAAAATCAATGGCTATTCCGAATCTAAGCGATTATTTATTATATTTCATGGCGTTCCGCAGTCTAGATCCGGTCACGCAGAAGGAATTCAAATTTCACCATCCCGAAGACTTTCCTACCCTCACCGATTTGTTGGGTTACATCAACCGTCTCCAAATAGCGTCCACTTCCGTTTCCGGATCACCTCCCCCTAGGAAACGGGAAGCTTCGCCTATTCGCCAACCACCGCGCCCTGTCAATCGCGTAGCGCGTGCCTTCGCCTCCAGTATTCAATGTCCTTACTGTCGAGAGGCCCATAACATCTACCACTGTCGTGAATTCAAGGAACTCTCCGGCCGGGACCGATTACAATTTATTCGCCGATCAGGGCTATGTTATAACTGTTTGGGGGCCCATTCACAACATCAATGTCAGTCTAGCCAGCGCTGTCATAACTGTCAGGAATTTCATCATACTTTGTTACATAGGGGGTTTTCGGAATCCTCGCGCCCAGAGGCGGGTCCGCGCTCTCCGCCTAGTTCACCCCGGCCAGCTTCTCCCACCGTCCGAACTTCTCAGCCGCGCCGCTATTCGGCCCAACGCCCCCCGGTCCGTTCGCAAGGACCTCGCTCCTCGCCGCCTCTACCGGTGTTCCACGCGGCACCGCCATCTCCTCCACGGGGCTCACAAAGACGTTCGCCTAATTCCCATGATCATGCCCGAAGGTCCTATGAAAATTCGCCGCCTTCGCCGTTCGCTGCCCCCGTTTCTTATCACCATCCGGGGGGGTCCTTCCGCCCCTATCACAATGAATCTTCGAGGGGGCCTTCTCCATCGCATGGAACCTCACCTGCTCGCCGATCACCTACATTAGGGGCCGCCGGTCACGATAATTGACTACCTACCGCCGCCGACACTCCCGCTCTCGCTCCTGCTCGCCCAGATGATCAACCCTCGCCGATAACCATTGCTAACCCTGTCCACCGCTCATCGAGTAGGAGTGACGCGCCATTCAACCACCATGCTTCTGCGCCGTCTCCCAGCCGCTGTCCTATTCGCCAGTGCCGCTCGCCGTCTCCTGATGTAAGCACCAACTCCTTTCCGCCGTTAACGTTATTAGGTTCCTTTGGGAATTTTTCGCCTGCTCTCCTTCCAACTGCGCAGATTGCGGTTCGACGTCCTATTTATCCTCCCAAGCTTCTCCGCGCCCTTCTTGACTCCGGAAGCCAGGTAAGCTTCATCACCGCCGATTCCGCCTCTCGCCTAGGGCTGCCTGTCACACCCTCGCCCGTCGGAGTTAATGTTCTTGGGGGCCCTTCAAACATTTCTTGCCCAGGGTATACTACCGCCTCCCTAGAAGTCCCGAACTCCTTGTCACTTAGGGTACGGCTCTTTGTTATTAAGAAAATAACCGACACTCTTCCTACTTCGCACGTAGATTTGTCCCCTTGGCCGCATATTACCCAGTTGCCACTCGCCGACCCTTCCTTGTGTCAACCAGGGGAGATTGACCTCCTGTTAGGTATAGACGTCCTTCCCCTCATCATTCTGGGTATCGCTCCCGTATCTCAGGGCGGACCCATCGCCCTTGAAACTGTATTTGGCTGGTGTATCATGGGGAACTGTCGCCCCCCAGCCAATCAGCGCCGTATTACATGGTCGAAAGACGTGATCGACAACGAAGGTAAGACCTATCGCCCGCCTCCTCGCCGCCGTTCTCATCATTTTCCGCCTGCACCCAAGGCTGATAGCCTGACTACTTCACTTGCCAAAGATCTCTCTCCTGCAATTCCCAGTCCTCCAGAAGCACTAAGAGCCTTTAATGCGCTCACCAACCTCCAACTCAATAAAGAGTTGAAAAAATTCTGGGATCTCGAAGAAGTGTCCGCCATTTCCCCCAAGTTCTCTGCTGAAGAACAGTTGTGTGAGGATCTATTTCTAAGATCCGTCTCCCGGAACCCTGAGGGTCGCTACATCATTCCTCTACCACTAAAATCTGTTGATATAGGGGAATCTTATTACCGAGCTCTAAAACAATTTCACCGTCTCGAAGCCCGCCTCCAACGCGAACCTATTCTCCGGGAGGCCTATGTCGCCTTTATGCGCGAATATCTTGACCTCGGCCATATGTCCTTAGTTCCGGATCCTGATGACGCCCGCGGTGCCACCTATTATCTTCCTCATCACCCTGTTCACCGACCTGATGACCCTCCGTCTAAAATTAGGGTGGTATTCAACGCTTCGTCACAATCATCTAATGGAAAATCCCTCAATGACATTTCTTACACCGGGCCCAAGCTTCAAACGGACATTGTTACCCTTATCAGGGGCTAGTCGCCAGCTGAACGAAATTGGGCGTTTCCTGCGACACGCTGATACCCGCGAGGCAATATCACAACGCTCATCCGCCCTGGGAATTCAATGGCATTTTATCCCGCCTAGTGCTCCCCATTTCGGAGGTCTTTGGGAGGCTGCAGTCAAATCCACCAAGCGACATCTCCGTACTGTTATGGGTTCCCAGATTCTGTCTTTCGAGGAATTTTCTACTCTCTTGACTCAAATAGAGGCCGTTCTCAATAGTCGCCCCTTGTGCGCTCTCTCTCCGGATCCTCAAGACTTAGAAGCCTTAACCCCTGGCCATTTTCTCATTCACCGACCTCTTAACGCCCCACCTAGTCGCGATGTTTCCGACACCCCGGTTAATCGGTTAACAAGATGGAAACTAGTCGATAAACTTCACCAATCATTCTGGAAACGGTGGACGGTAGAGTATCTGCACACTCTTCAACAGCGTTCCCGCTGGACGGACTCCTCTCCTGAATTAGCTCCGGGTTCTCTCGTTCTGGTCAAAACGGACAATCTACCTCCCCTTTACTGGCCTCTCGCCCGGGTCGTCGAGCTGTTTCCAGGTACTGACAATGTAGCCCGAGTGGCCAGCATCTTAACCCCTTCAGGCTTGCTTAAACGTCCCGTTAATCGCCTATGCCCCTTACCCTCTCAATAATGCCGCATCCGCGCCATGGGGGGGGGGGGATGTTCAGTCTCAGACTGTTTGAATTTAAAAACAATGTTTCCCGCCATCCAATGCCTTCTAACTTATTGTAAGTGCGTAGCTTAAGTGCAAGTTAAGAAGGCTATGAAAATCAGCTGTCGGATGTCTACCGCCACGTGCGTCCTCCCCACTCCGACTCACTCGGCTGTCGACCGCCGTCACGTTAAGATCTCCATCTCTCAATCATCCTGCCACCGGCCGCCATCACGACGCAGGTGTTATCTTTGGGCAGATTGCGAGTCGACCACGTAAGTAAGATCTTACTATATGCAATTGCCATTTTTCTTCAAAGAATTGACTCAGAGCAGAAGAGAGGTCAACGTTGGAGATTGTGCAACCCAAGCATATCTCTATGAGTTTCAGTTCACCGGAAGTTAAGTTCGCCTTCAGAAACACTAGTGGGTTTGTTCGCCGTATTTAATAGCTATTTATTTTAATCACCAGGAGTGGATTAGAATACAGAGCTCTGTCAATTAGTCTGGTTTTCTTTATCTCTGTTTAATTTTCTTAAATGTTTCATGATCATTTCTTAACATGCTCTAAGGCCTTAATTCATTGTAAAATTGTTAGTGCTAAGTTTCATTTAATTTCAATAATTCTAGTTTCTTTTTTTCTGCATCTTTATTCATTCATAACCTTTTAAGTTATTGTTGTTATTAGAAGTGTCATATGGTTCAGCTTTATTTTATTTCATTTTATCTAATGCTCGAGCTGTTTATTAATTGTATTTTTCCTTAAGAATAAAAGTTTTGTTTTTCTCTCTCTGTAATTTCACCGCTCTTCTTTTTTTATCATTCTCCTTCATCATTATTTTAATATTAACGCCCTATTGAACACTTTGTTATGAATTTAGTTAGGTCAATCCCTCTAGAAAACTGGGAATACAATATCCTATGGTCTACATTTACGGTTTTTATAAAAAATGATTTCTTTGAACCTTCTAAAATGTGCCAATAGTTGACACATCAAAATGAAAAGATTTGGAATGTTGACATTTATTGTGTAAATAGTTGACACATTATTTTTTAAATTCCCAAGGAAAATATTAGGTAATAAGGACTGCAATAAAAGTTAATCATTTTTTATTTATAAACTATTCAAAATTTAAACGAAACATATAAAATTTCCACAATTTAATTACTTTATGAACACAAAAACTGAATAGACATAAGAAAAAATATTAAACTGAAAAATGAGATCATCCAATTAAGAATAATACAGATACCATATAACAACAATCATTTTAAATTAATCTACCTCAAGTGGGAAACTAAAATGGTACCTTTGCTGTCCATTAAAGGTAAAAACTTTGGGCATAGGTATTGCGGATATAATACCACCACACGATGGGAGTGTGCAAAATGTATCGGTGTTAATAAAACTTGTTTTCATCAAATCGCATGGTTGTAAAAGTAAAAGCAGAATCTCTAATTTACTGACAACTTTAGTAACTTGAGCCAGACATTTTTTATATATCTTATTTGAGAACCCAACTATTATAAATTTTCCTTGATTAACACTTAAACTACCTTGCTTCTCCTCTTGATGAAATATTCCTTGATCAACATTAATTCTCTGTTCCTGCTCTTGGGGATCTAAGCTTTTATGATTTGCTTTCTCGACCCAAATTTCTGGTTGGGATCGTATGGTTTCGTCTACTTCCATTGCTGCAGCATTTTTAGGTATCTCCTGATTAACTGAATTTTTCTTAGGTTTCTTTTTGAATATCTATTTACTACAGTTATTTACAACAACTATTTACAACATCTATAATTATTATAAGTTTATAATAAGTTGTATTATTCAATCCATTCAATTATTTAACTTTACGATATATTTTATTCCCTAATAAATAAAATTGTTATAATTTCCGACTGTTACAATTGTTACTTAATGTAAAAAATAAACAAAACAAGATTATGTCTAATAAAGCTGAGGCTATGCATGGGTGTCAACTATAAACACACACGATGTCAACTTTACAAACAGAATATTCCACTAGTAGACACGCTTGAACGGATAGTTGATACCCCTGTCGAACATTGGTTAGGATGGAGCTAGATCAGTGATTCCACTACCGATATTAAACCCAGATATTTTTCAAATCAAGCAAATTATTTTAAACTATCAGTTTCATCAGAGTAAAAAACACCAATAGTTGACATCGATGTCAACTATTGAAATTAAAGATTAATTTTTGTTCTAATAGTTGACACCCACATTTAAGCCCTAAAGCATTGTATAAATAAATCGAAAAGGTGATCAAATGATTCCTATGAACTTAATGAATATCATGAAAGTAGTTAAAAAATAATTGAACAAATAAACGAACTAAAAAGCTTATTTAATGTGACTTACCACACTAATGAAACAGGGAAGCATAAACTACTTGTTGAGGCCACTATAAAATTATAACCATTATTAAATTATAATTAACTGCCTTGAGCTGCTACGACCAACCACAAGCTCCCTGAATCCAGTGAAGATCACGGATCGAGGGGAAGTGTTAGAATATAGTATAGTTAAAGCTTTCTCCCGCTCTGTGACCACTGTTGATAACCAGTTTTGAGGGAGAACCTTCTAATCCTATGTTGTATTAATTAAGTTAAATTACTTTTCCCATGCCAGGACAACGCATCAACCCTTACTGGGGCTACAGGTATAAAGCATTTCACTTTTCGGTGTTTTTATTTTGAAATAAATTGAATCATAATTTTTCATAATGAATAATATAGGTTTAATAAGAAAATGGATGGTATTTATTAAAACTATTTTATTTGTAATTAACGTACTTCGTTCCATGCCCAGGGTTACTGAAATGGGGAAAACATAAAAAATAAAAAAATAAAATAAAAAAAACCTACTTCGTTCTTTGTCATAAAATATTTTTAATTTAATTCTATACACTAATAATTTAAGAATGATATTTTTATTTAGTCGCCTGCAGTGGTACACTTATGAGGTGTACTGTTCGGTCACATTTAAAGATCAATTACTCCAGCTGTATGCGTCCCACAATTGTCGGACATAGCTTGAAATTAAATTTGAATTGTCATTTTTATAAGGGATGTGCCAAAATTTGATAGACTGCTATAGTACGAAAATTCCTCGCAGGCTACTTTTTAAAAATCGAAAATGTCATTTTTTATTTTCATTTTGCCAAAAAATAGGAAAGGAACAACATTAAAACCATTTTTTTCCCTTGTTACGAGTGTAGGCAACGTCTGGTCACTTTATGCAAAATTTCAAAGCAATATCTCTAAAAATAAGGACAGAGGGACGAGAGAAACAAGAATTTCCATTAACCCTCCAATGACGAGCAAAATTTTTTTTTAATTAGTAAGATTTAGTGTGATATTTTTTGTCAATGAACATGCTAGAATTCAGGAAATTTTTTTTAAAAAATATGGGACTTACCATTTGCTCATGATTGGCCGGGTTCATATGATCATGCCAAGACTTACCCTCGTCGATTTGTTGAATGGAAATAGGAAATTCGTTCCATGCCCAGGGTTACTGGAATGGGGAAAACATAAAAAAAAAGAAAAAAAAAAAGAAAAACGTACTTCGTTCTTTGTTATAAAATATTTTTAATTTATTTCTATACACTAATAATTTAATTTAAGTATAATATATTTATTTAGTCGCCTGCAGTGGTACACCTATGAGGTGTACTGTTCGGTCACATTCCAAAATTAATTAGTCCAGCTGTATGCGTCTCGCAATTGTCGGACGTAGCTTGAAATTAAATTTGAATTCTCATTTTTTTAAGGGATATGCCAAAATTTCATATAGTACGATATATAGTATATCGTAATATAGTACGAAAATTCCTCGCAGGCTAATTTTTAAAAATCGAAAATGTCATTTTTTATTTTCATTTTGCCAACAAGTAGGAAAGGAACAATATTAAAACCCTTTTTTTTCCTTGTTACGAGTGTAGGCAACGTCTGGTCACTCTATGAAAAAATTTAAAGCAATATATCTAAAAATAAAGACACAGGGACGAGAGAAACAAGAATTCCCATTAACCCTCCAAGGACGAGCATTTTTTTTTTCTTAAAAAATGAGATTTAGTGTGATATTTTTTGTCAATGAACATGTTAGAATTCAGGAAAAATATTTTTAAAAATATGGGACTTACCGTTTGCTCATAATTGGCCGGGTTCATATGATCATGCTAAGACTTACCCTCGTCAAAATTAAATTTGAATTGTCCTTTTTAAACGGGATATGCCAAAATTTCATAGACTGCTATAGTACGAAAATTCCTCGCAGGCTACTTTTTAAAAATTGAAAGTGTCATTTTTTTTTTTCATTTTGCTAAAAACAGGAAAGGAACAGCATTAAAACCATTTTTTTTTTTATGTTTTACGAGTGTGTGCAACTTCTTGTGTCCTTTTAAAACATTTCAAAGCAATGTCTCTAAAAATAAGGACAAGGAGGAGAGAACCAAGAATTTCCATTAAAATTTAAGTATAGAAATTACCAAATATAATTTATTGCGATTGTAGAATTATCTTTTGTGTTTTATTTTTAGGATAGGCTGATAAAAAATCGAATCCTGCTCATTATAAAATTACAAAAAAATAAAATGGAGTTTTTCAGAATTTTAACATGAAAATCGGGTGGAACTCGAAGATTTGGCAACAGCGCACGAGATCTACTCCCATGTCGACGTGGAATGGACTATAGTTAAGGCCTGTTTACACGGTAACATTGTTGGATCCAAGCTTGGAACAAAGTGACATTTGATATAAAATGTTACCGTGTAAACGGTCTTTGATCAAACAATGTTTCCAAAATATGGGATATGTTCGAAGTCTTGGATCGAAGTACGGCAGCGCTCCACCGTTTAAGAATCGTACTGCTTCCCAAAACACTTGTCGGCCATTATTCGATAGTGATTAGCCTGTTCAGTTTGTTAGCAATATGCCTTTGTTAAACCTAAGAAAAGGTAGTTTCTGACACGGGAACAACTTTTTAAAGTTTTTTGGAACAGTGTTTTATTATTAAACTTATCCGTGTGATGTTATTGATGTTTCATACAAATCGATAAGTCACAACAGGAATATTCGAAAAGTCATTAAAATAACAAGTTAAGTTAAGATTTAGTCTACTATTTTCTCATATATTTTTATCTCCATTAAGAACCAGTAGGGAATGTTGAATGTTGAAGTTAAATGTGTATAAAGAACGTTTTTTTTCTTATAATTTACTTATACAGCTCCTAGAGGTTACAAAACAAGTTATTCAGTAGTGTATTCTTTATGCTTTAATTACCATTTGGATGTAGTTCAATACTATTAGCGGTTGCTACTCCATTTTGAGTTCTTTGCTCATAGTAAGTGAAAGATAGTTGATTTGCAAAACAAATTTTCTGTCATATTCACAACATAACCTTCTGAATTAGCTGAAGTTTTTAGTTTATAGAGCTTCTTTTCATATATTTTTAATTCAACCTTTAATTTAACTACTTTACAACTGGACTTTATGTAAGATGAACTATACAAAATTTAATTATATAAACTTTATATTCTGTTTTTAGTTATTTAATAGAATTGAAGGAGCATTTCAGAAGAGGATTTTGGGGCGAGACAGAAATAATTGTATTTCATCAAGCTTATTTGGCCAAAGAAATTTATTGCTATTATAATCTGTAAAAAATACATATATACACTAGCAGACCCGGCCACGCGTTGCTGTGGCTCAGTAGTTATATCCTAATATTTTTAAACAAATACTTTGATACCAATATTCATTGATAAAGATCAAAACCTCTCAGCTAATCAAAATCCAACGTGATTGAGAATAGAGCATTACACCATTTAAAAGTATTTGGTAAAGAATATAGGAAAGTTAAAGTTTTTATTTTTTACATCTCATATTTCAATGTAGTTTGATTAAAAAGGAGCTGATTGTGTTTACGACTCACAGAGCTGCCAACACTCTCGCCCTTTTTTGATGGATCGGTATAAACTAACTCGAAAAAGATGACTGAAGTAAGTTTTGGTAACCTCAGCCATTGATCTATTGATTATTGGCCTAATACTACTTCAACTTGGTATTGTTAGTTTAACAACGGGTTTAATTTTGCTCAGGGTCATGCCAATCTTGGTTAACGCGTCATATATGTCCATTTGATAGGCGTTTTTCTCAATTTCTTTGAGACCTAGATTTCCCGACCCTTCGGCAAATAAGTGTTCGGTAGGAGGTTGGTGTGTTGAAGCTTTTAATTTAGCAATATATTTGAGTGATAAGAAATCTCTTCTTAAAGAGGTTTTTATATAATACAATTAAGAATTTTTATTTATTCAAGTACTAATTTGTTCAAAATGTTTTGGGTTAACCTGTTTTGTTTTTTAACACAAACCAAAGATTTGATGGTTTCCACACACGTGAGCAGGCGATGTCCATTTCCCACGTGAGTTATGCCATTGCCCATGGGAAAAACACGGATTTTCAAAGTCCAAGTTGACATTGTTTGCCCTTGGGATTTGTTTATGGTCATGGCTAAAGCTAAAAGAATAGGATATTGAAGCCTTTTAAATTTTATTGAAAATTCTGACGATTCCAGGGGAATAGGTGGTAACAGGGCGATATCTCCTGTAAACCTTCCAGACAACATTTTTGCTTCGAAATGATCGGTGAGCCAATCTTCAACTGGAGATTGTTTGGGTGTATATCCAGGGAATTAAAAAATTCAGATGTGAAATTTACGGCTTCGTTTACATCTAGAATATTGTCAACTGATTTTGGAAGTTTATTTAATCGAAATCAACATTTTTTGCTGCCAAAATAGCACGACTACCAAGCCAATTATAGTCCAAATAATTGTTCAAAATATCAGGAAAGACACTTTATATTTCGTAGACAGTTCATTTTTCGTCTCTACAACAGTGGAGAAATTTTCTGGTAATTAGATAAATTTTGAATTTCGATGCAGTTCTATTTCACCGTTTCCAATATTTTAATAAATATATTTAAGAAATATATTGCTTAGAAAATATATCTGCCGATGGATCATTTTGCAGTAGTACTCCCATATTTATGTTGGATAAATCTGAAACTTGCCTTTACCCAAATAACAATTATTCCTGTTCAGTAGAGGTGTAATAATCATTATATGAAAAATTTTAAAAATGCCGCGATTTGTAATCCTTTCTTAATCAACAATAATTTAAAGATAAGTAAAAAATTGTATTCTGGTGAAATTAACAACGAAATATCATTCCCAATAATAGCCTACTTTAAATTAAAGAAAGGATTAAAATCTTTGCAGACATTTCTTAAATTTTACATATAAAGATAATTAAACTCTGCTGAAAAGGAAGTAACAGCCTCTATTCGATTGGGATTAAATTTTCTCAACTTTAAATTATTGTTGATCAAGAAGGAATTAAAAATCTTCACTGATATTTTTTAAATTTTACATTTTAAAGCACGGGATAAAAATAATAAAAAGGTTTGGTAAAATAAAAAAGCACTGATTAAAGGATTAAAAACTTCGCTGACATTTCTTAAATTTTACATATAAAGATAATTACAACTCTGCTGAACAGGAAGCCTCTATTCGATTGGGATTAAATTTTCTCAACTTTAAAATATTGTTGATAAAGGAGGAATAACAAATCTTCACTGACATTTTTTAAATTTTACATTTTAAAGCACGGGATAAAAATAATAAAAAGGTTTGGTAAAATAAAAAAGCACTGTATTTAAATAATAATAACAAAACGAATAATGAAAATAAAGAAACTTCAGTTAAATAAATAAATAAATCAACTGAAAATATAATATTAAAGTCTTAATTATGCAGTTCTTTAGCAATTAACAAAGTATCTCACATCAAAACACACTCAGGGAGTTTTTAATACTGGTTACCCGCAGTGTAACCAACCCACTAATTTTTGGCAACACTGACTCCCCAAGTCAGGTTTCTATTAGGTTACACCTGTGACAGTAGGTGCTGTTACAACATTTATAGAGTATTATTTCAAATAATAGCCTAATTTAAATTATTAAAATGTATTTACTTTACTAAAAGTTGATATCAGAGTGGGCCACAGCAAAGCGTTTCAGCGCTTAGCTAGTAATTTAATTTATATACAAATAAAAAAGGAAAAGGAAGAAAAAGTACCTACACTTTTGAGAATTTATTGTAACCTTTTCTTGATTTATTTATTCTTTAATGAAAATTAACAATAAAAACAAAGATTTGTATTACTAATAAATAATAATACAGGAACAAATAACTGCACTCACATAACGCAATACAAAATTATAATAATGATAACCTGTATTGCAATAGCATGCTTATAAAGAAAAACATTATGAAATCGACATATGACGCCATGTTAATAAATCGAAACACGACCTACTGTATTTGCAATAATTCGCTATATAAGAATTATTTTGATCAATAATCAAGTTAAAAACTATCCGGTCCGTTAAGTTGGCCAAAACTATATACATTGAGCCAAATTTCATTAAAATCGGTTGTGTAGTTTCTGAGAAATAGAGAGACAAACATCGGGACACGAGATTTTTATATATATAAGGATTTATGTTATTTGTTTTTTACTTAATAAGCTTAATGAGAATTTTAGCCAATTTACAATACAAAAATATGGATTATGGCGCCTTCAAAGCTAGTCTTGCGAGAGTAGTATGTTTTCTGGACGCCTAGGAGCGCTGATAGACTTGGATCCAACTAATCGAACATGTTCAAAAGATTTGATCAAATTGATCATTGCACTAGGGATGATAGATTAGGGTTGGATTTTCTACGATAGTAACGACTCATATTTCAAAAGCAATTATGGTTTCAGTTTCTTTTTTTCTTTTTTTCAAAATTAACGTAAATAAAAAATCGAGATGTAGTAAATAATATCTCATATATAAATATAAAATATTTATCTGAAATCTATATAATCATACAATATATTATTTCTCAAGGCCTTTTTTTTGTGGGTACGCCATAATGAGGCATCATTTTAAATCATTCCTTTAACGCTACATCGGAAAAATATACAAATCACTCATTTCGCCTTCGATTGCGAGTTAAAAACGCAAAACCGCGGTTTTGGTAATAGAGATTTGGTAGTCGAGGTTTCTAAATGGTGTCAATCTTTTTAGGTTCTCAAGGAGAACATTTTCGGTCGTATACATTTTTTCGATTAACCCCTTCGTTTGCTAGTTGTAAGCGAAAAACTGCAATTCTCGGAGAAAAAGGTCGCAGGACTTTTTCAAAGGTGTCATTTTTTTCAGTTTGTCGAGACGAAAATTTTTGGTTATATACACTTTTCCGATTGTCGCCGTCGTTTGCGAGTTACAAGCAAAAACATGCGATTTCAGTCAATAGAATCAGCGCGCTCGCTTTAGCGAAACTGATACATGTATATAAGCATGTGGCGTTTTCCAGAGTGCGCTCTTTCAGACATCATCTATGTCTGTGTAAAAGAAACCCACCAAAAAACACTCACAGATGACCATATCGTAACTTTAAACAGTGTTCAAAGAGGTCCTGTAAACACGTAAATACCATATAAATGGGTTAAACTTATGTTTCAAAAAATAAATAATCTACAATTTGAACCCATTTATTCTTTACTTCAACCCCAACCTATGCCCATGACGCAGTAAATACGCTCTATACTAAAAATACGGCGTGTACTTTATGTGGGATTTAAGTAGGTTAGAGTGCGAATGCTTCGCAAGGGTCAGTTAGTAATAACAAATTTATACAATATAAAAATGTATTATTTGGGTCATTTTTCCAGAAAAGGCCAAACTCTGCCCCTGATGGATTTTGAATCCCCCTCACTAGTTTGGTCCATTAAAAAAACCTCTAATTGTGCTTTCTGATTTATCCTATCGTCTAAGTAGGATTTTACTCTTATAAAAAAAATTAATGGTTAAATTTCAATTTGAGCAGTGGAAAACTTCCCTCGCCAAGTCACAACTGGAATTTCCATACTTTACGCTCGTCTACGAACTGACCATTGACGCTTTTTTAATTTTTTTTAAATTGTGGTGCTGTTCAAAACCTCTCAAGATTATAATGTAAGGTGTGCAATTTTCTAGGAATGAAAGAATGGTATTTAGAGGCCGGAAAAGGCTTGTCTCCGGTTTTTAGCTTTCCCCCCGCTTATATGGTATTTTCCTATAATGGCTGTTTTTAACTATTACAGGTGACAGCGGCCACTACCTAAAAGTAGGAGTACATCTCAGATAACCAATCATTTATTCGCAAAATATTTTAAGTCACTGTATAATCGTCAGGATGAGAACGATTGTGCTGCGACGTCAGGCGGCATACAACCCTTGTCTTTTCGCCGCCTCTATCCTCTCGGAAAGTAATTTTATCTAAATGTTTTAGTTTTTTTTTCTTTTGCTCGTTGAGACGTTTCCGATGGTCTACAATTTTTTTCTTCAAAAAC
This sequence comes from Aelia acuminata, assembly GCA_911387785.2. NCBI lineage: Eukaryota > Metazoa > Arthropoda > Insecta > Hemiptera > Pentatomidae > Aelia > Aelia acuminata. The sequence goes on along the minus strand of OU426978.1, from coordinate 154,790,910 downwards.
ATTTGTATTTAAATAGTAAACCAATAAAAAAATCGTGGTCCACACAATATCATGCCCGCATGTACTCGGAGAGTAATTGTATGAAAATGTTTTCGTTGCGTTCTACCTCTAGAGCTAATTGAAATGTGTCCAACGATCTATCGCTTTGTTTAATTAGTAAACAAGAAAAACTAGATAACCACACAAACTGTGATGTCTTTCTCCGATCGATGTTTTTAACAAAAACAAGTATACTTTAACATTTATTTTTTGACAATAACATCGATGTTTTGACATTAACATCGATGTTTTTAAGAGAAATAAAGCTGTTAATAACATCGATGTTTTTAACAAAAACAAATCTGTCAATATATATATATATATATTGTGGTTTTTTGTCCATAACATCGATGTTATTGACAGATTTGTTTTTGTTAAAAACATCGATGTTATTAACAGTTTTATTTCTCTTAAAAACATCGATGTTAATGTCAAAACATCGATGTTATTGTCAAAAAATAAATGTTAAAGTATACTTGTTTTTGTTAAAAACATCGATGTTAAAATAAAATTATTTTTGTCCATAACATCGATGTTAATACATATTTATCCAAAACATCGATGTTATTGTCAAAACATAGATGTTAAAGTATACTTGTTTTTGTCCATAACATCGATGTGATACATATTTATCTAAAACATCGATGTTATTGTCAAAACATCGATGTCGAAAACAAGTTTGTTAATGTTAAAGCATCTTTGTTTTAACTAAAACATTGATGTTAAGAATATATATATCGTTGCTTTTTGTCTAAAGCATCGATGTTATTGTCAAAAAATTGATGTTAAAACAAATTTATTTTGTCCATAACATCGATGTTATTGTCAAAACAAAGATGTTAAAGTATACTTGTTTTTGTTAAAAAACATCGATGTTAAAAAAAAATTTGTTTTTTGTCCATAACATCGATGTTAATACATATTTATCCAAAACATCGATGTTATTGTCAAAACATAGATGTTAAAGTATACTTGTTTTTGTTAAAAACATCGATGTTAAAATAAATTTGTTTTTGTCCATAACATCGATGTTCTTAACAGCTTTGTTTTTGTTAAAAAAATCGAAGTTATTTACAGCTTTGTTTCTGTCAAAAACATCGTTGTTATTTTCAAAACATCGATGTTATTGTCAAAGCTTAGATGTCAAAGTATATTTGTTTTGTTAAAAACATCGATGTTAAAGCAAATTTGCTTTTGTTAAAAACATAGATGTTATTAACAGCTTTGTTTCTGTTAAAAACATCGATGTTAATTTATATTTCTTATGTATTTATTCATTTATTCATTCATTCATATATTCATATTTATTATATGTTAAAAACATCATTGTTATACCTAAACAAAAAAAAAAAAAAAAAAAAAAAAAAAAGGTCAGCTAATAAAAACATCGATGTTAACATCGGCGCAAAAACATCGATGGTCGGAAAACATCGACTGCGTAACATCGATGTTAAAAACATAGATGTTTTGCGCAAAACATCGATGTTTCAAAAACATCGACATCGATGTCGCATCCCTACTAGCAAACACTTGCGAGATCGTGGGAGAGGTGTCAGTGAAGAGGAATCAGAAGAGCTTTAACAGGCAAAAGTTAAATATTATTCTATTCAAAATATTTTTTTACCAACTAAGCCGTTTACCATTTCTCTTGTTGGGAAATGGACCTTGTTCTGGCTTTCAAGAGTACTGCACTCTGAAGAATTGTTTGCACATTTCTGATTGTTTTCACTGCAGCAAACAAAGCGATTAGTTGTGAAGCTCCAACAGAGTTCACACATAGCGGTTACCATTAGCCAGCTAGGGCATTTTTTTGTCATGCTTATATCCCAGTATAAAGTATTTTTAATCACATGCGTGTACAGGTATTGAGCTCTAGCAATTATTGAAATTGTTCAATTTTTTTCGTTAAAGGTTTAAATTACGCCAATTTCACTTGCATTTTGCATTTATTCATTTATGGATGTGTGCATTTTAAAATTTATAAATCTCTATCCATTTTTAAATTTATTAATTTATTGCTAAAAAGTTCAGTAATTAAACAATCAAAGAAGTAATCCAATAGCAGCATCGAGTTATATTGGAGATATTACGAACGAATGAGTGGCCTATATTTTTGTCGCACTTGAAAAAGCCTTATAAGAAGATAAAGGATTAAAATGATAACTAAGGGGTAATTTATACATTGATATAATAATCTACACACCAAAGTCGTAAAATATTTATATTTACTTTGTTCTCACTTCTTTACTTATTCTTGTAACTGAAAAATTGTTGTGTGGCCTATAATTTTCTATAATAATAATAATAATAGTGTATATAGTATTTATGTTTAACATCATGCAACGCAGGTCTGCCCCATGAGAATTTCCATTAATTTAATAACCTGCTCATTCTTCCAAGTGTACAAAAATTAGAAAAAAAAAAAATGAAAGAACCATTACCAACAAATCAAATATAGGTATGATGGTGGCTTCAAAGCTTGTCTTGCGAGAATGTCAAATCAGGTCATCTCTGATATACTCCACCACTGCTTGGTCATCGGCAAAGAAAAGGGAGAATAACATATGCCCGTTGATGTCTATTCCTTTTCGTTACCAACGTGCACTCCACTCTATTATTGTTTGTATAAACTAAATGTTAAACAATGTTAAGGATATACTGCATCCCTGTTTAAGGCCCTTTGATGCAGCGTACTGCTCAGACAATCGAGAGTCGAGCCACACTCTGTATTCTTCCTCACCCTCCAGATACCATACTGCATGTATTTGGGCATCACTCAAGTACGCAGAGGCGGGAGAAAGACATCACAGTTTGTGTGGTTATCTAGTTTTTCTTGTTTACTAATTAAACAAAGCAGCTTTTTGACAAAAGCGATAGATCGTTGGACACATTTCAATTAGCTCTAGAGGTAGAACGCAACGAAAACATTTTCATACAATTACTCTCCGAGTACATGCGGGCATGATATTGTGTGGCCCACGATTTTTTTTTGGTTTACTATTTAAATACAAATGTTTTTGAAGAAAAAAATTGTAGACCATCGGAAACGTCTCAACGAGCAAAAGAAAAAAAAACTAAAACATTTAGATAAAATTACTTTCCGAGAGGATAGAGGCGGCGAAAAGACAAGGGTTGTATGCCGCCTGACGTCGCAGCACAATCGTTCTCATCCTGACGATTATACAGTGACTGAAAATATTTTGCGAATCGATGTTTTAGATAAATATGTATTAACATCGATGTTATGGACAAAAACAAATTTATTTTAACATCGATGTTTTTAACAAAAACAAGTATACTTTAACATCTATGTTTTGACAATAACATCGATGTTTTGGATAAATATGTATTAACATCGATGTTATGGACAAAAATAATTTTTTTTTTAACATCGATGTTTTTAACAAAAACAAGTATACTTTAACATTTATTTTTTGACAATAACATCGATGTTTTGACATTAACATCGATGTTTTTAAGTGAAATAACATCCAGTTTAATATATATAAATATATATTAAACTGGATGTTATGGAACAAAACAAATTAATTTTAACATCGATTTTTTTAACAAAAACAAGTATACTTTAACATCTATGTTTTGACAATAACATCGATGTTTTGGATAAATATGTATTATCATCGATGTTATGGACAAAAACTAACTTTTTTTAACATCGATGTTTTTTAACAAAAACAAGGATACTTTACTATCTATGTTTTGACAATAACATCGATGTTGTGGATAAATATATATTAAACTCGATGTTATGGACAAAATAAATTTGTTTTAACATCAATTTTTTGACAATAACATCGATGCTTTAGACAAAAAGCAACGATATATATATTCTTAACATCGATGTTTCAGTTAAAACAAAGATTCTTTAACATTAACAAACTTGTTTTCGACATCGATGTTTTGACAATAACATCGATGTTTTGGATAAATATGTATTAACATCGATGTTATGGACAAAAACAAATTTTTTTTAACGTCGATGTTTTTTAACAAAAACAAGTATACTTTAACATCTTTGTTTTGACAATAACATCGATGTTTTAGATAAATATGTATTAACATCGATGTTATGGACAAAAACAATTTTTTTTTAACATAGATGTTGTCAACAAAAACAAGAATACTTTAACATTTAAGTTTTGACAATAACATCGATGTTTCGACATTAACATCGATGTTTTTAAGAGAAATAAAGCTGTTAATAACTTTGATGTTTTTAACAAAAACAAATCTGTCAATAACATCGATGTTATGGACAAAAAACCACAATATATATATATTCTTAACATGTTTTAGTTAAAACAAAGATGCTTTAACATTAACAAACTTGTTTCCGACATCGATGTTTTGACAATGACATCGATGTTTTTGATAAATATCTATTAACATCGATGTTATGGACAAAAACAAATTTATTTTAACATCAATATTTTTAACAAAAACAAGGATTCTTTACTATCTATGTTTTGACAATAACATCGATGTTGTGAATAAATATATATTAAACTCGATGTTATGGACAAAATAATTTTGTTTTGACATCGATGTTTTGATAATAACATCGATGCTTTAGACAAAAAACAACAATATATATATATATATATATATATATATATATATATATATATATATTCTTAACATCGATGTTTTAGTTAAAACAAAGATGCTTTAACATTAACAAACTTGTTTTCGACATCGATGTTTTGGATAAATATGTATTAACATACATCTTATATGTTATTATACAGTACATTATAACTTCGATGTTATTAACAGCTTTGTTTTTGTCCGTAACATCGATGTTATTACACATTTATCCAAAACATTGATGTTATTGTCAAAACATAGATGTTAAAGTATACTTGTTTTCGATAAAAACATCGAATTAAAAAAATTTGTTTAAGTCCATTACATCGATGTTATTAACAGCTTTGTTTTTGTTAAAAACATCGCTGTTATTGTCAAAACATCGATGTTAAAAAAAAATTGTTTTAGTCCAAAACATCGATGTTATTAACAGCTTTGATTTTGTCCATAACATCGATGTTAATACACATTTATCCAAAACATCGATGTTATTGTCAAAACATAGATGTTAAAGTATACTTGTTTTCGATAAAAACATCGATGTTAAATGATATTTGTTTTTGTCAAAAACATCGATGCTAAAAAAAGTTTGTTTTTGTCCATAACATCGATGTTAATACATACTTATCCAAAACATCGATGTTATTGTCAAAACTTAGATGTTAAAGTATACTTGTTTTCGATGAAAACATCGTGTTAAAAAAAATTTGTTTTAGTCCATGACATCGATGTTATTAACAGCTATGTTTTTGTCCATAACATCGATGTTAATACACATTTATCCAAAACATCGATGTTATTGTCAAAACATAGATGTTAAAGTATACTTGTTTTCGATAAAAACAAGATCGATGTTAAATGATATTTGTTTTTGTCAAAAACATCGATGCTAAAAAAAGTTAGTTTTTGTCCATAACATTGATGTTAATACACATTTATCCAAAACATCGATGTTATTGTCAAAACATAGATGTTAAAGTATACTTGTTTTCGATAAAAAAAATTTGTTTTAGTCCATGACATCGATGTTATTAACAGCTTTGTTTTTGTCCATAACATCGATGTTAATACACATTTATCCAAAACATCGATGTTATTGTCAAGACATCGATGTTAAAGTATACTTGTTTTCGATAAAAACATCGATGTTAAAAAAAATTTGTTTTAGTCCATTACATCGATGTTATTAACAGCTTTGTTTTTGTTAAAACATCGATGTTATTGTCAAAACATCGATGTTAAATGATATTTGTTTTTGTTAAAAATATCGATGTTAAAAAAAAATTGTTTTTCTCCAAAACATCGATGTTTTAAAATATTTATTTTTTTTCAAAACCAATTTGTTATGGTAAAAGCATCGATGTCGAAAACAAGTTTGTTTTTGTCCAGAACATCGAGTTTAATATATATTTATCTACAACATCGATGTTATTGTATATTAAAGTATACTTGTTTTTCTTAAAAACATCGATGTTATTGTCAAAACAAATGTTAGAGCGTCTTTGTTTTAACTAAAACATCGATGTTAGGAATATATATATATATTGTTGTTTTTTATCTAAAGCATCGATGTTATTGTTAAAACATCGATGTTAAAACAAATTTGTTTTTGTCCAGAACATCGAGTTTAATATATATTTATCTACAACATCGATGTTATTGTATATTAAAGTATACTTGTTTTTCTTAAAAACATCGATGTTATTGTCAAAACATCGATGTTAAATGATACTTGTTTTTGTTAAAAACATCGATGTAAAAAAAATTATTTTTTGTCCCTAACATCGATGTTAATAAATATTTATCCAAAACATCGATTTTATTTTCAAAACATAGATGTTAAAGTATACTTGTTTGCGATAAAAACATCGATGTTAAAAAAAATTTGTTTTAGTCCAAAACATCGATGTTATTAACAGCTTTGTTTTTGTCCATAACATCGATGTTAATACACATTTATCCAAAACATCGATGTTATTGTCAAAACATAGATGTTAAAGTATACTTGTTTTCGATAAAAACATCGTGTTAAAAAAAATTTGTTTTAGTCCATGACATCGATGTTATTAACAGCTATGTTTTTGTCCATAACATCGATGTTAATACACATTTATCCAAAACATCGATGTTATTGTCAAAACATAGATGTTAAAGTATACTTGTTTTCGATAAAAACAAGATCGATGTTAAATGATATTTGTTTTTGTCAAAAACATCGATGCTAAAAAAAGTTAGTTTTTGTCCATAACATTGATGTTAATACACATTTATCCAAAACATCGATGTTATTGTCAAAACATAGATGTTAAAGTATACTTGTTTTCGATAAAAAAAATTTGTTTTAGTCCATGACATCGATGTTATTAACAGCTTTGTTTTTGTCCATAACATCGATGTTAATACACATTTATCCAAAACATCGATGTTATTGTCAAGACATCGATGTTAAAGTATACTTGTTTTCGATAAAAACATCGATGTTAAAAAAAATTTGTTTTAGTCCATTACATCGATGTTATTTACAGCTTTGTTTTTGTTAAAACATCGATGTTATTGTCAAAACATCGATGTTAAATGATATTTGTTTTTGTTAAAAATATCGATGTTAAAAAAAAATTGTTTTTCTCCAAAACATCGATGTTTTAAAATATTTATTTTTTTTCAAAACCAATTTGTTATGGTAAAAGCATCGATGTCGAAAACAAGTTTGTTTTTGTCCAGAACATCGAGTTTAATATATATTTATCTACAACATCGATGTTATTGTATATTAAAGTATACTTGTTTTTCTTAAAAACATCGATGTTATTGTCAAAACAAATGTTAGAGCGTCTTTGTTTTAACTAAAACATCGATGTTAGGAATATATATATATATTGTTGTTTTTTATCTAAAGCATCGATGTTATTGTTAAAACATCGATGTTAAAACAAATTTGTTTTTGTCCAGAACATCGAGTTTAATATATATTTATCTACAACATCGATGTTATTGTATATTAAAGTATACTTGTTTTTCTTAAAAACATCGATGTTATTGTCAAAACATCGATGTTAAATGATACTTGTTTTTGTTAAAAACATCGATGTAAAAAAAATTATTTTTTGTCCCTAACATCGATGTTAATAAATATTTATCCAAAACATCGATTTTATTTTCAAAACATAGATGTTAAAGTATACTTGTTTGCGATAAAAACATCGATGTTAAAAAAAATTTGTTTTAGTCCAAAACATCGATGTTATTAACAGCTTTCTTTTTGTCCATAACATCGATGTTAATACACATTTATCCAAAACATCGATGTTATTGTCAAAACATAGATGTTAAAGTATACTTGTTTTCGATAAAAACATCGATGTTAAAAAAAATTTGTTTTAGTCCATTACATCGATGTTATTAACAGATTTGTTTTTGTTAAAACATCGATGTTATTGTCAAAACATCGATGTTAAATGATATTTGTTTTTCTTAAAAACATCGATGTTAAAAAAAAATTGTTTTTCTCCAAAACATCGATGTTTTAAAATATTTATTTTTTTTCAAAACCAATTTGTTATGGTAAAAGCATCGATGTCGAAAACAAGTTTGTTAATGTTAGAGCGTCTTTGTTTTAACTAAAACATCGATGTTAAGAATATATATATATATATATATATTGTTGTTTTTTATCTAAAGCATCGATGTTATTGTTAAAACATCGATGTTAAAACAAATATGTTTTTGTCTATAACATCGAGTTTAATATATATTTATCCACAACATCGATGTTATTGTATAATAAAGTATACTTGTTTTTCTTAAAAACATCGATGTTATCAACAGCTTTGTTTTCGTTAAAAACATCGATGTTATTGTCAAGACATCGATGTTAAATGATACTTGTTTTTGTTAAAAACATCGATGTTAAAAAAAATTGGTTTTTGTCCATAACATCGATGTTAATAAATATTTATCCAAAACATCGATGTTATTGTCAAAACATAGATGTTAAAGTATACTTCTTTTGATAAAAACATCAATGTTAAAAAAAAATTGTTTTAGTCCATGACATCGATGTTATTAACAGCTTTGTTTTTGTCCATAACATCGATGTTAATACACATTTATCCAAAACATCGATGTTATTGTCAAAACATAGATGTTAAAGTATATTTCTTTTGATAAAAACATCGATGTTAAAAAAAATTAGTTTTAGTCCATAACATCGATGTTATTAACAGCTTTGTTTTTCTCCAAAACATCGATGTTTTAAAATATTTATTTTTGTTCAAAACCAATTTGTTATGGTAAAAGCATCGATGTTTAAAACAACAAATATGATGTAATTGTCAAAAAATGTCGAAAAAATCGAATTTTTTATACATTAAATAAGAATTATAAAATGCTTTACACTTTAACATCGATTTAATTACGTTTGGGCACTAATATGTTAATGTTAAAGACTGTATAAATTAAAAAACATCGATGTCAAAAAACATCGATGTTCTTGAACATCGATGTTTTGTGGTCGATGTTTAATAGACATCGATTTGACTAATATGTTAATGTTAAAGACTGTATAAATTAAAAAACATTGATGTCAAAAAACATCGATGTTCAAAACATCGATGTTTTGCCTTCGATGTCGCATCTCTAATTTGCTAGTATTTACGGGAGGTGGACATTTTTGTCCAGCTTTGGGCATCTCTTTCCTTTGTCAATTTTTAAATTATTTTATATTAATTTAATCATTATTGTGGATAACCATCCTTGTTTTTAAATTATTTTAAATAATTTACTTTTGAAGAGAAAAGATTTGGATCCGCCGGGAATCGAACCTGGGTCTTCCGCGTGACATGCGCGGTATGCTAACCATTGCAGCACGGTTTCGCTTCCAAACAGCGCCAAATCCTTCCTCTTCACTGACACCCCTCTCAAGTTTTGCGAGTATTTACAAGAGGGGGACAATTTTTGTCCAACTATGGGCATCTATGGACTTTCGTAAATTTTTAAAATATTTTATATTAATTTAATCATTATTAAAGATAACCACCCTTCTTTTTAAATAATTTACTTTTGAAGAGAAAAAAATTGGCTCCGTCGGGAATCGAACTCGGGTCTTCCACGTGACATGCGCGGTATGCTAACCATTGCACCACGGTTTCGCTTCCAAACAGCGCCAAATCCTTCCTCTTCACTGACACTCCTCTCAAGTTTTGCGAGTATTTACAAGAGGGGGACAATTTTTGTCCAACTATGGGCATCTCTTGACCCTCGTCAATTTTTAAATTATTTTATATTAATTTAATCATTATTGTGGATAACCACCCTTGTTTTTAAATTATTTTAAATAATTTACTTTCGAAGAGAAAAGATTTGGCTCCGACGGGAATCGAACCCGGGTCTTCCGCGTGACATGCGCGGTATGCTAACCATTGCACCACGGAGTCGTGCACCCACGATCTCGCAAGTTTTGCGAGTATTTACTGGAGGTGCACAATTACTGTCCAACTTTGGGCATCTCTTGACTTTTGTAAGTTTTTAATTTATTTTATACTAGCTGGACCCGCGCGAAGCATTTCGCACTTAGATTTGTATCAGATTTTACTTTCAGGTTTAACATAACGATAAGCATAATTAACTTTTTTTGTTGCCTCTTCACTAAAATTCCTGCTATAAAAACGATTTTATTAGCTTTGATAGGAAGAAAAAAAAATGAGCCTGCAATTCGCATACACTCCGTAAAAGTCTGAATCAGACAATACTACATTTATGGCATTTGAGCACGATAGGACAGTGCATCTGGCGAAAACTACATTTTTTTAGCTATTTGGAATAGTATACGTAAGATTTTTTTTTTTTTTTTTTTTCTCACCGATACTTTCTAGTGTTGCAATTCAGATTTCATATAATAAAAAAAAAAAACATCTTTGCTGGCAGTGTAGGTACTGTACTAAGCGTAAATATGAATATAGTATTTTTTCAATATACTTCAAATAATATAACATCTATAGATATAAAATTATTGGCATGAAAATATTCTTTTGTAAACATTGTTAACTTTAATGTTTTATAAACATGTTATGTTCTTTAAAGGAGTTAATTTTAACTTTGTAAAAACAATAGCTAATATAATATTTAAGCCATAAATATCAAAATTATAGGAAAACATTAATCTATAAAATCACATATTGTTTGCTTAAAAGATCTTTTGGATTAATCTTTTCCAAATATTAAAATTGAATTTTTATTTAATTTAATAGTTTAATAGAAACAGAAATAATATTTTTACGCTGACGTTACATACCTTTGTTACAATTAGATCAAGGTATAACTATTATCAAACCATTTGCTTTAAATTATTTTTTTTTATTTCCAAAGAGAATTTTTAATGTAATAAAATATAATTTACTTCAAATTGCAGTACATCTATTTTAATAAACATTTATTGGAATGATAATCATTCATGTTTGAATGAAATCACTGACCTGTTCTTTTAAAATATCTTTTGAGTGGGTCTTAATTAGCAAAATCCATTTTTTCCTGCCTAGACATCGATTTTCATAATATTTGACAAAATAAAAAGAATGATTGTGGTAATAATTATAACCCAATTTTTCTACCTATGCTATTTGAAGTCTGAATCCTACTACACCACACCTATTTAATTAAATTACACCACATTTAAGCATAATCGAAGCTTACATTTAAGAGAAAACTTTTTTTTCTCTTTGATTTTTATTTTTGTGAAATAATATATGTACATAATTTATTTTTTGAAGAGAAAAGATTTGGCTCATCCGGGTTCGAACCCGGGTCTCCCGCGTGACATGCGCGGATGCTAACCTCTACACCACAGAGCTCGGCTCCAAGTAGAGCCAATCCTTCCTCTTCACTGATACCTACTACCCGATCACGCAAATTTTGCGAGTAACGGGAGGTGGACAAAGTTTGTCCAATTTATGGTATTTATTGACGTACGTCAATTTTAAATTATTTTATATTAATCTAATCTTAATCTGTGGGTGACTACCTTTTTAAATTATTTTTAAATAATTTAAAAAGGTAGTCACCCACAGATTAAGATTAGATTAATATATAATATATGTACAGATATATAAGAAGGTACTTAAATAGTCCTTAATGTGCTGATCATAATTGATAAAATCGACCTAACGCATCACTATGCCACTATGAATCACTATAAATAGATTTTATTTATTTCATACACATTTCTGACTACAGTAGACTCCAGCTTATCCGTCCTCGTCGGAACCGATTCATTGCCGTTTAAGCGAGAGAGCCGGTCAATCCGGAAAAGTGTATAAAAAAGCTAAAAAAATATATTATTATAACTTCTATATTGCGATAAAACCCAAAAACAAAAAAACCTAATTTACAAAGGTTATATAAATATTAATTAAAGAAAACTTTTTTTGGCTAATTTAATTTAACGATTTACGAAAATTTACACAATCAATCTATTCAGTTTTCACAAAATGTTTTTTTTTTGTTTTTTTTTCGTTTACGCGCACCTTAATGCATCTCGTCGGTATTGTCTAAATATACGAAGTTATTTCTTCTTAATTTCTTTTTTAATTTTTTTATGAAATGGGTGGAGGATAAGGATTTTGTTTCAAGATCAATTTTACTTCGAAGAGACTTGTTTTACTGGAGTTCGGTCAACAAATAAAAAACAAAAGACTTTTTGTATACATTTAAATTTAATTAAGATCTATCAAACCGCAACATAATACAAATTTTAACAAAATTTTTGACCAGCGACTGATAATATGACAAAGCTATAAATGCTTTAAAGGATCTTAAAAAAAATCTGGTGCGTGCGCGCAACACACAACTTTCACTTACCAACTTAGATTAGAAATTAATGCGTTGTGTTAATGCCACTTCTCACTCAGTTACACATTTTTCCACATTCATTTCTTATTTTTGTTTTCATTTGCTATATAACAAAAACTAATTTCTTTTATTATTAAATAAAAGTTTTTACTTGAGATAATTCGGCAATGCAAGCACAATACTCCAAGTCGACTGATTTTATAATTCTCTATGTACTTGTTGAATATTTCATTTATTTCCCATGAAACAAATCATTTCCATTAAATGAACAGAAGGGCATTAATTATGAACAATGACCTGTCATTAAAAGCGTCCTGCGTGGGCTCAACGTGTTTTATGAGTTGACTTAATATTTTTCTTTTTTTCTCCTCTATATGTTTACTTGGTTTTTATTATATCTCATATTTACCCATTTTTTATTTTTAGGCGTAATGAGAGACAGTTAATTTCTCCATATAAACAAAAACAAAGGTACTTTATAGGAAACAAACAAACAAAAAAGGCCCCCCCCCAAAAAAAGCTCCCTCAGAACATTTTAATAATGATAAAGCTTACCTGATATTAATGAACACCTAATTTTCATTAAACATGACGAATTTGATGAAAATCGTTAAAGCCGTTTCTGAGAAAATCGAAAAAAAGGTAAAAATTGCAAAAATAGTTAAGAAATAAAGTGCCCCCTCCGTTTGAGCAATTTTGATGAAATGCGGGCTATCACATCATTAAAATATACATACGTCAAATACCCAGTTTGATCAAAATCGTTAAAGCCATTTTTGAGTAATTAAAAAAACACGTGCAAATGATACAAAATTTATTAAGTAAAGTCCCCCCTCCTGTTAATCAATTTTGATGAAATTTTTACAGTCATATCTCAGGCATATTAATACGTCAAATACGCAGTTTAATCAAAATCGTTAGAGCCTTTTTTGAGAAAATCGATAAAAACATAAAAAGTTATTAAATAAAGTACCCCCTCCCTTTGAGCAATTTAGATGAAACACACACACACACACACACACACACAGACCATTTCGCGGGACTTGGTCATTTGGACTCAGGGGACCCCAAAACGTGTATTTCCGTTGAAAACCGGAAGTCGAAATTTTTCACGATCGCAATACTTCCACTTATTATATATTTCATATATAGGTAAGTGAAAGTAATAATATTTTATCTTTTACAGCGTCCTTCTGTTTATCCGGAGAGTCGGTTAAACGTGAGCCGGTTAAGCGGGAGTATACTGTAATTGCTAAATGTGAGAGTGCTATTTTCTAACGCTACGATTAATTCTAAATCAGACAAAACCACATTTATAGAACCTAAGCACGACAGGACTTACATTTGCTGTAACGTGACACAGTAAGTAGTGGACCACGTGCTGCGGAGGGGCCTAACCCAGGCGTTATCTCAAAACTGGTAGGTTTTAGGGCTTCAAAACACAAACCCAGTTTAGTTCTTGTAGAACTAAACTGGGTCTTAATTTTCGTACCGCAGTTTATAAAACCCAATTTGATTCGTTTCGATCCGTTGAATCACTACATTTAGGTCGATATTTTATTTTAGACCAAAAAATGAACAATGAGAATGCGATTGGCAAAAGCTCCGTGAAATTCTGAATCCAACGATACCACATTCATGGCATTTGAGCACGACAGGACCTTATAATTCATGAAAAACCGATTTTTAGGCTTTGTGAAATAATATATGTGGGATTAATTTAATCATTATTGTGGATAACCATCCTTGTTTTTAAATTATTTTAAATAATTTACTTTCGAAGAGAAAAGATTTGGCTCCGACGGGAATCGAACCCGGGTCTTCCGCGTGACATGCGCGGTATGCTAACCATTGCACCACGGAGTCGCTTCTTTTCTCTCTAAAGTAAATTATTCAAAAATAATTTAAAAAACAAGGGTGGTTATCCACAATAATGATTAAATTAATATAAAATAATTTAAAAATTGACGAGGGTCAAGAGATGGCCAAAGTTGGACAAAAATTGTCCACCTCCCGTAAATACTCTTAAAACTTGCGAGATCGTGGGAGAGGTGTCAGCGAAGAGGAGGATTTGGCGCCGTTTGGAAAGCGACTCCGACGTGGTGCAATGGTTAGCATACCGCGCATGGCATGCGGAAGACCCGAGTTCTGTTCCCGGCGGAGCCAAATCTTTTCTCTTCAAAAATAATTATTTAAAATAATTTAAAAACAAGGGTGGTTATCCACAGTAATGATTACATTAATCAATATATATTATCAAGTAAAGTGTGCAATGTGCGTGCCGAATAGGCTCAAAAACGACTGCACGTACTATCAAGAATGTTATGTCCTCGTGTTGTCACGATGAAGAAGGTTTCAGTTTTCATTTTAACTGTGTAATGTTGAAGGGACAAAGGCTGTAATTTTAAGCCTCTCGCTACATGTAATTAACCCCTCTAATAAACCCAGGCGAGTTAACGAATGAAAAAATTTAGTTCGAGATTTGGAAGCCAGGAGCGATAGCTAAACCCAATTCATAAGTTTATCGTCCCTTAGTTCCGTTTGTTATGGTTTTAGCTTCAGCTGTTTTCTTTAAATTACACGAGATTATGTATAAATAATTATTTTTTCCTTTTTATTTTTAAATAAGGTCATTACATCTTTGCAATGAATTGAAATTAAAAATAAACATAACCAACTGCATTCCCAAGCGAATTAAGTTTTACAGAAGAGGAAAGAATTGGTCGAAACATTGTCTTGAATCAATATACAATATAAGAGTAAATTTACAAAAATTGCTTATTAGAGTAGTGAGCGAATAAAAACTAACACTGAATAAAATGGGTAACCTATAGATAATATGAATAAAAGATATAACCTAATGGAATATATATCGAAAATAAAGTGTTCATATAATATTTCTGTTCTGTTCGTAAATTTTCAACCGAATTCGAAAAAGGAGAAGTTACTCAACTTGATAAGGATGCGGTATCATCATGAGAATGGTCTCAATGGAATCCGAACATAGAAACCATAAAAACTGGTACATACCAGGACATATTTGCTGCCAAAATAATTGTTCTTAATCTAGAAAAGGGAAGAAAACGCATTGAGAGGACCGCATTAATAGGATCTCTGATACTCAAACCATATAAGGGCGGACTCAGAGGTTTCGAAACTTACCACTAATACTAAAATGAAGTTTCAGGATGGTACAAATTTCGTTTTAATCATGATTAGTTTTGGTCTATTTTTCTGTACTATTACATTTTAAAGTTATTCTTTCATTCCATCTATTCCACAACTCCCTGAGCGAAGCCAGGCCCAACAGCTAGTATAAAATAATTAAAAAATTGACGAAAGTCTAGAGATGCCCAAAGTTGGACAAAAATTGTCCACCTCCCGTAAATACTCGATAAACATGCGAGATCGTGGGAGAGGTGTCAGCGAAGAGGAGGATTTGGCGCCGTTTGGAAGCGACTCCCCACGGAGTCACCACTGCAATGGTTAGCATACCGCGCATATCACGTGGAAGACCCGGGTTCGATTCCCGGCGGAGCCAAGCTTTAAAAGTAAATTATTTAAAGAAGAAAATGTTAGAGGTCATCTAAGCGATGAAGAAAATAAGCAATAACAATTTGGTGAAGGAACAGTCGTGAAAGATAAATTAAATGAAGTTCTTACAGGATTATATTTAATGCTGCTGAAACTGAAATCATTTTCTGCAAAAACAAGATAAAAGTATTTCAATAAAAAGCTTGAACTGGTCAAAGCACAGGTTAAGAAAATAAGTAGTTTCTTGTGAAATTAGGCGATTCTCAAAG
The DNA here is from genome assembly GCA_911387785.2 of Aelia acuminata. Lineage (NCBI taxonomy): Eukaryota > Metazoa > Arthropoda > Insecta > Hemiptera > Pentatomidae > Aelia > Aelia acuminata. The sequence goes on along the minus strand of OU426978.1, from coordinate 154,774,618 downwards.
TGAATCTTCAGGTGGAAATAGATTTCAGCTGTATTAATTAGTATTTAAAGCGCTTTTAAAGTTAATTTTACTATACTACACTCTAATCGAAATATAACTCTTATAAGGCAATAACTCAGCAATATTATTTTATCCTTAGATATAAAATTATTTTAATAGGCTTGGAATATTGTATGGGGGCTAAAATGACCCAAGTGGTTGAAAAGCCCATTTTGTTATAAATAAATAGATAAATAAATAGGCTTGGAGGGGGTTTTTAGTCATACCGAAATGTACAAATCACACTGAGTTGAATTAATTTTATTAGATATATGGATATATTATTGACCTTTGTATGAGGATGTTTTAGAGACATTTCAACTGTATTAATTTGTATGCGCCACATTTAAATAAAATTCTGCATAAAATGCAGAATTAATGAATAAATTTTGAAAGCTCCAGTTCAATTAATACCAATTCGATAGAGGAAAGTCTTAACACGTACAAGTTGGTTTTGAGCTCAAGTCTTCATCGGATTTCAAGAATCTTAAAAGTTCAAATGACCATAATTCTGAAACTACTTTTTGGAATAGGGTAAAAATTGGCATTTTTTCTAATTTCTGTATGTACTTAATACCTACAAATTTTTATCAAAATGTGAGGGGGGAGGTAAAATTTTGAACTTCGGCTGGATGATTTGACATGGACTGGCCCTTATCTGATAATGCTCGTTACTGGGATAATCCTTGATTACTATCTCCAAGGCCTTTTCTATGTTTTTAATGGTATTTTATACGCTTGAATGTTTTAAATAGTTAAATTAGTTAAATCGTTTTACCTGTATTCGTGCCTGGATAGATGACGAACATACTTCTCAGGGGGTGAATCGCTATCGCTGTTCTGTATGGACACAGACCTGACAGTTGTATGAGAAACAGTCGTAGCTGGCATTGTAAACTCAACATAAGCATATTTGGCCAATTCATCGGGCACCTGATCATATGATGTCAGCTGCAGTCTAACCACTAAGTTATGTGTTGTATACGCTCCTGCAAACCATAATAACAATTGAAAGAATAAAACCATTTACATTTATTAAAAATCATTTTTACTTTCACGTACCTATACATGAAATATATAATAAAGGAAAGTATTGCGATCGTGAAAAATTTCGACTTTCGGTTTTTAAGGGGAATACATGTTTTGGGGTCTCCTGAGTCCAAGTAACCAAGTCCTGCGAAATGGTCTGTGTGTTTGTGTGTGTGTGTGTGTGTGTGTGCGTGTGTGTGTTTCTGTGTGTGTTAACAGACTAGCTCAAAAACTATAAAACCGTACGAACTTGAAATTGGGTGTTTGATATATGTATATGCCCGCGACGTGACAGCAAAAATTTCATCAAAATGTGTCAAACGGAGGTGGTACTTTCTTTATTAACATTTTACGTTTTTTTTATTTTCTCAAAAACGGCTGTAACTGTTTTGATCAAACTGAATATTTGACTTATGTATATGCCCGTGATGTCACTGCCAAAATTTATTTCCCGTTTTATCACTGATGAAAGTAAAAACTTTTATTTTACTTTAGAGAATAAATACGTGATGGTCAAATAATAATAATTTAAAGCATTTAAGGTGTGAAAAAATATGGTGTAAGATAATCTTTAATTAATTATATTTTAGTTTAGAAACTTTAATTCCATAATAGATTTCTGAATGCATTATAAAGTGATTTTAAGGAACTGTAGTTCTCGGTTTCCAGAAAGACATAAGAGACAAACTATACTACGAGTTTGTGGATATAAATGCGGGAAAATGTGTGAAGTCGAGGAATGGGGTATACATATTATCAAAACGCGTTGATTTCTAATCTAAATAAGTTCGTAAGGTTCGCGCAGGAGTTAGCTAATGTTATATTAAAGGGGCTTATTTGATGCTCTGCAACTTTTATCTAAAATATTATTCATTTAAACTAGCTGTTTTGAGATATAAGCGTTGGAACACGGTTTCTACTAAAATCGTCAAAATTACAGATTTTTGAGTTCCGAATCTAGCTAAATCACTTAACCGATTTTTACTTCAAACACACCATTATAAAGAGGAAACAGTACTTGGTGATGTGTATTTGGTGATTTAGTGATTATTGGCCATTAAGCGTTAAATAGGTTTTAATTACTTTGTCTCCACAAGAGTGAGATAATTTTTAAATTAAGAAGCTCGTTTTACACAAAATTTGATATCCTACAACTATTATAAGTAACATTTTTTATTTGGAGTGCCCTCTTCAAATTGGAGGCTTTGGAACATGAGCGTAATTCATTTTTCCGCTAAAATGGCAAATATTGCAGGATATTTAAATTGATTTTGGCTTAACGATTTTAACTTTAAGTAACTCAGTCAATGTGAATGCCCACTTATTTTAAAGAGATTACAATTTTCTCTGCGACAATGTTTTTTGAGTTATGGGCGAAAAATTGAAAAAAGTTCGAAAATTTCGATTTTGTTTTTGTCTATAAAAGTTGATGACAACCGATCTGAAGTGGTAGACGTTCACAATTTTTATCCATAAAATAAGTACTTTCGTCCAATAAGATGAAACGCCTTCTTCAAATCGGACACTTTTTTGGTCCTCAGTTCCCTACTATAATAAACAAGGAGGAAAATGAGGAATTGAACTGAGAAAGTACAGTAATGACCTCAAACGTATATTTTTATAGTTGTCATTTTAGTATATATTTTTTATCATTTGTTATCTTAAATTATTTTATTTTTCAAGAGGAAAGATTGGGCTTGGCCGGAAGTCGAAACCGGGTCTCCCATGTGACATACACGCTACGCTAACCACTGCGCCACCGAGCTCGCTTCCAAGCGGAGCCAATCTCTCCTTTTCATTGATACCTCTCCCCCGATCTCGTAAGTTTTGCGAGCTTTTACGGGGGGTGGACAATTTTTGTCCGATTTGCGGTATCTCTTGACGTCAATTTAAATTATTTTATATTACTTTAATCATTTTCGTAGATAACCATCATATTTTAATGTGAGCTCGTTGGCGCAGTTGTTAGCGTACCGTGCATGATTAGTAGACCCAGGTTCGACTCCCGGCCGAGCCCAATCTTTTCTCTTCAAAAATAAAATATTTAAAAATCATATAAAATTAAAATGATTAAATTAATATGTTATCTTAAGATTTGTTTTCCAATTAACCAACATTTCTTTTATTCCAATTTTTCATTGTACAATAGTAATAACTACAGGCTTAAATCTTTATTTCTTTTTTACATTTTATTTTACGTTAATCAATTAATTTTTATTTTATATTGCCACAACTATCTATTACTGTGCCTCTTTACTTTAACCCATACTCCTTCACCCTTCTCAGATCGATTTCAATTATTTTGACCATATGAGTAATATGGTTTTATCCTGCCACGTTAATATAATGCAAGCACCTTGTGAGTTGCTAGACTACTATTTCTTCTTCAACGACGCTAAAACTCATGAAGAGTTAAGAGCCTCCCGCAGTCGGAGCAGCCAGTCTTCTCTGTTTAGTGCACCTGCTCTTCAATTTCTTTAATTATTTCGGAATAAATTGAAGAATTTCTTTTATGGATTTCTCCATGTTGGTATGCATTATTGAGTTAAACCTTTTTATAGCAATCATGCCAGCACATAAAGGATTACCAGATCTCGATTAAGTTCGATTACTAGGTTATTTGGGATGCTGATTTGAAAATAATATCGATATTAAGGTTACTCGGTCCGGTATAGATATATTACAACTTACGCGATTTTACCGTATTCACATATTTATTTGAAAATACGGCCTTGTTAACAGACTTAGTTATTATTTTCAATTTTTTTGAGACTAATCACAATTTTCCATGCGAATTTACATATTTGTATTTACAGAAGAATTCGCGAATACGACTATTCGTTCACACCTGGAATAGGAATTTATTTGTATTCACTCTTGTAAATTTATTTGTATTCCTATTCACAAATATTGTGATATATATTTATTTTATTTAACCATAATTTGTTTTAGGGAAGAACCTGTACAAATGGAGTTGAATTATATAACATTTTAAAGTACATTTCTTTTACAATTTCAAACAACGATAAAAATTCATTCATGCAATACTGCATAAAATATTTAAAAATACAAAATATAAAAATACAAATTAAAATATTAAAATTTCAGTTAGCCGTCAAAAGTTGCATTAAGATATTGAGTTAAAATAAGCAAAAATATTAAAATATTACTATCATAACTAAACTTTACAGTCGTATACCTAAAATAAAAAAACACATTAGATTATTGAGGAAAACTATTTTAACCAAGCATATCCCTGCCTGTAATTTGATATATTTGACGTGAAATTGTCATAATTCTCATTTCAGAAAAAAAAATCTACAATCACTACTATCACTTAGCGGTCTAAGTATATCCAGCTTATTATCCATTCCCTGAAACGTTCTAATATGCGAATATATTAGACAATCAAATAATACGTGGTGTTATTATGTTAGGTAGAATGTTTCGTTGGCCTCATAATTGCACATTTTGCATTCCGTTTGTGGGTTAAATCTAACAATCTTGTTATTTACCGATATCTTAATTATATATTTCCCAGAGAGAATCATCTGAATATATAACCGAATATGTTTTAAGTTAGTAGGCATCAACAAATATTGGGGAATTCCGGAACTGTTTTAAACTAGGCTAGGCCAGACCACTATATCTGGACATCTCCAACTGCTTCTTGTCATCTTCAATTAAGTATGGTTCATACTTTTTTAGAATCCTATTGATATTAGCTTTAATACTGGCAGGATTTTTTTCGAATATCCAATAACCCTCATCAATAGTATCAAGGAGATGTTTCAGCTGAGAGCACAAATTATACTTGGACTCTGAGGGGTCAGATGGGCACACCTTCCATTGTAGCATCTCAAAACATATTTTAGGGTATCTGATATCCTCCATTTCTAAAATTTTGACAAACCATTTGAGCGTGTATTTTAGTACATAGTACCCAATATGAATAGTATCCGTTTTCAGATTGATTAAAAAAGCGGGGGTGGTTTTGCATAAAGAAAATGTTCTTTTATAGAAATTAATGTTTACATTTTCAAGTAGATTCATATAATGCAGACCCCACACCCCCATATAGTAAAGCTGTATTTATGACTGTTTTTTTTAAACTTCTCTCTTCCATGCCATGAAGTGAATTTGAATATTTTAATTTCTATTATTATCATTTAATATTATTGTTTGTGAAATTCTACTTCTTTCTTAAGCAGGGTAATGAAACTAGGTAGGATGAAAAATGTAGTTGTAAAATACAAAAGTAAATATATATAAAAAATTAAAAGTATAAATACACTATATATATATATATATATATATATATATATATATATATATATATATATACACATATATTAAAATAAATACATATATTATGTCGGTTTAATTTTTTTTTTTTATAAAATGTTTTTTATTCCAAACTTTTTAGTTGAAGAAGATAATAAATGTAGAAAACCGTACGTTGGTTTAAAAAAAAATTCGAAATCATTTTACGCTCTACCACGTTCGTACAGAAAACTCTCACACAGAAAACTGGGAAAGCGGTGCGTGCATTATACAACTTTCAACACACTACATTTTATGATTATAGATTTATTTTTTTTTAAATAAAGATTAATGTTTTATTGGGAAGGGAACACATAAAATGTTTTTCCACATTGACAATATTTTTCCTTTGCTAAATATTGTCATCAGTACTTGTCATTTACATACATCATCAGTGTTTCGAAATATGTTGAGTTAAATATACATAAATCCGACCATTCCAAGATGAAGTAGGTAATCACTGAACAGTAGAGATTTTGGCCGGTTTTGGACAAGATATCGTTAATGGAGAATCGATGAATAAATTGGAAAGTAATTTTGGAATTATGATCGCATGAATATCCTTCTGAATACACTACTCCGGTAGGGACCGTTAATTTTGCTTTATTTAAATCGATCGTTGGAAAAGTAGTGATTAAACAACATCATTGGATAGAAGTCCCAGCAAAAACGGGGGAGCCAGACTGCCCCGCTAGGATAGAAGGGATTGGGACTCTTTTTATGCTTAATTTATTATTACGAAGGATATTATTATTCTCGATACTACACTACTGATTTAATTCAAAAGGTTGAGTCAATTATGTTCGTAATTCCTTTCAATGAATTTTTGACTAAATTTATTACCGAAGTACTATGAATTATATCCTTCGTAATAAAACATTATTCAGAAAATAAATTGCTAAACATTGTTGCTTCAATTCTAATGGCGTAGCATTTATGATATCAATCATTTTCATGGCTGCCAAATTTTTGCTGTGAGGACTTTCATACAATGAGGTTGTTTTCTGGGAGATATCAAGTTTTATTTTCCAGTTTTTATTGATGGATGAACATCAGCAAAAGCCTCAGTAGTTGTAGAAACAAAATTAAAAACCGACAATAGTAATCCGGTTGACATTACAGAAGTGTCACCCATGAAGAATCAGCACAAGATCTCCGACATGATATTCAGCAGTGACCGAGTGTATTCGGAAGAAGACAGATGTATCCGAATCCTTTGGTTAGTCAACTGAAAATAAGCTTTTCCAGGAATTATTGTATTCCTTTTTAATGTGCATAGCGAGCAAAAGGCAGAAATCAAAATTTAATTTAAATTAATAATGGCTACGATTTTAAATTTAAACGAACCTTCGGGAACTTGAAGAAGTCTTAAATTCTGCTTTAAAAAGGTTATCAATACTCAGTCTTTCTTGGAATTCCACGAATTTTGTGGTATTATGACTATGGTGTCCAACCGTCGATTAGATCTAAATTAAGAAGATTTACTGTTATCGGTGAATATATATCTATCTATTATGCTAATATCGCTATTTATAACGACAGCGATATTATATTCTGCTGATATTATCTTTTTTTACATCTATTGTTGAGGAATTAGTTAAGGTTATGTTTAGGTTGGTTCCAACAAGCAATTAAAACACATCGATAACTAACAGACTGCTCATGTTCTCCCCCCCACTCTTTTGATTCTGAATTTGATTGGTTGGTTTTCCTATTTGATTCATCCAGCAGTAAAACAATATTGAGATTCGTTAGTTATCAATTAGTTTTAATAGCTTGTTGGAGCATACCTTATGTTATATATGCCATATATATGTTTTTCCAATAAGTAAACATTTTGAGCGATAATTAAATAATTATTTTTATGTTTTTACCCGATAACTTCTTAAATAAATTAAGAACCCAAAAAAGGTTTAAATGGGGCCTCCTTGGGAAAATACTCAACAAGATGCAAAAGGTTTCGTTGCAATTGGTCCATCCATCTCTGAGTAATCGGTGAACATACATAGAAAAAAAAAGCCCCAAAAAAAAGTCACATAAGTATCGAATTGAGTAACCTCCTCTTTCGTTCGAAGTCGGTTAAAAAGTACATATTTATTAAAAAATAAAAGTATACAAAATAGTGAATAATATATTCACTAATCAAATAAATAAAATAGGAAATAAATTAAATTTCTAAGAAAAATGAAGGAGAAATTAATGAAAATTTATTACATAATGATATTATGTTGTTAAAATCGTATACGAGGATTTTAAGAGGCATTGTAAACGCAAAGATTTTGAGCCTAATATGATATAAGGAACAAGGTTCTACAAACTTAGAGCTTATCAGACCTCTCATTACATGATTTTAAACATCGCGATGAACTTCACCAAACGCAGACGGAAATAGTTATTAAGAAAATTCTATGTGCAAATTCTTTCGTGAGCTGGTCTTTTCTCCATATATGTACTCTTTTTATCACTATCTTTTAGTATACATATTTGAATATGAAGCTGTTTCGATTTCCTTAATTGTATTCTTTTTGCCAGTATTATGGTTATTGTTTACTTAGAGATAATTTATAAAAATCAACAAAAATATAAAAATCAACAGAACCGCTAAATTTCTTTCTCATTTTTTTATGACATAAGTATTTGTTTGTTGAAGTTATTCTATTTCTTTTATTTTCTTTCTTTTCGCATGTTTTATTATTGTTAGTTATTAATTTTTCAGAGAAGTGAAATGATGTATTTAGATTAAAATGTAGAATTTAGATTGGTCGACTCTGGACTGACGGTCTAATAGACCATAGTTCTATATCCGAATTATTTTCTGAGCTAAAATCCAAGAAATCTAACATACTATCACAAAAGTAGCCCCTGCCTTCGCCAAACTGCTCACAAACAAACACAGATACTGCTCTCCAATGTGCGCGGTCTATACGCAGTTTTTTTTCGTGCCGCCTGCCCTGCTCTGCGTCGCCTGTGTGAAACAGTTCAATGTGCGGCTTACTAGGACGGGCACATTGAGACACTCGCGACCCAGAGCATTTTTTGTGAAACGTGAATTAGATAGGAACCGTGCACGGATTGGGACGCAGAGCAGGGCAGCGCAGTTTCCTATCTAACTACACGTAGTACAAAAACTGCTCTGCGTCGCGAGTGTCTCAATGTGCGTTCGATCTTAGAGACGCACTATTGAATTGCAGCTCTTCGTTAAATATCAAATAACAAATTTTATTACAAAACAAATTTATTTCGATAATAATTAATTACCTTGTCCCTCTTTAGGCAAGCGAGGCATTCTCCAAACGATTGATCGATGCTGATGTTCGTACTTTGCTACTCCAGATGTTGCTTCCATTAACGATGGCTCCAAATTATCCACTGCTCCAAGAAACCTTTCAATACCTTTTACTTTCCCTGTCCTGTAATGTTTAAAGTAAAAGTAATAATAGTCTAGATAGTGGATATATGCTATAAAACTTCTAGTAAAATATGAATTGCAGAAAGTCTAGGCAAAAATAAAAACCTAATAATGATTGGTTTCAGTAGCGCGGACGGGGGGACGGGGAGTTATGCCCCTGGACCTACTATTCAAAGGGGCCTCCCTCAGGATTTCTAGGTTTGGGATCAGAAACATCTACGCTTATTACTATATTGTGTGAAGATTGTATATAAATAATAAATATTGGATCTACGAACTGCCGTGGACAGGCAGAAGCTCAGACGTGCACCAGGTTTAGATGCCATTGACGCGGCAATTCTTAAAAATAGTATGCCTTTGATTGAAGATTTTCTTTTGTCTATCTTCAATTACTGTTTCGGTAGGGGATATTTCCCGAAACAATGGAAAACTGCCGATGTTAGACTTATCTGCAAAGGAGGAGGCAAGGACAAGCAAATGGCTAAGTCTTATCGGCCTATTTGTCTCCTACCAGTCATGAGTAAGGTATTGGAAAACCTGGTACTGAAGAGCCTACAGCCTGTGCTAAGGAGAGCAAGCCATCCGAAAAGGAAGGGTGACCGCTGATGCTCTGCTGCGAGTACGACATGACGTGATTGAGAAGGCGGAAAGGTATGTTATGTTACTTCCCTTTGACATATCATCCGCCTTCGATAGTGTCTGGTGGCCATGTGTCCTGCAGCAGCTGCAGAAGTACGAGGCTCCTAGTAACCTATATGAACTGATGAGAAGCTACCTCCATGAACGCCACGTGAAGATACGGGGTTGCTTCTACGAATATGAAGACATCGTTGAGAGGGGCTGTCCACAGGGCTCTGTTCTCGGGCCTCCTCTGCGGAAGCTTGTCTTCGATGACATTCTAGGAGTTCTCGAAGAACAGCGGTTCCCCGCGTACGTCGATGATTTAGCAGTCGTGGTGCCGGCCGATAGCAGAGCTATGCTCAAACAGGAAGCCGAACGTTGCGCCAGCCTTTTTGGAGAATGGTGTGGGAGAAAGAAGATGAGGATGGCTGCAGCAAAGACTCAGACTATCTTGCTGCGTGGTAAGACAAGTAGAGCGAACCCTATTATCTTAAACGTACAAGATGAAAGAATCCATCTGAGTGAGGTGGTCAGTTATCTAGGAGTGAAGATACGAAGAAGCTTCGACGTGACACCTCATTTAGATCATTTGAGAAATAGGTTAACCGTAACGTTAAACGGACTTCACCGCCTAGCAGGTGCTTTATGGGGCCACAGATACCCAGCTACCATGACAATTTATCGGTGCGTCATATTAGGTATACTGAGATAAGCCTCTCCTGCTTGGTATAGGAATCTCTCACACCGACAGAAGAACAAGCTGGCGACAATTCAGCGCTTAGCTCTGCTACGAGTCACTAGGGCCTACAAATCAGCGTCCCATGAGGCGGTGCAATTACATGTAAGGCGGTACAACAATGTTGTAATGTAAGAAATAAATAGTTGTTATGCATAAAACTATTTAAAATATAACAGGTCGACAATGAAATAGACTCTTTTTACACGGTGTCAGATCTGTGACTGATTGATGTGGCGTTGCATAGTTGGACAATTTGTGATTCAGCGGCCAAAAATCTACAACTCCTAATAATCCTAGTATTCTTTCACGTTTTTATTTGTATTTCCAAGCAGGGTTTAGCTAATGTTGTGTGTAAGTAACTTGTTTCTTGCTAAATTTGATGCTCTGCAACTTTTATCTAAAACATTTTTCATTTAAACTAGATGTTTTTGAATTATAGGCGTTGGAACACGTTTTCCACCATAATCGTGAAAATTATAGATTTTTGATGTTCCTAACCCGGCTAAAACACTAAACCGATTTAAACTTCAAATATATCATTCTATTTGCAATAGTTTAGCCTCTTATAGTAAGAAGAAAGCAATACTTTGTGATCTGTATTTTCCGAATTATTTGCGAGAAACTGAAAAACTGAAATAACTGAAAATAAATCCCAAAAATTTTACGGATTTTAGACCACAGGGAACTAAATACGTTCACGTTTTAATTACTTTGTCTCTTCAGAAGTGGGCTAATTTTAAAATTAATGAGCTCGTTTTACACAGAATTTGATATTCTACAACTTTCTTACGTAATATTTTTTATTTAAAGTAGCACTATTCAAATCGCAGGCTTTGGAACATGAGCGTGATTCATTTTTCCGCTAAAGTGGCTAAATCGACAATAGGTTTTGGAGAAAAGTCTTAACCGATTTTAACTGGGAGGACCTCAGTCGATACGAAATTTAATGCCCTTTTATTTTAGAAAGAACACAATTTCTTCTGGGATAAATCGTTTTCGAGTTATAAGCGAAAAATTGAAAAAAGTTCGAAAATGTCGATTTTGTTCACCTATAAAATTTGATGGCAACCGATCTCAGATGGCAACAGATTTGATGGCATACGTTCACATTTGTTGTCTATGAAATGGGATAAATCGTTATTAGTTAAATTTTCAAAAGCCAAACCGTCATAAGTTCAGTGTTTGCGGTTCGCGAGAGCCTAAAAGTGTTTTTAAGAGCCTAAGTCCAATAATAAATGAATGTATTTTATTGAAATAGACAGTGAAAATGATCTTGTGTTTATTTGTTTTTCGCGTTCGAGGCAGTCATCTCTCAGGTACCGAAATAACTAACAGAAATATTGTGTAAAAAAATTGCTGTATATGAAATAATGCTGTTGGGCTCACTCTGATGGTCTTTGACCAAGAGTATAAATTTAAAAAAAAAAAAAAAAAAAAAAATTGTGTATTGTATTTTCCAAATAATGAACATTTTCCAATGACACTTTCCCCATACAGACATTACATTATTTAAAAAAGAAATTCAAATTTCAATGTTTGCTGATGTTCATCTATCAATAAAACCTGCAAAATAAAAGTTAATATCTCCCAGAAACAATGTGGTTGTGTTATATTATTATGGCCGAACTTCGTCGTTTCTTAAATCAGGAAACAAAGTGTAGAAGGCTCTCACCTTTTATTAATCGGATAAAACCAAATAAGGCTATTTTTTCGCTTCCTCTTCAATCGACGACGAAATAACAATAATTTAGAATTGGTTCTCTATTTATGTTACACCTAACACTATTTAAAATATAACAAATCGACAATGAAATAGACTTTTTTTGCACGATGTCAGATCTGTGATTGACTCATGTGGCATTGCACAGTGGAAAATTTTGTGATTCAGCGGCCAAAAATCTACAACTCCTAAATAAAGTACCTTAGTCGAATAATTCTTTTTTTATGCATGAGCATGAGATTATCTTTATTAGTGAGAATAAATAAAAAACATTTTATAAAAAAAAATTAAACCGACTTCGAAAACCTGGGAACCAGTAAAAATAAATGCACTGAAAAGTATGAAATAATTACCTTCTGATTTTTATGAATACAAAGGAAAATTGAAAATTGTATGAAAAGCGGAGAAGTGCAATAAGACAAATAATTTTATTTTTATTTGTACAAATACACACTAATTGTTATTCAAATTGTGAAATTAAAATATTAAACAATATGTTCAATACAACACAATCTTTTCGGAGGCGGCGCAAATATAGATGACATGTTACCGATACAATTCCATTAGTAGGCATTAAAATCAATAGATGAGAAGAGAAAATCCATTTTACGATTTTCATAATGTCTAGTGTTAACAATTTTAAATTTTGCGCCGCCTCCGAAAAGATTGTGTTGTATTGAACATAGTTTTTAATATTTTAATTTCACAATTTTAATAACAATTAGTGTGTATTTGTACAAATAAAAATAAAATTATTCGTCTTGTTGCATTTCTCCGCTTTTCAATTTTCCTTTGTATTCATAAAAATCAGAAGGTAATTATTTCATACTTTTCAGTGCATTTATTTTTACTGGTTCCCAGGTTTTCGAAGTCGGTTTAATTTTATTTCATACTTTTTAGTTGGAAATGATAAAAAATGTAGAAAACCGTAAGTTGGGTAAAACAAATTTAGAATTTTTTTATGCTCTACCACCATTTCAATTTTATGAATACACACAGAAAAGCTGTGTATAATACAACATCTACACTCTACCTTATATGATTATAATTGGAATTATTTTTTAATAAGATCAACGTTGAGTCAATTATGTTCATTATTCCTTTAGATGAATTTTTGACTAAATTTATTAGCAAAGTACTAAGAATAATATCCTTCGTAATAAAAAATTATTCAGAAAATAAATTTCTTCAATTCTAGTGGGGTAGCATTTATGATATTAGCATTTTCATGGCTGCCAAATTTTTGCTGCGGGGACTTTCATACAAAGAGATTGTTTCTGGGAGATATTAACTTTTATTTTGCAGGTTTTATTGATAGATGAACATCAGCAAACATTGAAATTTGAATTTCTTTTTTAAATAATGTAATGTCTGTATGTGGAAAGTGTCATTGGAAAATGTTCATTATTTGGAAAATACAATACACAATTTTTTTTTTTTTTTTTTTTTAATTTATACTCTTGGTCAAAGACCATCAGAGTGAGCCCAACAGCATTATTTCATATACAGCAATTTTTTTACACAATATTTCTGTTAGTTATTTCGGTACCTGAGAGATGACTACCTCGAACGCGAAAAACAAATAAACACAAGATCATTTTCACTGTCTATTTCAATAAAATACATTCATTTATTATTGTACTTAGGCTCTTAAAAACACTTTTAGGCTCTCGCGAACCGCAAACACTGAACTTATGACGGTTTGGCTTTTGAAAATTTCGGCAACCTAAGAAAATCGAATATTTAAATTTCTTTCGATTTAAAAAAGATCGATCGAAACCTCAAAATCAATGGAAATTGTCTTAAGACAGTCTGGCTCTTTGATAAAGCTTTATTCTACTACATTTCAGTTAATACACAGCAAACAATTACAACTCACAATTTAGGCAAGTGGAAAAGTGTAAAAAATCGAAAAATCAACTGGAAAATGAATGATGGAAATAATTCCTAATAAGTGCCTATCTTAAAGATTTTTATATCTAAACTCTCCTATCCAGACAATAGCAAAGCATGTGTGCCACCAGCTAGCAACGTAAAAAAAAAAAAAAAAAAATTAGGCAATTAGCCATCATAGATGAAATTGGTGATGAAATAAACTAATATTGAAATTATTTAGCAGAACGTAAATTATTTCGTAACTTGACATGCCCCTAATATTTTTTCGAGCTACATTTGAGCTTAGATAGCAGATTTTCGTCTTCTCAAAATAAATGATTTGGCACTTACAGCCTTTCTAATTTATTCTAGTTACAGAAACAAAATTAGAAACCTATAGTAGTAATCCGGAAAACAACAGAAGTGTCGCTCCATGAAGAATCGTCACAAGATTTCATGATTACATTGTATATTAATTAGACCGAGTGATTCCGGAAAAAGACAGAGGTGCCTGAATGTTAAGGCTCCCAAATCAACTGAAAATAAGCTTTTCCAGGAATTATTGTATTCCTTTTTAACGTGCATAGCGAATGAAAGTCGGAAATCAAAATCTAATTTAAAGCAATAATGGCTACGATTTTAAATTTAAACGAACCTTGGGGAACTTGAAGAAGTCTTAAATTCTGCTTTGAAACGGTAATCAATACTCAGTCTTTCTTGGAATTCCAAGAATTTCGTGGTCTTATGTTTGTGGTGTCCAACCGTCGAGTAGATCTAAATTAAGAAGGTTTACTGTTATCGGTGAATATTTTTTTTTTTTTTTTTTATTTTTTATAAATATATATATATATATATATTTATCGGTGAATAAATATATCTATCTAATATATATACTAATAACGCTACAGAAAACGACAGCGATATTAAGTATTTTTTGCGGATATTAAATATCTTTATTGAAATCTATTGTTGAAAAATTAGTTAAGGTTATGTATACGTTGGTTCCAACAAGCACTTAAAACACATCGATAACTAATAGACTGCTCATGTTCTCCCCCCCACTCTTTTGATTCTGAATTTGATTGGTTGGTTTTCCTATTTGATTCATCCAGCAGTAAAACAATATTGAGATTCGTTAGTTATCAATTAGTTTTAATAGCTTGTTGGAGCATACCTTATGTTATATATGCCATATGTTTTTCCAATAAATAAAAATTTTTAGTGATAACTAAATATTTATTTTCATGTCTTTTCCCGATAACTTCTTAAATAAATTAAAAACCCAAAAAAGGTTTTAATGGGACCAACTTGGGAAAATACTCTACAAGAGTAATCGGTGGACATACATAGAAAAAAAAAAAAAAAAAAAGAAAGGCACATACGTATCGAATTGAGTAACCTCCTCTTTCGTTCGAAGTCGGTTAAAAAATATAAATCACATCGCTCTGGATATTTCAAATTAATTTTTATATGAATCCTTTATTTAATAGTTTATTATCATCATTCATAGAGAATTAAATGAGTCAGTATTATTATTAAAGATGAAATTAAAAGCGGATATTTATTCAATATTTCTCAGCCAATATTTTATTTTTAAAATATATTTCAATAACATAAAAATTAAAGCTTCAATAAAAAAAATTTTTTTTAAGAGCTATGAATAGATTTCGTTAAAGATGAATTATTTACTTTCACTTACCTACATATGAAATATATAGTAAGGAAAGTATTGTGATCGTGAAAAATTTCGACTTCCGGTTTTCAACGGAAATACACGTTTTGGGGTCCCCTGAGTCCAAATAACCAAGTCCCGCTAATGGTCTTTGTGTGCATGTGTATGTGTGCGTGTGTGTGTGTGCATGTGTTTGTGTGTGTGTGTGTGTGTGTGTGTGTGTGTGTGTGTGTGTGTGCGTGCGCGCGCGCGTGTGTGTGTGTGTGTGTGTGTGTGTGTGTGTGCGTGCGCGCGTGTGTGTGTGTTTGTTTGTTTGTGTGTGTGTGTGTGTGTGTGTGTGTGTGTGTGTGTGTGTGTGTGTGTGTGTGTGTGTGTGTGTGTGTGTGTGTGTGTGTGTGTGTGTGAACAGACTAGCTCAAAAACTATAGGCCGTACCAAACTGAAATTGGGTATTTGGTGTATGTATATGCCCGCGATGTGACAGCAAAAATTTCATCAAAATTTGTCAAACGGAGGGGGTACTTTATTTAAAGAATAATGTCTATTCTTTACGTTTTTCTCGATTATCTCAAAAAAGGCTCTTACGATTTTGATTACACTCGGTATTTGGTGTATGTATATGCCCGCAATGCGACAGTCAAAATTTCATCAAAATTCATTAATTGGAGGAGGCACTTTACTTAATACATGTTGTCCCATTTTCACGTGTATTTTTTTTAGTTACTCAAAAACGGCTTTATTGATTTTCATCAAACTTAGTATTTGATGTATGTATATGACCGCGATGCGACAGCCGAAATTTCATAAAAATTGGTTAAACGGAGGGGGCACTTTACTTAATAAATGTTGTCTCATTATCACGTGTTTTTTTTTTATTTACTCAAAAACGACTTTAACGATTTTGACGAAACTCGGCATTTGGTGTACGTATATGCCCGCAATGTGACAGTCCAAATTTCATCAAAATTGTTCAATTGGAGGGGGCACTTTACTTAATAAATGTTGTCCCATTTTCACGTGTAATTTTTTTAGTTACTCAAAAACGGCTTTATTGATTTTCATCAAACTTAGTATTTGATGTATGTATATGACCGCGATGCGACAGCCGTGTTTGTGTGTGTGTGTGTGTTTGTGTGTTTGTGTGTGTGTGTGTGTGTGTTTTTGTGTGTGTGTGTGTGTGTGTGTGTGTGTGTGTGAGAGAGTGTGAGTGTGTGCGCGTGTGCGTGTGCGTGTGCGTGTGCGTGTGTGTGTGCTTGTACGTATATGCCCGCAATGTGACAGTCCAAATTTCATCAAAATTGTTTAATTGGAGGGGGCACTTTACTTAAAAAATATTGTCTCGTTATCACATCTTTTTTGTTATTACTCAATAACGGCTTTAATGATTTTGATCAAACTTGGTATTTGATGTATGTATATGTGATAGCCAAAATTGTATTAACCTTATTATGAAAACAAAAACTTTTATTTATTAATAAAAAGATTAATTTTACTTGAGATAGTAAATACGTGATGTGAAATTAGTCCCTTCATAAATAAATTAGCAATGATGAATCGAAACGTGCTGAGAACTACCAAATTGTGCCATACAGATACTCTTTAACTTATGGAGGTATACAAATATAAGTATATACTTAAATGTGGAAAAATGTGTGAGATTGAGGAATGGCGTTTACATATTATCGAAACACGATTTCTAATCTAAGTAAGTTGGTAAGTGAAAGTTGTGTGTTGCGCGCACCCCAACAGCTTTTTTTTTCTATATATTTTTTTTCTTTTTTTTCGGTTGGCTCACAGACCTTGAAGATCTTTAGCCGCCTCAACTAGCCTATTCCACCTCTGTCTATCTTGG
Organism: Aelia acuminata; assembly: GCA_911387785.2. NCBI lineage: Eukaryota > Metazoa > Arthropoda > Insecta > Hemiptera > Pentatomidae > Aelia > Aelia acuminata. Next base: position 154,757,339 of record OU426978.1, on the reverse strand, counting down.
GCGATGGCTTTGCAGTTCACCACTCGATGTTCGGTGGCTTCTTTCTTGATTATATCAGCCCATCTCGTTCTGGGTCTCCCTCGCGGTCGGGTACCGACTACTGTTGCTTTCATCGTTATGTTGAGGAAGCCTGATGGGTTGCATCTTGCCACGTGTCCCGCCCATTTTAACCTCTTAGCTTTCATATCGTGCGCTATCGATTGTTGGGTTTCCCCTATAATCTCTTCTTTAGTCTTTCTTCTCCAGAGTCCCAGTTCATTATCCCACTTTGGGCCTACAATTGACCTTAGCACCTTCCTTTCGAATCTTTCGATTCTTGCTTGTAACGTGCTGGTCAGTGTCCAAGTTTCGCACCCATACATTAGCTATCTATTCAAGGGGCTTTTCGCCGCTTTACCTTCTCAATCGCCATCTGTACATCCAGTAGATCCGACTCCTCTACTACATCGCTGGGATGGTCCTCAGCGTGGTCCATGTGCTCATCCTCTGAGGGATCTTCACTGTTCAGCAGCTGCTCAAAGTAATCCTTCCGGATCACGAGCACTTCGTCTTTGACTGCTGTCAGTTTGCCTTGTTTGTTTTTCATTTGAGTGCTGCTACCCATGTATCCGGTTCTTTCTTTCCTGATGTCAGCATAGAATTCACATATTTTACCGCCCTGCCAGTTATCTTCTATCTCCTTGAGCTTTTGAGACAAGAATTCTCTCTTTGCCTTTCTCAATGTCTTGTTTACTGCTTTCTGAGCAGCTTCGTATCTATCTCGGGATTCTTTGTCTCTTTTGCCTAGGCTGAGGATCTTCAGTGCCCTTTTATCCTCCACAGCCTTACGGCATTCCTCCGTGTACCATTTCTTTGGTTGACGTTTAGCTTGGACTATCACATTGTTCGCTGTCTCCTTCAAGACCTTTTCAATTTCCGCCCAGTGACTCTCAATTGGCGTACTCTCTAGGTCGAGAAGTTCGAATTTATTGGACAGCTCTATTTGGAATCGTGATTGGGTCTCCGGATCCTTTAGTCTTTGGATTTTATATCTTATTCGTTTCAGGTCGCTATCTGTCTTCTGGATTCGTCTAAGCCTTTGGTTAAACTTGACTACCACCAAGGCATGGTCCGAACCAGAGTCGGCTCCCCTAAAGCTCCTCACATCTTGAACGGAGCTTTGGTGTCGCTTGTCGATCAGCACGTGGTCGATCTGGTTCCACCACCTGTCCCCAGGACTTGTCCATGTATACTTATGAATCTCCTTATGCGGGAACATGGTTCTGCTGACTACCAGATTCTTAGCAGCTTACACATCTTACTCCATTTTCGCTGCTCGTTTTATGAAGACTGTGCGATCCAATTGTTGGCCGAAACTGACGCTCCCTTCCGATCTTGGCATTGAAATCCCCAATGACGTCATACTGTTGAATACCATCGTACATTTGCTCAAGTTGCTCATAGAAATCGTCTTTCATATCATCGTCCTTGTCTTCGGTTGGTGCATAAACGTTTATGATGTAGATGTTAAACCATCTTCCTTTGAATCTAAGCACACTTATCCGATCGCTAATAGGGACGAAGCTTGTGGCTTACGATGAAGGCAGTTCCTCCGGTAAAGTTTTGTTTGTTCCTTCCACTTTAGAATATCGTGTACCCATCGATAGTTTTTTCTATATTATTGCACCTAATACATTTTAGAAATAAGAAAAATGGCTATAAAATTATTGGATACAAATTCGTTTTAATATCATCCAAGTTAACTTTATAATTTACCAAAAAAATTTAATTAAATTAATATAAATTCTTTTATTTAGCTATAATTGCTTCTGATTTTTTTCACATGGTAGAGGGAAAAGTGGCTAAAATACCACAATAGAATTTGATCGATCAAATGCGAAAGACCTAAAATATAACCTCTTATTTATTTTCAGCCTGGAATCAGACTAAATCATAAAATATACCCACATCATCCACTGGTATTATTTGACAATGTTTTTTCCCGTTAAAATTCCTAAAAACCAGGATATGTTTAATTTATTTTTTTTTTATTTTTCTTCTTCAGATAGTAATTATTTAAAAAATCTTTTAAAAGGAACAAATGCCTGAAAAATACATGTTTATAAAGCAGAAAGCTAAATAGATAATAATACTGACTCATTTAATTCTCTATGTATGATCCTGTACCTAATAAACTATTAAATAAAGGATTCATATAAAAATTAACTAGAAATATCCAGAGCGATGCGATTTATATTTTTTTATTCTCACTAATAAAACAATTTTATGCTCATGCATTAAGAAAAAAGAAAAGAATTATTGGATTAACTTAATTTGGTCAGGAGTTGTATATATTTTGGCCACTAAATCACAAAATTTTCCCACCTTGCGTCGGTAATTTTACCGCCCAATGTTTATTATTTTAGAGCGGCAGCGGCAAAATTACCGATCGGTAAAAAAAGCCGAGTGTGTTCCCGTCCTAACACGTGTGACGTTTTCAAACTTCACATTGAGATATTTTGTTTTTTTATGATGCCTAAGTTCATTTAAATGTTATCATCGTTTTGCTATAACAGAAAACTATGAAACAAATTTCCATCATTTCTTTTTGAATATGAAAAAATATCTGAAAAGCGAATGTTAAGACAGGGCACACTAAATGGTCAATTCAAATGAGAATCACCCACATAATTTTTTTTTTTGTACTCCAGTGTTATAATTGTTAATTACTTTAATTTTTTTTCGTAATAACGAGAGTAATCAAATTAAAATGTGTAAAATTAATTATTTCTTTGATATTATGTAACTAATTCCAAATACAGAATCAAAGTTCGCAAAAACATGTGATAGAATTAGACGCTGATGAGTAACTATAGTTGTTGCTCTGTAATTACAGTTCATTCACCAATAATTTTTTCTAACTACTGTAGTTTATAGAGACATTGAACAATAAGAAGTTCCATGGGGCCCGGTGAGGCTGTGCGGTAAAGCTCCCTACTCCCATGCCGGAGCTGCGGGTTCGAGTCCCGCCCTGGGTGGTGCTTTTCTTTCTTAGGAGAAGTATCACCCAGTGCCATGGGTGTTAGTATGGGCAGTATAAGGCTTCAGTGGAAGCTTTGAAGTCCCAAAAAAAAAGAAAGAAAAAAAAAGTTCCATGTGTTCCAAGTTTGGTAATACTTTCTACAGCTGGTAAACACACTGCTATCTGTTGGTCACCATGCGAAATACTGAGACCGCCATCTTTCTTCTATTTCCCCTCCTGTTTGAAAAATAACCGTCTTACCTCAGCATTACATCATTTTTACGTCACACACTGTCTCACCCCATCTGAAATTTACACATGAATTTTGTGTCAATCGATATAATTATCTAACTTTTAAAAAACCCGCGTCTCCCTACCCTTTGCTTCATCATACGTCACTTTCTATCCATTTCTCCGACTATTTCGAAGAATCAGTATTCCGAGTCGCTTAATAATTCAAACCTATACCATAACGTCCTTTTTCATTTAACAATTCATTTTTTAAAAACCACTTCGATCACTTTTTTAATAATAAATCCTAGACATTCTATGAACATGAAAGGAGAAAAATTCATCTTAAATAATGGTCAATGCATTGTACATTAAATTATGTAAATAATCGACTGAGTTTTATTTCACTCTGAAAAACCGAATAGATTTATTTGCCAACCTAATAACATGTTTATTTCTAACAAAGGAGACTTAGGACATTTTTGGGGTTTATATGCAGCACATTTAAAAGTTAAATAAGAGTTAACTAATATGCTATGATAGTTAACTCTTATTTATGCTATTGCTATTATGGCAGTGTATAAACAAATTTTATGAAAAAATATTCTTAAAAAACGTATATTTTGAAAACAATACGAGGAAATTTATTTGAAATGGATCAACCATCATGAAATATTTAAGTTGGGTAAGGAACTTATAAGCATAACGAAAAGTTACATAATTACTTGTATTTGGTATGGTCTCAATATTAATATTTTACAGGCTCTAAAATACTAATAATTCGAAAAATGATAACATTTCGATGAAAAGTAATGTTTGATAGATGGAAGGGTGGGGAGACGCGGAATTTTCAAAATTAATCATATGTACAGAAAGTACGATTAATCAATGTTTATTTGCCAGGAATAGGTGTAGGTGGTTAGGGTTGAGATGACGTCACGGTCCGATACTACTAAAAAAATTCTAACCTAGCCATAAATTCGGCCATTAAGGGCTAAGAAGAGAGGTGGTGGGTATGGTAGTTCGCATGGTGACTAACAGATAGCAGTGTGCTTATCAGCTGTCAAAGCAAGTAGGGGAATAGAGAAAGTAGTACCCCAAGTTTTTCCTTAATTACAAACATTGGCGGATCCAGGGGGAGGGGCTGTGGGGGCTGCAGCCCCTCCCTTTGGAAAATCTTTCGTCATTAAAAGATAGAATTTGACTTTCCTTAATGTAAGGAAGCAAGTTAAAGAACAAATAATGTGCAGAACAAGTATAATTTTTGTTGTGGGAAAGGAACATAAAGGTAAAAAAGCTGATTAGCAGATCCAAATCCCCCCAAGGGGGGCTGCAGCCCCCCCCCCTTCAGGACTGCAGCCCCCCCCCTTTACGATCGGCTGGATCCACCCATGATTACAAATAAAGTTAATTAGTGCCAAACCCTGTTTAAAGCATTTAATTCATAAAAAATAAAAATTCAAAGTATAAAAAACAAGGTAATAAAAATAGCTACCTTCTATGTGCCGATTTAACAGAGCCGTAGCGGAAGTGTTTCTCAACTCGAAATTGATATATCCAGCACTCTGGTATAGGGATCCTTACCATGACATCTTCGCAAGGAATCTGTCCTAGCTTTCTACTGGAAAATCCTGGTACTAAAATATCTCCATGAATTTCTACCTGAAAGCATTGAAACCAAAATTATTCCTAAGTTAGGTCATTGTATGCTAAATCAGGAGCGTATAAATTTGAGAAAGAATTGCGATCGTGAAAAATTTCGACTTCCGGTTTTCAACAGAAATACACGTTTTGGGGTCCCCTGAGTCAAATTAACCAAGACCCGCGAAATGGTGTATGTGAACAGTCTAGCTCAAAAATATAAAGACGAGATTGAAATTTGGAATTGACCTGCCCGCGATGTGACAGCAAAGATTTCGTCTAAATCGAGTAACGAGAGGGCACTTTATCACAACATCTATTTTCTCTTTATGATTTCTGAAAAAACGGATCTAACGAATTTGATTAGACTGTTCATGTTTAATCCTAATGAAGCATTCTTTAGTATGAAGTAGGTTTTATCGAAATTGAATAGGTCTGATAGGGCTTAAATGGCAAAGGAAAAAACTTCCTATGAAGTACCTTTAATTCTTTAATATGATTAAAATATAGTACCTTTAATTTAATTATGAGTAAATAACTTCCGTTGTTAATTAGAAATGACTAAACATAAAATACGGAAGGATTTCATAATCAAATAAAAGAATTTTTTTTTTTCGGTTGGCTCACAGACCTTGGAGATCTTTAGATGCCTCAACTAGATTTTTCCACATCTGTGTATCCTGGGCGATGGCTTTCCAATTTACCACTCGATGTTCAGTGGCTGTCAGCCCATCTCGTTCTGGGTATCCCTCGTGGTCGGTTACCGACCACTGTTGCATTCAAGGTCCTGTTGAGGGAGCCTGATGGGTTGCTTTTTGCCACATGTGCCGCCCATTTTAACCTCTTAGCTTCCATATAGTGCGCTATCAATTGTTGGGTTTCCCCAATAATCTCTTCTTTAGTCCTTCTTCTCCAGAGTCCTTGCTCATTATCCCACTTTGTGCCTACAATTGTTCTTAGCACCTTCCGTTCGAATCTTTCGATTCTTGTAAGGTTCTGGCCAATGTCCAAGTTTCGCATCCATTTCTTAGCACGGATTTGATTATAGTTTGTTATGTGGCATATAATCACAAACATGTGCTATGACAGTCCGTTCCAACAATTATAAACTAAGGTTTTTTTGTTTTTGTATAACGTTACACTGCCCCTTTCTTAGAATCATTCCTCCTGGATGTATTATTTTCCATAAGGGCCTGCTCCTTAGCAACGGAAGGTCTCTTCCGTTATGCACTCAGCCTGTCCTCTTTTATCGTGGTTCCACGCAATAGCGCCAAGCGATAATAATGGACGATTATAGGGATACTTGAAAACCCTGAAGATCACATCGTTGAAGCGCTTCTTTATCTCTTATCTATATCAATTGGGGTATATCGTTTCTTCTTGAAGCAATGACGGATCAACGCCTTCAATCACTCTGTCCCGCTTCTTGTATTTCTGTTTCGTTGTCATAGATGATAGTCTTTGTAGCTCCTGTGTCAATCAGCATCATATGCCTCTTGCCGATGACGGTGCCATCCACACATGCGCTGTCGTCATGGTGTCCCGAGGAGGTTACCATTATTGGGGAAGGGTCTTGATGACTGTCCCGGGACGCTTTCATTTTCCGGGTATAGACGTGTCTTATTCTTCCTGAGTCAGGAGTGACCTTTCCTTTGGAGGAACTCCTTATGTGTCCGAGCTCCCCTCAGCTCCAGCACCGAACCGGTCTCCTTTTCCGGAACTCTGAGGCCTTTAAAGCTTCTAAAACAATGTTCTCTAAGTCGTCAGGTATTGCTGGCTCCCCACAGTTCGTGCACCGGAGTGGTCTCCTTCTCTGTGAGTCAAAAGCCTTCACAATACCTGAGATCAAACCTTTTAAGTCTCCGTTTTCTACCTTTGCGGAGTACACGTGGTCCGGGCACATCCATGGCTAAGAGAAGCCTCGGTAGCCGCCTCAAACTCCAATGCTGTGGATATTGCATCCACTAGCAAATTAGGGCGAGCAAGCCGCTCCGCCATGTGAAGCTCCAAGTCTCGCAGGCCACCGACAAAGCCTTGGACCGCTAACTATTCCAACAAACTGTGCTTCCGTGACTAGGGGTTCATTTCTGTTCCCATTTTGTAACGGTTGTGAGTAGAGCCGGTCTCCTGCAACCACCTGGGCCCCTTTTTCTAGCGCCCGTTTTAATCTTTCAAGCTCCTCCTCAAAGCGACTTGCCTCGCTCCTTGTTGATCCAACCTGTCATTCAATTCATCTGACAAGTTACTTAGTATGTCATTTATCTCAGCCGACTAGCTGGCCACTTTGTTTATTATATCACCAGACAGGTCGGTCAGCTTATGATTTATCTCAGTAGACAAACTTGAATTTAGGCTGGATATCTTATCATTAAGCTCAGCCGACTGGCTTGTCAATTTACCATTTACTTCAGCCGACAAATTGTAATTAAGACTATTCATCCTCTCATAAAGCTCAGCCGACGGGCTTGCTAATATATCATTTATTTCAGCCGACAAATTGTTTTAAGCGGCCATTAACGAGCTATCCTCGAACTTTAGTGTTTCAGGATCTATGCCTTGACTCATGTAAAACTCACATAACGGGGCTAATAAGATCGTCTTCGTACCCAGTAGTGTCTAAATCTCTCTCTTCTCTCCCTCTAAACCAAGTCCCTTCTCAGTTCCGTCACTAAAAGTTCTTTAATCCGTTTGCCTGGCATTTTATTTTATTTTAAACCCCACACCTGACACCAGTTGTAACACTTATGTGGGTTAACAATTTTTATTCAAAGAAAAATAACTATTTTCAACACACGAATTATAACAACACAAATATTTAAAAGGTTAGAACAAGTATCACTTTGTAACACGCAGATAACCTATGGTTTATATAATATTATACAACAGATAATCTATATCTTGAGCTTCTCTTTAACAAAGACTTAGACTAACTCTCCAGTTCCATCACTCCTTATATGTAGTCATAAAGAGAACAATCCAGAACCTTCTCGGCCTGCTTCGATGGTACGCTAAAATCGTAGTCACAAACACGAGCTATGACTCCTTTTTCCAACTACTAGTTCGTTCCAACAATAAATATAAAACTATTCCAAACCATATGTTTTTGTTTGACGTTACAATATGTATAATATGGAAAATTCAAGACATAAAAATATTAAGTTTATAATATAGTAGACGGTCAAAAGTAGACCGTCATGGCGCCGGACGAAGGAGACTTCTCAGAAGCAGTTCAGTTTTTTATTGATTTAACACAGCTCAAGTAAAAGGATGCTGTTAAAGAAGGCATATTTCGGCGGATTGACACCTTGAGATTAATATTCGGCCATCTTCGCAGCGAAAACGAGCGACTGGAGAAAGAAGTTGAGACATTATCGAAGCTAACCTCAACGCCCATCCCGTCCTATGCACACATCACAGGTAATAAAATTATCCAGCCGAAAGAACATAAAGCTATAATTGAAAAAATTAATTCGGACAATCTAGAGGATACTAAGACCCTTTTTAAAAAAGCGATAAACCCCAGAAAGCTGAAGATGGGGATAAAAACTTTAAGAGAGACAAAGAGTGGAGGTCTGATAATAGGATCTGAATCTGAAGTCGATCTGAAACTTATAACTGAAGAAATCGGCAGCAAATTAGGAACAAATTTAAGGATATATCGATCAAGAAAAAACAGCCTACTGTAATTATTAAACATATTCCGGAAGAACTAGAAAAAGAGGATATTATTCCTACAGTAATTGAACAAAACCGTTTGAAAGACGGAGATATAAAGTTAAGAACTATAATATCTAACAAGATGAAGAAAACGGATGGAGGAACGCCGGTTAGAGTTTGGAGACACGCAGTGGTGGAGATAACCTCCGCGGCGAGAAAGATGCTGGGAGGGCGCACTGTTGATAGATATACGGTCGAAGCATTCTATTTAGAGTGGGGGTTGTTTCAAGTCCGTGACGTCATTGCAGACCTCTACTACCGAAGCCCTACTTTCATTAGTTGCAAAATATATTGTCTCTTGACTACTAAGTTGTTATGTTTCATTAAGAATTAACAAATTACAGCTTTTTGTAATGCAGTTTGTTAGCTTATTGCTCTACGTGAAGAAGTTAGACTAACATGTTTTACAGATCTACTTTGACGTCACAGGTCAAAGCTTGGTTTTGATTGGCTAGCGCTGTCATGCTTCGACCGTATATCTATTAACCGTGGGGAGGGCGAGCCTTCGTGGACCTGGTAACCTGCCCCTTGGAGGACTACCACTCGGCACCGAGGTGCTTCGTCTGCTCCAGGCTGGGCCACGTCAAGAAGTTCTGCAAGGCTCAGCAGCCCACCTGTCCGCTCTGCGCCGAGACTCACAGCCTCAGCGAGTGTCGGTCTCAGCTCCGCAAATGCATCAACTGTGTAAGTTACAATAATAGAGTAAACAATAAGAGGCAAGTAGATCCTAATCATTCATCTATTTCTAAAAATTGCCCTTCTTTTAAGGCGGCCATAGACAGAATAATTACAAATACTGACTATGACTAACAAACTGTACGGTCATAATAGAATGAACCAAACCATATTGATATGATATCGAATATGTGTTATCATGGCAATGTAATGTTTTATTTTTTAGCCAATAACACTTTTATTGCCTTAGATAGCAAGTTCAATATCAACAGAAAGGTTACGTATTCAAATTATTTCGTTAGAACATGTGTTCTGATAACAAGTTAAAGTTAGCACAAATTAACCTGCATCATTCAACCACTGCCACCTGGAGCTTGCTTCACACCATATATCGTTACAAATTAGATATTATTTTATCACAAGAACCATATACTAGGTTAAATAAAACATGTGGCTTTCCGATGAGCTATCGAGTATTCCAAGGGGGTAGTGCTAATCCTAGAGCGTGTATAATAATCATAAACGATGAAATAAAACCGTTATTATTAGACGATTTATCATTTGAAGACATGGTCGTAGTGCAGCTCATATGGAATAAAATCGAATATATAATAGTCAGCGCATACTTTGATATAAATGTAGAAGTAGAGACACAATTTGAGAAACTTGAACAGGTCTTAAAAAGATTCAAAGATAAAAATATTTTAGTGGCTATTGATTCGAATTGTAGGTCCAAACTGTGGTTTGACAAACTTACAAACAGACGCGGGGAAATACGAGAATCGTTGATAAACAGCTGTAAGTTATTTATTATGAACAGAAATCAAAACCTACCCACATTCTCGTCACGTATGGGAGAGAGTAACATCGATTTAACGCTCTGCAACCAATCCATGATCCTTTGTCCAAGATTGGTTCATTATGGATGATGATAATTTATCGGACCACAAAACGATTAGATATAATATTCATACAGATGTTTCTTCACACCACCTATTTGAAATAAAATATTCTACCAAAAAAGCTAACTGGTAAACATTCAGAGAAATGTTATTTAAACAAATTAAATTAAATTATAATCATGGGAATGGGGACGAAATTACAGTCGAAGAAATTATGATCACTTCACTAGACACCATAGGCATTGAAGAGACCGTTGTCAAGTTTAACAGCTGTCTACGCAAGACATGTAACAAACTTTTCTGTAAAAAATCACCTATAACTAAGCAAACAACGGTCCATTCATATAAAACTCTAATCAGGCCTGTCCTGACGTACGCCTCCCAGACATGGACACTGTCTGCACAGGATAGAAATAATCTCCTGGTCTTCGAGAGGAAGATCCTTCGAAGAATCTATGGGCCGGTAAGGGATGAGGAAGGCTGGAGAAGAAGAAGAAATAAGGAACTCTATGAGCTGCTCCAGGATATAGATGTTGTGACATTTATTAAGCTGGGACGCCTTAGGTGGGCAGGACATGTTGCGCGGATGAGTTTGGATGAAATTCCAAAAAAAGTTGTGGAGGAGGAAATCCACTGTCCAAGAAGAGTCGGACGGCCCAAGCTCCGGTGGATGGACGGCGTAGCACAAGACGCACGAGATCTGCTTAGAGTCCAAAATTGGAAGGTAGCAGCCCAAAACCGGGCCGAATGGCGGAGGCTCATTGAGGAGGCCAGGACCCGTCACAGGGTTGTAGAGCCAACTGATTGATTGAATAGCTATCTTCAACTGTTTAGCCGCCCACTTACGGCTTTGTTGCTTTGACATTAGACAATACAACCAATAGCCCTGCTCCCAAACTGCTATTTCCTGCACACCGTTATAGTTATATCGCTAATGCTCGGGAACTATTCTGCCTAGCGTTGCCAAGGGAGCAACACATGGAGGTATAGGTACTCGTAGGATTCTTGATTTTAGGTGGGATTACAATAATCAGACTGGAAGGATGTTTTAAAATAGATAAAAAAGTTTGTGTTGGAATTAAGAAAAAAACGTTAGTAAAACTGTGTAAATAAATGTTTTCAACATAAAAATACTATCTAGAAACTAAATGAACACTAAACATATCTTGTGGATGTGCGCATCACACAACTTTCATTTATCACCCTTCTTTTTCCATACTAAAAATGACGGGTCCTGGTCACAGGGTTGTAGCGCCAACTGATTGATTGAATAGCTATCTTCAACTGTTTAGCCGCCCACTTACGGCTTTGTTGCTTTGACATTAGACAATACAACCAATAGCCCTGCTCCCAAACTGCTATTTCCTGCACACCGTTATAGTTATATCGCTAATGCTCGGGAACTATTCTGCCTAGCGTTGCCAAGGGAGCAACACATGGAGGTATAGGTACTCGTAGGATTCTTGATTTTAGGTGGGATTACAATAATCAGACTGGAAGGATGTTTTAAAATAGATAAAAAAGTTTGTGTTGGAATTAAGAAAAAAACGTTAGTAAAACTGTGTAAATAAATGTTTTCAACATAAAAATACTATCTAGAAACTAAATGAACACTAAACATATCTTGTGGATGTGCGCATCACACAACTTTCATTTATCACCCTTCTTTTTCCATACTAAAAATAGACGTTTTTTTTTTTTTAATGGCCCACTAAAATGCGGGCCCAGAGACGGAACACAACTTTATTTTTCATTGAAAATTCTCTTTATTGGAAAGAAGAATTTTTTATTTTGGAGTAGGGACACTACTTCATTGAGTGGTGTACGAAGAATGAAATTGGATCAACCTTTCCCGGGGTTCGTTGAATTTGTTTATATGAATATTTTTCTAAAGAGATAATAATCGAGTTTTAGACTGAGCGATAATGTTTTTCGACGATGCATCGTAAATAAGGACCGATACAAAGAATTTATAGCAAAGCCCGATAATAAATTGGAACTGAATATTCTATTTTGAGTACTTTAGTACTTTTTAGAAATTAACGGTAGTATTTTATTCTTCTCAGTCAGAGACATTTATCAAAATTAATAGTTTGCGTATATTCCAACAAGCTCTTGAAACACGTTGTCGACACTTTTCGCATGCGCAGTAAGCCTATTCTTCTTAACAATGAGCAGTTAGTAAAGGTGTAGTGCGCATGCGAGAGTTCCCATCGTGTTTCAAGTGCTTGTAGGAACCTACCTTTGATTCATTAGGAATCGCCATATGTTTTTTTGCGATCGATAAAATTGAGCAGCACGCACTTCGCCTTCAATGCTATCTATATTTCTTTCTTCTACATTGTAAAACGAAATTAAAAAGGTTTTTCTTTTTTTATGCTTTTAGTTTTAAGACAGTTGAGATTAGTAACATTAAAACAATTTGTTCTTTTAAATACGTTGAAAATAGAAATTATTATTTTATTGTTAATCCAATATTTCGTTTCAGCGACCAGTAACTCTGTAATGAGAAAAGAACAGTAGACGTTCGCTGAAACGAAATATTGGATTAACAATAAAATAATAATTTCTATTTTCAACGTATTTAAAAGAACAAATTGTTTTAATGTTACTAATTGTTTTAGCTTGGAAAAAAAAACCCATAGTTATTAGTTAATGAAAATTAACGAGTGCGAGAGTTAACTGGAGCGCGGGGACAACTAGTTGGCGACGGTGGTGGTTCCTGGTGGCGTCGGGGACCTAATCCCAAGAATCCTACGAGTACCTATACCTCCATGTGTTGCTCCCTTGGCAACGCTAGGCAGAATAGTTCCCGAGCATTAGCGATATAACTATAACGGTGTGCAGGAAATAGCAGTTTGGGAGCAGGGCTATTGGTTGTATTGTCTAATGTCAAAGCAACAAAGCCGTAAGTGGGCGGCTAAACAGTTGAAGATAGCTATTCAATCAATCAGTTGGCTCTACAACCCTGTGACGGGTCCTGGCCTCCTCAATGAGCCTCCGCCATTCGGCCCGGTTTTGGGCTGCTACCTTCCAATTTTGGACTCTAAGCAGATCTCGTGCGTCTTGTGCTACGCCGTCCATCCACCGGAGCTTGGGCCGTCCGACTCTTCTTGGACAGTGGATTTCCTCCTCCACAACTTTTTTTGGAATTTCATCCAAACTCATCCGCGCAACATGTCCTGCCCACCTAAGGCGTCCCAGCTTAATAAATGTCACAACATCTATATCCTGGAGCAGCTCATAGAGTTCCTTATTTCTTCTTCTTCTCCAGCCTTCCTCATCCCTTACCGGCCCATAGATTCTTCGAAGGATCTTCCTCTCGAAGACCAGGAGATTATTTCTATCCTGTGCAGACAGTGTCCATGTCTGGGAGGCGTACGTCAGGACAGGCCTGATTAGAGTTTTATATGAATGGACCGTTGTTGTATGGAAGATAGCTATTAGTGCTGGAAATGACCAAAGCCTTAGGCTGACTGACAACAGTCAGTAGAGCACTATAACTTCCTAGTTGTAACTCATTGCAAAAAAAGTTATTATTTTTATAATTGTATTTTATTTTAATTACGAATTAGTATACTTGTGGTTATATTTTGATTCTAACATTCCTCTCCAGAACATTATAAATACCGGTAGAGTAAAAAACATATCGCATAAAATGTTTCATCCAACCTATGTTTTCTTTGGGTTTTGCCTAACAACAGTGTGGCAAGGGAGTCGGGGGAGTGTAGAGGGAGAAAAGAGGCGTGGCTATAGCGTGAGCTACCCTACAGTGGCTTGATATAGACAGTGTGGTCAATGAAGGTGTGTTTTCCTATTGGCTATCGCTTTCGCCGCTATGTTGTGTTCAACTGTACTGTTTACCTAATGCTATAAAGTCTGTATTGTGTCTACTTTTGGATGATTACAACCATTTTTTTTATTGTTTTTAACACTATCTTGTGTGTTTTTCATGGTTTATAGTTTTAACTATAAGTTAATAAAATATTTTAGTCGTTATAGTGCCTACGTATTTATTTTAGTCTAAATTGAAAAGTAAGTTGTTCCTGAGGCTCAACTCTCCCTTCGCAGGAAATTTTAGCATTTGAAAATAAGTACCTTCCACATATTACATATTAATTTAATAACAATACGTTTTTTTAGTCATTGGCTACTATTAAATATTGCTAAGTCATTGATATGCTTTTTCTAACAGTCAATAAATCCAAGTGAATCAATCAATTCATGTTTTGTTAGAATGATAATAAAGTAAATCTTTATTTTTTAACGCTTCAGTTTGGTAGGTGATTTTATTATTTTTGTAATTATTTCCTGTAACAGATTCTAATCTACAACTTATTGTTTTCTCGTCTCTAATTTCGATGAAATATAGATTTTATCATAAAAAACATCATTATTTCTCTGACTCACATTTAAATAAATACATTGCCTTTGGATTTTATTTCTTTTGTCATAAACAATCTATGAACTTTTAGAATGACTGGTTGTTGTGCAGTTGGCTGTACCAATAGGCACTCAAAGGGTTTCCCCAGGGATCCTGAAAGCAGAAAGATTTGGGCTGCGAAGGAACGAAGATTTTGGAACTTGGTAAACATTCAAAAGAATGGAATTAGTTTTTCATGTTCTAATATATTTATTTATTCTTTATCTCTTCTTCATTATTCTTTTAGGTCCATTTTACTCAAGACATGCTTGAACAAAACCGAGCTGATGGCAAAAGAAAGCTGAAGCATAATGCTATTCCAACAATTTCCCCACACATCCCCCCAAAGATCCGAATTGTATTCTACAATTTATGTTTATGGCCTTTGTAATTTATCTGACTAAACTTTGTTGTAAATAATATGATAATGTTTTCTATATTTGTAATTTATGTTTATGGCCTTTGTAATTTATTTGACTAAACTTTGTTGTAAATAATTGAAATTTTTTTTCTGAATACCTATTTTATTTGTAAATTATTTATTGTATTCTATAATTTATGTTAATGGCCTCAGTAATTTATTTGACTAAACCTTCATGTAAATAATAATTATATATTTGAACTGGAAATAGATTTTAAAAACACATAATTAAGAATTATTTATGTTTTAACAATAAGAGCAAGAGATCATAAAGGCTTTACGCACAAAATATGGTTTTAAATTTTTTTTTTTATGAGTTGTAAAATATCTCTTTTTTTTATTTATTATTTTTGCAAAGAGAAAAAATTTATATCATAACTTGTTTTTGGAGGTAATTAAAAAAAATCTGGTGCGTGCGCGCAACACACAACTTTCACTTACCAACTTACTTAGATTAGAAATTAATGAGTTTTGTTAATTGCCACTTCTCAAATGAACAGAACGGCTTTAATTATGAACAATGGTCTGTCATTAAAGGCGTACTCCGCATGCGTGGGCTCAACGAGTTTTATGAGATGACTGAATATTTTTATTTTTTTCTCCTCTTTATGATTTCTTTATTTTTATCATATCTCATAATTAGCCATTTCTTATTTTTAGGCGTAACAAGAGACAGTTAATTTATCCATATAAACAAAAAAAAAAAGGTACTTTATGGGAAACAAACAAACAAAATAGCCCCCCCCCCCCCAAAAAAAAAAAAGCCCCTTCAGAACATTTTAATAATGATAAAGCTTACTTGATATTAAAGAACACCTAATTTTCATTAAACATGACGAATTTGATAAAAATCTTTAAAGCTTTTTTTGAGTAAATAAAAAAAAACACGTGAAAATGATACAAAATTTATTAAATAAAGTCCCCCCTCCGGTTAATCAATTTTGATGAAATGTTGGCTATCACATCTTTGGCATATACATACATCAAATACCCAGTTTGATCAAAATAGTTAAAGCCATTTTTGAGTAAATAAAAAAAAACAACGTAAAATGATATAAAATGTATTAAGTAAAGTCCCCCCTCCGGTTGATAAATTTTAATGTAATGTTGGCTATCGCATCTTTGGCATACACATACATCAAATACCCAGTTTGATCAAAATCGTTAAAACCGTTTTTGAGTAACTAAGAAAAAACACGTGAAATTTATATAAAAGTTATTAAGTAAAGTCCCCCCTCCGGTTGATCAATTTTGATGACATTTTTACAGTCATATCTCGGTCATATAAATAGATCAAATACTCAGTTTAATCAAAATCGTTAGAGCCGTTTTTGCGAAAATCGAAAAAAGCCTAAAAAGTTATTAAATAAAGTACCCCCTCCCTTTGAGCAATTTTGATGAAAATTTTTCTGTCACATCACGGGCATATACATACACTAAATACCCAATTTCAGATTTGTACGACTAATAGTTTTTGAGCTAGTCTGTTCACACACACACACACACACAGACCATTTCGCGGGACTTGGTCATTTGGACTCAGGGGACCCCAAAACGTGTATTTCCGTTGAAAACCGGAAGTCGAAATTTTTCACGATCGCAATACTTCCACTTACTATATATTTCATATACAGGTAAGTGAAAGTAAAAAGGTCTGGTAATTTAAAAAAAATCTGGTGCGTGCGCGCAACACACAACTTTCACTTACCAACTTACTTAGATTAGAAATTGACGTGTTTTACTAAATATCATTTCCCAAAGTCACACATTTTTCTACATTCATATCTTATTTTTGTTAATCGTTAAAGCCGTTTTCGAGTAAATAAAAAAAATCCGTGAAAATGATACAAAATTTATTAAGTAAAGTCCCCCCTCCCGTAGATCAATTTTGATGAAATCTTTACAGTCGTATCTCGGGCATATAAATACATTAAATACCAAGTTTGATCAAAATCGTTAAAACCGTTTTTGAGTAAATAAAAAAAACACGTGAAAATGATACAAAATTTATTAAGTAAAGTCCCCCCTCTGGTTGATCAATTGTGATGAAATGTTGGTTATCACATCTTTGGCATATAAATACATCAAATACCAAGTTTGATCAAAATCGTTAAAACCGTTTTTGAGTAAATAAAAAAAACATGTGAAAATGATACAAAATTCATTAAGTAAAGCCCCCCCTCCGGTTAATCAATTTTGATGAAATTTTTACAGTCATATCTCGGGCATATTAATACATCAAATACTAAGTTTAATCAAAATCGTTAGAGCCGTTTTTGAGAAAATAGAAAAAAACCTAAAAAGTTATTAAGTAAAGTACCCCCTCCCTTTAAGTAATTTTGATGAAATTTATGCTGTCACATCGCGGGCATATACCTACACTAAATACTCAATTTCAGGATCGCACGGTTTATAGTTTTTGAGCTAGTCTGTTCACACACACACACACACACAGACACACACACACACACACACAGACCATTTCGCGGGACTTGGTCATTTCGACTCAGGCGACCCCAAAACGTGTATTTCCGTTGAAAACCGGAAGTCGAAATTTTTCACGATCGCAATACTTCCACTTACTATATATTACATATATAGGTAAGTGAAAGTAAAAATACTAATTGGGGAGCTTCTAAATGAAAATTGGTGTTAAAATAAACTATCATTTATTGGGTTATCATCATGAAAAATATGTGAATTTTATTAGTAAATTAAAGTATTTGTCAGATGGAAAAATGTATAAATATTCTCAATAAAACAAGGACTTGAATATTATCTGTTTACTCAACAGCTCACAAAAATTTGTTGACTAATTTAACTATTTACACCCCATTAGTGGATTAATTTAGACAAAAAAAAAGTCTTTATGCATTTTCAGGAATCAATTGAATAGATCCAAATAAAAAAGGACAATTTTGAGTCAAAAATGCTTGTTAAAATGTGGAAATTCTTAGTTAGGCTGATAGAACCTTTATTCATTTGGAATCAAGATGGCGGACACAGGAGGTTGACCACACTGTCTCTATCAAGCCACTGTAAGCTACCCCTACTACAGGCGCACCAAGATTCGCCGGCCCTAGTATAAGAATGGATAAAAATTCTAACTGGATTTCAAAAAATATCCCTGTTGTGACAGCGTAAATTTCGTCACAACTGAGGAAAGGGAGGATTGATTGGTTTTATTCAAGATTTCAACCAAAACGGCTCGAAAGTTTCAATTAAACTTTTCATGTTTTATCCTTAAGAAGTATTCTTTAATATGAGTTAGTTTTTATCACAATCAAAACAATCTGATAGGGCTTAAATGGCAAAGGAAAAAATATCCCTACAAATTACCTTTTATGTCGTCTAATTTGATTAAAAAATAATCACTTATTATCCATAGTGCTGGTATTGCAATAAATCAACTGATTTATCCTCCACCAAGAATAGTTAATTTTATTGGGTTTACCAAATACAATGTTTCAAGGAACAAAAATAACGCAGTAAAACTCGAAAATGCTTTTATATTTTCATTAAACTAGACTAAATGAATCAATTTATATAATCAAAAGAAAATCATTTAACATAACATATTAAAGTGAACAGTTTAAACAGTATAAAGATGCAGTTTTAGGCTAATTGATTATTATAATTAGCAGGCGTATTAAATACCCGTAAGTTAATTGTAATTTCATCAATATTTGAACCGTTTATTTTGAAAGTGGCTTAAGTCCATTTACCTTCAAATCGAGATATTTGAGAGTTTGCTTTTCAACGAATTTAAAAATATACCTATAGGTTACTAATGAATCATACTGCTTAAGTGTATCTGTGTATGTTAAATTTACAGTTCCTATTAAAATAGTGGTAATTATTAAGTGAATAATATGCGTTTTTTTATCAAGAATGAAGTTAGGCCACTTTCAAAATTAACAACCAGATTCATTATAAAATTTGAAGGTTCCCAAGTCCGTTCTACATAATTTAAAATGCTTCAAATTGAAGAAAAAAAAATACTTAATTTATTTTACATATCTTAAAAACACTTTTAATATGGTTATGAACGTGCTTTTTTCCTTCCTCAGATAATTTTCTTGATGATGCAATCATCATCCCACGTAAATCATTGCCTATATTTACAGAGTTTAATATTCGTTTTAAGCGTCCTTCACTTATTTTAAAAGTTTTGAAAAAGAATTTTTTACAGGAGGGAATTTTTCGGTTTTTATAATTTAATAAATACCTAAAACTCCAATTTCTCGGCGAACCTTTTCCGTTTGTTGGACGTCTTCGTTCCACAATTTTGTGCTCGACGGCTTCGTAAAGCAATACATTTTGTTTGCCAAAATCTCCCAAACCCCAAAACTTCTTGAAAATATTCTTTCTTTCGTCTACATCGTAATTTTTTGTGCAAGCATTCCGACAACGGCAATCTTTGTCTTCGAAAAATTTTCAGGTACAAAATTTCCTGTTTGAGTACAATATGTTGTTCCTGAATTCCGTTCAATCTTTCTCACTTTTGGAATGTATGATTCATCAATCTTTTCTCCATTGTTATTCGTATCTTCATCCTCTGAAGACGAATATTGTGAAATTGAAAAGTGGAGTTAGGCCACTTCCAAAATAAACGGCTCATTTCTAGGTTAACGAAACCTGAATTTCTCCTAATGACAGTATCTCTGTTCGTCTTATATATAATTCTCGGGTCACGATATTTACAGCCGATACAGGTGGAAAGCAGGTGGGAGCTTCATGTTACTGGTGCGATCAGATGTACAGCATCACCTTATACAGCTACCTTAAATGAACACTACCAAAGCGGTAGCAACTGATAATAAATCTACAACAGTCATTTCCATCTATATCCCACCAAATTAAATTCATATTCCGGGCTTACCTAAATTATTTTACTTAAATAATCAATAAATAATTGTCGGTGACCTAAATGCAAAACATGCTCAATGGAACTGTCATAACATAGACTTAGCCCTCTCTAAAAACTCAAAAATCATATGATTTCAGAAGTTATTATTGTTTTTAACCTAATGAAGAGAATCTCGAGATGACCATTTTCGGAGAGGGTCAGGAAAATAATAGGAGAACGTTCTGGTTATATTCCGAACGTAAGTTTTTAATGTTGATTGAGTTAGTAAATTGAGTAAGTTTTTAATTGTTGTTTTTTGCATTATTAAAAATATTAAATTTTCACCGTTCTTATAAGAAAAATCTGGTGCGTGCGCGCAACACACAACTTTCACTTACCAACTTACTTAGATTAGAAATTGACGTGTTTTGCTAAATATCATTTCCCAAAGTCACACATTTTTCTACATTCATATCTTTTTTTGTTAATCGTTAAAGCCGTTTTTGAGTAAATAAAAAAAACCCGTGAAAATGATACAAAATTTATTAAGTAAAGTCCCCCCTCCCGTAGATCAATTTTGATGAAATTTTTACAGTAATATCTCGGGCATATAAATACATCAAATACCAAGTTTGATCAAAATCGTTAAAACCGTTTTTGAGTAAATAAAAAAAACACGTGAAAATGATACAAAATTTATTAAGTAAAGTCCCCCCTCCGGTTGATCAATTGTGATGGAATTTTGGTTATCACATCTCGGGCATATAAATACATCAAATACCAAGTTTGATCAAAATCGTTAAAACCGTTTTTGAGTAAATAAAAAAAACATGTGAAAATGGTACAAAATTTATTAAGTAAAGTCCCCCCTCCGGTTGATCAATTTTGATGAAACTTTTATAGTAATATTTCAGGCATATCAATAGATCAAATACTCAGTTTAATCAAAATCGTTAGAGCCGTTTTTGAGAAAATCGAAAAAAACTTAAAAAGTTATTAAATAAAGTACCCCCTCCCTTAGAGCAAATTTGATGAAATTTTTGCTGTCACATCGCGGGCATATACATACTATAAATACCCAATTTCAGGTTCGCACGGTTTATAGTTTTTGAGCTAGTCTGTTCACACACACACACACACACAGACACACAGACACACACACACACACACACACAGACCATTTCGCGGGACTTGGTTATTTTGACTCAGGGGACCCCAAAACGTGTATTTCCGTTGAAAACCGGAAGTCGAAAATTTTCACGATCGCAATACTTCCACTTACTATATATTTCATATATAGGTAAGTGAAAGTAAAAAATGAGGCATGATTGATGTAAAAAATGACATTGTAAGGCTTTGAACAATATTTTGACGCAAGGGCACATTTAATTTACAACGGATGAGCCTCATTCCAAACTATACTAGAAATAATTTGCACTAATTTATCTCACTCAGTTCCAAAGGTATCAATGCATTAAAAATCCGATTTCTTGGTTTCGCAAAATTCTAACTGACATTTTTGCTGATTTTTTTTGTTGGTGTTTCTCGGTTTCGTTTAAATGCCATTTAAAAAAAAAAAAAAAAAACAAGTTGCAACTTAATTTCTGTTAATTTCATTTTCACTGAATTAGCCTTTGGTAGTGTTTTAAATGCATTTCGACTTATTTCATCCAGAATTATATATTTTATTATTAGAATTATTTATTATTATTTAACAATTTTCATTTATTGCCAAGTATGGAAATAAGGCCAAAATTGATAAATTTTATTCATGACCAAAAAATTAGCATCTTAAATTGTTAAACTCGTTTTTATTAAATTAAGAACAAGGGCAGTTAGAACCTTGACAAACCAACGTACCTACCAATTTTTCAAATTAACAATAGCGATATCCTTAGGAACTGTGAAAACGTCTAATTAAATATTGAAATAATGAAAATAATTGGATCGAAGAAAAATCTATAAATATGACGAACGAATTAATATTGAGGAACCAAACCTTATTTCCTGTGATACAAAATGTAACTTTAAGCTGAAGAGGAAGTTCCCTGTTTCTTGGAGGTCTTATTCTGAACCTCATTAACTCAATGTAACAAGCATCTGGTGGCTTGAACCTGTAATTAAAATTTCATAGTTTAAAAATTATTTGAAATCAGAATGCTTTGGTTAAATTATCTCTAGTTCTACCTAATCGTTCTTGTTTTTTCATATTCATCCTGTTGAACACAGCTGTGGAATTCGACTGATTCTAGTCTTATCCATTCTTCAGTTACGACTGGTATAATATCATGCCTACCTACTACTTCTTTTCCTTGCCTTACAAGGTCGTTTACACCTAGCTCTACGTCTGGGGTTCCTGTAATAAATATTTCATCCGATTTATAATTAAATCACTTAAATGAAATTCTTTACGTCTAATTCAGAGGCTAATGTCAGTTTTTTTCTTTGCAGCGGTATGTTTAATCAGCAGGTTTGTATATTCATAAAAATCGATAATACTTTTAATTTAAATATTTAATTGAAATCTCCCGAATGAAATACTAGTGATTTTCAAAAACTAGAGATCCGTTGTAATTTTACTCTTTTTTGCAATATATATTATATAATTCTTCTCAATTACTTACTGAACGGATGTTACTTTTTGGTTTCACAACAGACTGAGAGGCCGTGGGAAAAAATCATCAGAACTTAATGAAAATTCTGACAGCGATTCCGTAAAGCCTTGTAGTATTGATATTAAAGAGTCAGCCATTCCAGATCACACTACATGTACAAATGGCGGCCCCCTGAAATAGAAAATTTCCCCTTTTTTCAGTTTTTTGCTTAAATTAGACTAAAATTAGTCGCTGAGAAAAATGTATTAATAAAATAAAAGAACGAGAAAATCGCGTCGATTGAGTTACTTATAGTTAAAATCTGTTAAGCTCTCGCCAAAACCAATTATCAAATATCGGCAATTTTAACATTTTTAGCAGGGTATGAAATTAAGTTTTATTTTCTCGGAAAAAGAGTAAAAGTCAAATTCGGATTTTTATAGTACTAATAAATAAAAAAGAATCACATCATGAATTTATATTTCGGGGTAGAAATAAAAGTCCTGATATGATCTTTATCACTATTATTTGGAAAAGTAGCAAGCATTACCAACTTTTAATCTAGCCTTAATTTCCTCATCGATTTCATTTTTTCTACAATAGTTATCATCGCCCATAAATGTCTAAATTACTCTACGTGTTCAAACGTATTCCCTTCTACATTAATATTAGAAACATCGTCACCACTACTACGACTAACCATATACTATGTCTTATCCGTATTTAGGTCCACCCCAATTCTTGACCGGCTTTCATCAACGTTTTTGAATTTAGTTCAATATGATTTCCGCGTCCTCACTAAGCAAAACCAAATCATCGGCATATCCTATCATAGGTATATTCCCTCCCATTCAAACCCTTTCCGGTATGTGTCACCACCCTAATAGCATATTCCAGTTCTGAATTAAA
Organism: Aelia acuminata; assembly: GCA_911387785.2. Lineage (NCBI taxonomy): Eukaryota > Metazoa > Arthropoda > Insecta > Hemiptera > Pentatomidae > Aelia > Aelia acuminata. Next base: position 154,733,976 of record OU426978.1, on the reverse strand, counting down.
TAAAACTGTATAGAGAATCACCTTGTTTAAACAGAGCGAACCTCTAACTCCTCTAAAAACTAACTACCGATTTATATTTTATTGAACGTTTCAGTTATACACACTTTTACTAGGTTTACTAATTTTTTTGGTATTCCCTGCTCGACAAGAATATTAAACAACTTTTGGCGGTTAATCGAATCATATGCTTTTTTGAAATCAATGAAAAACTGACATACTGTTTCGTTATATTCTAATTTTTTCTCTAGCATTTGATGGAGGGAGAATATGTCTTTGATGCGCGGTCATAAGGGCTTAAGTCAGAATTTTAAATTTTTCTGGTAAGCAACAGTAAAGTTCAAAACATTATGTAAAATCTAATTATTGATATTATTTGTAATAGTTGTAAGTTGTAATTTTTATAAAACAATATAGTTTGACGACCTTGATACCAACCGGTACTATTAATGCAATATAAGTTCTGATTTCGTGCAATAATATTACGACATAATCTCCAAATGCTCAAATAGTGACTTAAACCCTTATGACCGCACATCAAAGACTTGGTCTACGGTTAAACGGTTCCGTCTGAAACCAAATTGATAGTCTCCAGGTATACAGATTTAAAGATATCACGGTTTTCCGATGCCAGGTCGTGATATATTTCAAAATCGATAAAAAGCGAAATTATTCCGAAATGGTTGGGAATCTTTATTTCTTCCACCAGTTCATATTCCTTTCCGTTCAAGCCATGTACGTTCCAGGTTGCAAGTCGAATAAACCGTTTTCCACGCCGTGTCGGATTCCGTAAAATCAGTCCAGCTCTATTTCTTCCATTGTTAGTAATTGCTGTTGATTTAAGGAGAGTGGGGTATCAGCCCACTACCCCCGAGTCAGGTGGAGGGATTGCCTCCTCAGAGCTTCCTGACAAGCTTCCCCGTCCGGGGCGGCTACCTAGGGGAGGTGACCCTAGGGTGTGTAGTGTAGTTGACCTTTGTCTGTACTGTCTGAGCGTTAGAGTTTTTGTTCCCCCAACCTGGAGGACCAGTAGCTGATTGCAGTCTGATGACTGGGCGATGGGGTCGCTACTTCCCTACGCCTTCGAGATTCTGATCTCCCATGGGATAGAAGATAGAACAGAGTTGGTCATCATTCAGGAAAATAATCATCAATGCTGCTAGATTGGTATGCGGAGAGAAAAGGGCTGGATCAGGATTTAAAAGAAGTCCGTGGTGGACCGATGAGGTGAAGAAGAAGGTTCAAGAGAAGAAGAAAGCATGGAGGGACTTCCTTAGCCAGAGAACACCTGCAGCCTATGAAAGGTACAAGGAAAGAAGGAATGAGGCCAAGATGAAAGTTCTTCAAGCCAAACAAAAATCCTGGGAAGATTTTGGTCATAAAATGGAGAAAAATGCAAAGGAGAACCAGAAGATCTTTTACAAAGTCATAAAAGGGATGAGGAAGGAGAGACCGAATTCACTCAAAGGAATCAAGGACAAAGAAGGAAGGATTCTATGGCAGGAAGAAGATATAATGGAAAGATGGAGGGAGCACTTCATGGAGCTGCTGAAAGGAAGAGACGTCACTCCTGATGAGACATGCAACGCAGAGATGGAGTATTCGGAAGAAGATGATTACATCAGCGAGGAAGAAATGCAAGAAGCTATCTCGAAGATGAGGCTGGGCAAGTCGGCGGGGCTGGATGAAATAACGCCAGAAATGATGCGGCATATGGGTAGCAAAGGGAAAGAAATGTTTCTTCATCTTTTAAATTTGATATGGAAAAAGAAAAAGGTACCGAAGGACTGGGAGATCGCTGTGGTTGTACCTATCTACAAGAAAGGAGACAATAGAGTATGTAATAACCATAGAGGCATATCTCTGCTCAGTGTGCCAAGCAAACTCTATTCAAGAATCCTAGAAGCAAGAATTAGAAGAGTGGTCGACTGCCATGAACTTTTATATTCATTTTATGGTGGAGAATCTACTGGTGAAGTTTGTCGCACAAGTAGCATGTCACCCTGTATAACTGGCATCCAAACAGGGGACTTTCAAGATTCATAGCAGTTCTTCAAGAGTAAATCCATTTGCCTTTCGTACATGCGATTAATTTCTCACATCTGAAGAACTTTGTATTTAATCCTTAACTTTTTTGTTAAGATCGTTATGATAGGGATGCCAAAGATAGTAAGTTCGAAACCCGGAGCCAGGGGACAATTAATAATGCTCGGCATTAATCCACAGCCCCCTCCCTTGGCCCGGGAAACCCCGTTTAGCCTGACGGCAAGGAAGGGAAGGAACAAAAAAAAAAAATGTAGGGACTCTGAAAATTTATAAACTGGATTCAAGAACGGAATACAGGACAAGGAGAGATTCTTAATCATCAGAAGCATCTGTAGTGGACGAGAACCCGGAGCAATCCCAAGATCAATTTCCTGTGAGTAGCCTCTGTATTTCTAATACCAATTTTTGTTTAAAACTCTCTTAATTTGTAACCAAAATGCCAATTTCAAGACCTATCCCGCATGAAATATTGAGATATATTCCTAACTATGATGGTAACAGTTATAAATTGCCTCAATTTATTAAATCTGCGGTACTGATTGTACCGAAGATATAAGAAAAAGAATACATGACCACTGGTCAATTTTTAGAGCTGCTATTAGTCATTTGGAAGGGCCAGCAGAAACAGTAGTGTATAATAATAATTGTAACGGTGACGCGGTATTAATCGATTTCCTTCGGAAAAACTTCGCGGAAAACAGATGTCGGATTTAATCGCGGAAGTAGCTATTATGAAGTCCAATAATCGTGAACATCCAATAGAATTTTTAAGTAAATTAGATGAAAAAAGAACTTTAATAGTTACCAAGTATAAATTAAACGAAGTAAGCGGAGAACTTTTGACACAATTAATTAAACAATTAGATGCACCACTTGTCCGAACTTTTATACACGGTGTGCATTCGACATTAGGATCCCACTTACAAGTTTTACAAATTAAAGATTTAAATGACGCACGGTCAAAATTAATTAATGATTGTAGCATTATACTGTCACAATTAAAACACGGTAGCAGAATTGAAACAATAAATAAAATCGAAATTCCTAAATTCAGACCAAATTTTCAAATTCCAAATTTTAAACCTAACTTTAATCAACCACAACCACTTTAATTCCAACAACCTTTCTTTCAAGAACAGCCTAAGCCGTCTCAAAATTTTAATAACTTTAACCAATATAGACCACAATTTAACCAACGACCTCATTTTCAACATAATTCCCAAAATACGGTTCCAATGGAAAGTATACAGCCCCCACGTCAATCCAACTATCAACAACACTGTCCATAATGGAATTCCCAAAACACGGTATCGATGAAAACGAGACCAAGACCTTACATTTCTCCATATGAAGTTAGGTATTTAGACACAAGCTCACAGCAACTTTACAAACAGCCCCCAGCTCATAACTTCTAAAAAATTGCAAGACCAAATCAATTCCTTAGCAGAATCTGTTAATAAATTAACTGATCATTTTTTAGAACCAGTACAGAATCCTCATGTGCCGCCAGACATCAATTCGAATTAAAAACTATTGATAGATCACTCCCTTACTTTCGAGACAAAAGAAATAGAAAATGGCTTATAGACACGGGATTACAATTACATCAAGATTAAAATTACATCAACCCCTAAATAATACCATTAGGTTGGCCCCGATATAAGAAGAATTTTTGCGTTAAAACACCTGTTAGTGAAACCGAAGGTTCCGAATATATTATGTTCCCTTCTGGTGATATTTTCCCCAAAAACTAAATTTATAAAAATGTATATTTTTAAATTTTCGAGACAATATGATATATTACTTGGTCACGAAACAATGAGTTCAATCAAAGCCAAGGTAAATTTTGATATAAATAAATTAGAATATGAAGGTGGTTTTAAAAATTTAAATTTTACTATAAATAATAATTATGAAAATAATAAGATTACTTTGAAACCAGGATATAATATTATAACTGTCCTTATTAGGTCAATTCCCAATAGGGGATCAGGAATAATAAAACCGGTAAACATTGGTAATAATTAAAATATTTATAAACGAAAGTCTAGTAAAAATAGAAAATAAAAAAGCTAAATGCTTAGCCTATGCCACAGAGTTGATGAACATTTCTTTGATGTAAGTGTCTTTTATCCGATTTCGAATTCGATATAAAATATGTATCCGGAAAAACTAATGTTGTTGCGGATTTTCTCTCCCGAATACAGTTATGTAACGCAATAGAAGACGAAATTAATCCGCAATAAGTTCTCGATGAGTTTATTCAAAATCATGCCACGAGAACGAACTACCCGATAACGATAACGATAGTATTATGGCAGTTACTTCACAAGAAAGTTCTAATGATCGGGTTGTAATTTGTGATGTAAATAAAATTATAAATGTAGAACAAAATCAAATATTACTAGAGATAGGTAATAGAGAACCGAATCTTCAAAAAATCTTCAATAAAAACCGTTTAACATTTTTCTTCAAAATCCTAATGATTTGATTTTAATGAGAACTTATTGCATTCAGTTTTTAAAACCAAAAACTACATAAAGTATATTTTGTAAAAGAAACGGGATATTAGAAAGTAAATATAAATCATTGCTCATAAATTTCATTAATATAATAACTAATGACTTTCATAGTATACAATTAAAACAATACGGTAAATTTAATTAAGAAATTGTTAATGAAGCGGAATAAAAATAAATTATTTCATATTATCAAGTAGGAAAAACCAGTCATGGAGGTATAGCCGAATCTTATTGTACGAGCACATTCGCAGAAGGTATTATTGGCCTGGTATGTTCAGAGATATTAACGATTATATTAACAAATGCTCTATTTGTTTAAAAATTAAATGAGAGAAACCTAATCAGAGTTGAGTATAAATTAGTTCCAACTCCAGATAGACCATTCGAAAAATATCAGGTTGACGTTTTTCACTATGATAATCACAAATTTTTTACTCTAATCGACTCTACTTTCGAAGAAATTAATTGAATTATTGAAGAAATTAATTTAATTATTCTCTTAAAAGCCAAATAGAAATACAAGAAATTTTAAGGAATTGTTTCTCATTCCTAAGATTATACAAATGGACAAGGGTCGTGAATTAGATAAGTCTTCAAATTTTTTTGAAATTGTACGAACTCGAGCCATATTACGTTACCCCAGGTCATTCTGATTCTCAAGGTCGTTTAGAGAGATCACATTCTACTCTCATTCCATTCCTTACCGCAATACGACTTGAGCATAAAAATATATCCTTAGAGTTTAGACTGGAACTTACCCCTATCACCTATAACAACTTAATTCAAATTTAAAGATGACTCCAATGGAAATAACTTTTGGTACTTTCAAAAATCCGTATTCGAATGAGCTTAAAGAAAGATTGATAACGGAGAAATTGGCAAATAATTATTTTAGAGACTTAGAAATAATTCACAAAGTTGTTAAAGATAAAATTGAAAAAAGATAAACAAAAGCGAACCGACCGGCTTAACGAAAACCATGAACCTGAAACCTCCAATTCCAGAGGAACCTTATCTTAAAACAACTTATAATAAAAAACATAAACCGAAATATTTTAAGACTAAATATAACCCAACCAATAAAATGATCACCTATAATAAAGGGAAAGTTAAAAAATATTCCAAACGTCATGCAAATATAATGAAACGCCCAAGAAAACAAAATAAAAATTCGTCTGTTCTAGGTCACAATGAATTGCCTCCTTGTAATAAGGATGTAGCTAATACCAATAACTACAAGATGACAGATGACTACTAATACCCTACAAGATGACAGATCTAAGTAAAACCACCGGAGTTACCCCAATTAAAATTCAGGACTCTTTTGTGATTACTAACTTTTACACATACATGTACAATTTAAATATAAGATTGTTACAAAATGAATTAAATTCAATTGCAAAAACTGTTAATAGCATATCCATTAAAAGTAAAAATCTAAATCACATTAATATCATAGAAGCCCACCTAAAGTATACTCAGTCAAAATGTGAGCACCTTGATTTAAATCAACGTAGGCAAAATAAATGCGCTAGGCTCAGCAACATCCTGGCTCACAGGCATGGACGCAAATGACAGGTCTAAGTACGACCAAATTTTAAGTAAAGTCCAATCAAATGAATACACCTTAGAACAAAATATAGAAAAACAAATGTCAATAAATAAAAAATTAATTAATGATTTCAATAACGATATTAAAATTATTCAAAATTATCGATGATTGGATATTGGATTAATATCCAACTACTTAAACATTAATAGTAAGGACCAGTTACACAGTTATATATTAGTAATATGGTTGTCTGTATTACAACCAGCTGTTGTAATACATATAAACTGTATTACAACTATATTCCATTAGTTACAATAGTAACTAATATATAATAATATAAGTTATATATTAGTATATATATATTACTAGTATATATATATACTAATATAGGTAGTAATACCTACCATAAAGTATTTCGTTTATGATTTCCATCAATCGAATTTATTTACCATACTCACGTAATAATCGAAGAACCCAGGAAAAAGAAAATCATTCTCCAGTGCATACGATGCCAGCAATACGGACACACAAGAAGTTATTGCAATCACGCACCAAAATGCGTAAAATGTGGTCGAGGCCATGAAAGCACTGAATGCACCAAGCCAAGAGAAACCGCAGCAAAGTGTGCCAATTGTGGTGGACCTCATCCTGCTAGCTACAGAGGATGTCCAGCTCTGAAAAAATTGAAAGCAGCCAGGAATCCAAGAAAACGTCCACAAATCAATGTCCCTCCGCCGATAGATGAGTTTCCGCCTCTCCCACAACAGCAGCAAGCTCATTCGGGTCCTTCAAAGCTGGAATCAAACTATCAGCAGCGCCCTGCGAGACCAATTAGTAAAAGGATACCAGCCCAAAAACAACAGGAATCTTCAGAAAAGAGGAAGAGAAACAATCAGCCGGCACAGCTCACTGAAAACAACTCATTACCAGAGCAACTTACCAACTTGGTTAGAGGCTTGAATAACCTTATACAGCCTCTTTTTAGCCTTCTACAGCAATTGTCAAAGGTCGCCCAAACATTAAGCACTGGCCTACCCACATGCCCGAACACCTATTGAAGACTAAAAGGGAGCCGGTGATTTCCCTGCCTGAGTGCAAATCAAGACAGGAAGAGTTGCCACTGGGCAAAATTCTTCCCCACGCCTATCATGCCAATATTGTCTCATAATTTCAGCAAATTCACTGATTGTCTTTAAGTTAAGACAGGCGTGAATATAGAAATAAAGTTAAAAAAAAAAAAAAAAAAAAAAAAAATTATAATGAAAAGATAAAATACTAAACTTAATAAAATCCAGAACCTTTCAAATCGAATAGAAAGCAGTGACATAGAAATAAATCAACAATTGCATTGTTAATACCTTCAAGTTAATGCTAAGTCACAAGATCAATTTTGTGAAATGTCGTGGAATCTATATGGAGGTTAAAGATGTCAAAAATAAAATAAAATTAACAAGTTACATGGATTTGTTGAGCAAAAACAAACAAATTATTGTGTGTTAGTAGATATTTAATATTTTTAAATGAAATGGCCATGCTGACTCACTACTGGGTTGTCTAATATGACCTATCTTCTGCATTTGGCTCAAAAATTCTTCTAGAATCACTCTCTCCACTCTTAATCATCTCCAGCAGGGGAACCAGGTCCTCTCTTTACTCATTCATGTCTTCGAGTAAATTTTGCTTGAAGAAAAAGGAAACAAAAATGGGCCAGGACTGGTCTCTTGCAGGAAACTATATCGAACGCCAGATTCCTTCTCAGCCTCTGCCACCAGCAGAGGTCGCCGGTGGGGCATTCAAATCTTGGCGGCCCCACCATGTGATTTGCCCACCCCCGCTGCTGCGATTTATAGAACCTTTCGGGAGGCCGAAACATACCGCCCACCTAAATCAGCTGCGGATGATTTAATCTTCAAGAACGTGATGCTGGATGTATTCAGGATTTGGATGAATTGTGAGAGCAGTATTAAACGAAGATAGGGGTGTTAGTAAGCATTACAATATAAAACAAGAAAAAAGAAAAGAAAATACATATATCTATGAACTTGTTACGTTAAAAAAAATATTAATTGGTTATAAATAAATAAAACAATCGTAACAAAAAAGGTGGTAGCTCAGTGGAGACGGGCGGGTTCTTAAATGACTAGTGATTAAAAAAAATTGAAATAAATTAAGGGGCGCCACGCTATTTATTTTAAGGAAATAGCGAAAACCTAAAGCAATCTGAATAAAAAAAAATAATTTAAATTTAATAAGTGAAGATTACCTTAAAATCTCGGAGAGGGCTGTACATAAAATACTATTTGCAATTTACACTTATGAACTACTTAATGGTAAGTTAAAAAGAAATTGAACAAAACAAATTAAACTCAAATAAAAAAAACTTTTGATTAACACTATATTTACACTACGATATTAAAAATAAAATTTACTCACAATTTCTGTAGTCAGGCCTGATCAAAATCTAACTCTATTCACACAACTAGAAACAATTTAAACTTATAACTATACAATAAAAAAACCAAGGTTTAACAAAGAAATTAAAAGAAAAATATCTCCAGTCTGTTCTCTTAACTCGCCTGTCTTCTCGTAGCTTTGTTGCTAGCAGCCACTCGGCTTGGCGATTCTCGTCACCGGAATCTCTTCCGTGAACGCCACTATTCTGCAATTCCCTGATGTTTAGTGATATAGACCACAACTACATTAATCACTAAAACAGTCACATTTTATCATCACTCGTCGAACGCTAGCGAACATCTCCTTCTTTTCCTTCGTTGTTTGTAAAAAAAAAAACAAACGCCTTAATAACAGCTGTTTTAAATTAATTACTGTACTTCAATCTCTTCTTTTAAAATAAAACATAATTATTTGTATAGGTAAATAAAAAATATTATATCTACAAAAAAACTAATACAATGCTTTTAAAACAACACATATTTTAATTATATACAAAAATATATTAAGCCCTCTTCGATTATTACTTAGTGAGTTTTATTAAATTAAAAAAAAATTTTTTTTTTTTTGTTTATTTATTTTTCGTTACAAACTCTCCCCCTCCCTACCAAAAAAATTTTTTTTTTCTTTTTCTAGTGCTTGAATCTTAAGTCTTAGGTCGGATGAGGTTTTAGATCTTTGACATGCCAAGTTCCTAAAGGATGACCCTGTAGATCTTCTAGCACGTATAATAAATTTCCTTGTTTTGCTCTTATTCTACATTTCTCATATAGAGGTGCCAATTTATTAGAAAAGTTCTTTGAAGCATCCGAAAGGGTTTGGGTCTTCTTCCACACTAAATCTCCAGCTTGTAGATCCACGTTCCTTCTCCGAAGATTATAATGGTGACTGCTTTTCTCGTATGATTGCCGTAGACGCTCAACCACTTCTTCATATATTACTGGCATCATGTTGAACTTCTGTGCGTAAGCCTTTCGATCTCCCATTTCCGGAACATTATCTGAAGCAATGGAATGCTCGTACTCGTCGCCTGAACGTGGTAACTCTCGTCCAAAATTCAAATAAGCTGGCGAATAACCGGTAACCTCATGTACCGCAGTCTACATAGCAAAAGCCAACTTGTGTAGATCCTTATCCCAGTGCTTATGATTGTCTTTCACATAGGAAGCTAGGAGTGTCTTTATCACTCGATTTGGACGCTCCATCGGATTAGCCTGTGGATGATAGACTGGGGTGAACCACAATTTAACAGCATATTCTCGGGCTTTCTTTTTTAAAATATTGCTCCTGAATTGAGGGCCGTTATCACATATAATAATTTGGGGAACCCCGAACTTAAGAAAGACCTCTCTTTCTAAAGTTTTGGCCACCACTTCGGCTGTCGATTTTGAAATTGGTACTATGATGCTGTATTTAGTGAAGCAGTCGGTAAACGCTAATATGAACCTTTTCCGGTTTGAAGACAAAGGAAACGGCCCCATTATATCTGCCGAAACCATTTGCCAAGGTTGGGTAACTATTCGCTGTTTCCCCATTAGGCCCGCAGGCTTAGTCTGTAATGGCTTATTCGCCAAGCACACTTCACATTTCCGTACGTACCTGGTTACATCGGTTGCCATGCCAGGCCAATAGTAGTACTCCTTTACCCGCTGCAAGGTTTTGAAACATCCCAAATGTCCTGCAATTTCTTTATCATGACATTCCCAGATCGCTTCCCTACGTTTTTGTTTAGGAACTACTAATTTCCACTGGTTGCTATCTCCTACCATTTTCCGGTTATTATTAACAAGCTTCCATAGAGTTTGATTAACAATCCTCCAATCCGCATATTTCGATGGATTCTCTTCTACTTGTTTAATCATCCGCTGATACCACGCGTCCTCTATTGGTTCTCCAATATCAATTCTGGCTATCGGGAATTCGTAAGTCCGTGACAACGCATCGGCTGCAGCGTTTTGTTTGCCGGGACGGTGTACGATAGTGAATTGGTGTTGCTGCAGTTTTAGTGCCCACCTAGCCAGTCGACCTTGAGGGTCGCGAAGACTATTCAACCATTTTAAGGCAATGTGGTCAGTAATAACTGTAAAGTCCATCCCTTCCAAATAAGGCCGAAACTTCTCTATTGCCCAGAGAACTGCTAGGCACTCTTGCTCAGTTACACTGTATTTCCTCTCGGCTGTGGTCAAACTTCGGCTCGCATAAGCTATGACCCGATCTCCTTCTGGGTATTCTTGGTAAAGAATAGCCCCTAATCCTGTTTTAGAGGCATCGGTTTGTAGGAAGAATCGCTTACTGAAGTCAGGACATGCTAACACAGGTGCTGTGACAAGCTTCTCCTTCAGTAATTTGAACGCTTCTTCTTGTTCTTGTCCCCATTTCCATCTCTTGTTTTTCTTCAATAGATCCGATAGCGGTGAAGTTAGAGTCGAGAAATTAGGGACAAAGCGGCGATACCAGGAAGAAAGCCCTATAAACTGTCTCACTTGCTTTACGTTCTTAGGTGCTGGGTAGTTTAATATCGCCTCAATCTTTCCCGGATCAACTTGTAGGCCGTTCTCATTTACCACATATCCCAGAAACTTTAGTTCCTCTCTGCAAAACTGACTTTTCTCCCAATTCACCGTTAAGTTGGCTGAGCTCAATCTTTCTAAGACCTTCTCCAATGTTTCTATGTGGGAATCGAAGTCTGATGAGACCACAATGATGTCATCCAAGTAAAAAAAGATATTTGGTTCTAAATCTGCTCTCAAGACATCGTCAATCAGTCTTTGCCATGTCGCTGGTGCATTATGCAGTCCAAAAGGCATCCTACAAAAATGGAAGAGGCCGCGGTTGGGAACAGTAAAAGCTGTCTTTTCCTTGCTTTCTGCGGCCATTGGTATCTGCCAGTATGCGCTCTTTATGTCGATGGAAGAAAGTATCTTGGCATCACGTAACCTATCCAATATATTCGAAATGTAGGGCAGCGGGTAGGCGTCTCTTTTAGTCACGGCATTTAACTGACGATAATCCACGCAAAAACGGTAGGATCCATCGGGTTTCTTCACTAAAACAACAGGTGACGACCAAGCACTCTGTGACGGCTCTACAATTCCTTCTTCGAGCATTTCATCGAGCTCCTTATTTAAGATATCTTGGATCTTTGGTGAAACAGGGTAGTAACGCTGTTTGACTGGCTTACTATCACCGGTATTTATTTCGTGCTCTACCCTGCTTGTACATCCTAACTTTGATGGTCGGATATTTCGCCAATGTCCGATAAGCCGATTTAAGGTTTCTTCCTGTTCCTGCGTAAGATTCGGTCTAGTTAGGACAGCAGGGCCATTCTGTGACACAGCTAAACATTCTTCTGTTGGAGCAAAGTGCCACATATTTTTCGATATGTCTGGAACCAATCTAAATTTATTCCAGAAGTCGATGCCCAATATAAGTTCATCCACCAAGTTGGAAACTACCAAAAATTGGATAATTCTCATTTTACCTTCCAACTCCACTGGCACGTTTACGCTTCCAAAAACGTTGAGCGCGGTGCCTCCAGCAGCCTTTATTTGAATTTTGGGTTTTTTGTGTAGCTTTACACCCAGCCGTGAAAAACGTTTCCAGCATTCCTCACTCATCAATGATCTTGAAGCCCCAGAATCCAGCAATCCCGTTTCTTGTCTTCCCAAAATGTTGACCGTTAAATACGGCCTTCGATCCTGTTCATTTGCTGGATGTCTAAGAATTTTCCATTTCTTTCCAGCGAAAACTTCTTCCACAATCGACAACCACTCTACCCACTCAGCTTTCGTCGTGGAATTCGGGTTTTGTCCAGGCTCCCTTCCACTTAGGCCTGACCCCCTTGATCGTTTCCCTGGTTGGTGGTATTACAACGTTTACATGTCTTTCTATCCGCATCCCTTAGGCCACAACCTATACAGAATTTGGTTTTTACTGAGCGACACGCTTTGAACGAATGATTGGTCCCTCCACAGTTCCAACAGCGAAATGTGTAATTGGGTTTAGCCACGGTTTCTACAACCATCTTCGATGCTGCTACTGTGTCGTCTTGATTAGGTTGCTTCCTCGTTGGCGGGCGATAGGCCAAGTCGGGTTCGAGTAATCCTTTACTATCTGGTGGCGGTCGATATTCGTTCATTCTCCACCTTACTTCTTCAATCTGCCGACCGATTATTACTAACTCCTTCAATGTTGTTACTTGGTGCAAAGCCATTCTTTCCAAGTAGAGGAGGTTCAAATTCTTCTTAATGATATTCAACATTTGGTCTTCCGTAGGCATAGTTGGTAAACGGTTAAAATAATTCTTCATAACTGCCGCGAATGTACCCATCGACTCTGCATGTCCTTGAGTTCTTCTCTTTATTTCTTCCCAAAGGCGATCCTCATAGTCTAAAGGTGTATATTCGGCTTTCAATTCTGAGATAAGTTCAGCCCACGTTGTTACTTCTTTCCGTACAGCTCGAAACCAAATCAGTGCTGGTCCTCTAAACAAGTCGTACGCAGCCCTAAAAAGTTCTTCATGAGTAGTATTCCTTGCCAAACTTAACTCCTCTACAGTCTCTAAAAACGCATGGACACTGAGACCATCCCCATCGCCTGTGAAGTGAATTCCCCAATCTCTTATGGGAGTTTCAGTTCTTCTGATCACGTACTTAGTTCCAGCAACGTCTGACTCCGACTCAACGGTCGTTACAAGCTTCTTTGTATCTTCAGTTGATTCGGTAATCACTGATTGTACATTACCCTCCTGAGACTTTCCGGGATTCTGGTTTTCAAAGTGGGATTCTGAAACAGGAGGTTGCCCACTCAATTTTTCTTCTAGTTCCTCAAATAATAGAAGGCATTTTGAAATTGCTTCTGACTTCCTCTCCATTTAGTCTATTAATCAAATGTTGAAGACCTGTATCGATTTTATCTATATCCCCGGTAGAACTAGAGGGTGGGAGAACAGAAATCTTGTTCTTAACAGTGGCAATTTTCTCTTCACACACGCTTAATTCTTCCGTAGGAGAAAGGTCAACTACCGGAGCTACATATTTTCCTGCACTCTCTAGTTTAAAGACGGTCCGAAGTCTTTTCCTCATATCTTCTACAGTAGATATTCCAACTATCCCCCGAATCCTTAATTCGTATTCAAGCTCGTCCTTTAACAACCTATCGACCTTCATCTTTATGATTTCAAAAGAACCAAATAAAAATTATACTACTTTTTCTTAGCAGATAAAATAAAAAAATTCAAGGACAAAAAAATAATTTTATTGAAAAATCACTAAATCAATATTAAATTAAGCATCTATCTAATCACTTATAGCCCCACGTTGGGCGCCATTTTGTTACGTTAAAAAAAATATTAATTGGTTATAAATAAATAAAACAATCGTAACAAAAAAGGTGGTAGCTCAGTGGAGACGGGCGGGTTCTTAAATGACTAGTGATTAAAAAAAATTGAAATAAATTAAGGGGCGCCACGCTATTTATTTTAAGGAAATAGCGAAAACCTAAAGCAATCTGAATAAAAAAAAATAATTTAAATTTAATAAGTGAAGATTACCTTAAAATCTCGGAGAGGGCTGTACATAAAATACTATTTGCAATTTACACTTATGAACTACTTAATGGTAAGTTAAAAAGAAATTGAACAAAACAAATTAAACTCAAATAAAAAAAACTTTTGATTAACACTATATTTACACTACGATATTAAAAATAAAATTTACTCACAATTTCTGTAGTCAGGCCTGATCAAAATCTAACTCTATTCACACAACTAGAAACAATTTAAACTTATAACTATACAATAAAAAAACCAAGGTTTAACAAAGAAATTAAAAGAAAAATATCTCCAGTCTGTTCTCTTAACTCGCCTGTCTTCTCGTAGCTTTGTTGCTAGCAGCCACTCGGCTTGGCGATTCTCGTCACCGGAATCTCTTCCGTGAACGCCACTATTCTGCAATTCCCTGATGTTTAGTGATATAGACCACAACTACGTTAATCACTAAAACAGTCACATTTTATCATCACTCGTCGAACGCTAGCGAACATCTCCTTCTTTTCCTTCGTTGTTTGTAAAAAAAAAAACAAACTCCTTAATAACAGCTGTTTTAAATTAATTACTGTACTTCAATCTCTTCTTTTAAAATAAAACATAATTATTTGTATAGGTAAATAAAAAATATTATATCTACAAAAAAACTAATACAATGCTTTTAAAACAACACATATTTTAATTATATACAAAAATATATTAAGCCCTCTTCGATTATTACTTAGTGAGTTTTATTAAATTAAAAAAAAATTTTTTTTTTTTTGTTTATTTATTTTTCGTTACAAACTCTATTCACAGTGTTCGAAAAAAAAGAAAAAAAGAAAATTACGCTTTGTTAAAAAAAAAGGATAAACTTCAGTCACGCAGTCACATATGGTAGAGAACGTGTATAGAGAATTTGAAACTGTGATAAGAAATGACCAACAAAGAATGTTGGGGAAATTAAATTTTAATCTCAATAGCTGTTAACGCTCATAAACTTTAATTTATTACTTAAATCAATTTGTTGTTGTTGTTTTTTTGTTTCTTTTAAAATGAAGTGATTTATTTTATTTTATTGTTTAATTTCTTAATTTTTGTTAATAGGGTTTAATTTGTATAATTATTTTGTTTAGATTTTTTTCTCTCTTTTAATAATTTTGTTTAATTGAATCAATTAAATTATTGATGCGATGTTTGTGGGAAGACAGATGTTTATAAGGCCGTCTTAGTGCAGATGTTTTAATACAACAGCTGTGCTAATACCAGTAGTGTTGTATACACAGCCAGATTCTAACAGTCCACTTACGTAGACGCGTCTACGGCTCTCATCTGCCCGCTGCAGTTTTGGAGAACGAGTTTTCGCCCACTGCGAACTGTATGCTGCCCAAGCACCGACTCCTTCTTCTGATAAAGTTTATCAGCCTACTTCGACTTCATCATTCTGCGACATCGCCCAGCGATCCACGTGAATATTGACATTCTTTTCTTTTTATTTCATTTTCATTTATTTCATTAGAGAGAAAATTTAATTTTGTTTGTTTCAATTTATTTGTTTGTTTTATTGTTTTATTTTAGGAAAATTATTTCTTTTTTTTGTAAAAATGATTTCATTTTATATTAATGTTTTATTTTGATGATGAATAAATGTTTATATTTTCGGTTTCTCTTTTTGTAATCAATTGTTTATTTATTTTAATTTAAGTTTCATTTTGGAGGTCCACTACTTTCCGAAGGGAATTTAACAATAGCGTTTAGAAGAAAAAAGAACTAAACAAAAGGAGTCTACAGTTGAAGAAACGAACTTAAGAAGATTGATGAAAAATAAACAAAAAAAAATAACTATTCTTCTGCGTCCCCAGAAGTTAAAAAACGAAAAAACGAAAGAGGTAACCACTCAGGTGAGTAAGTTGCTTGAGGTCGTAGGGGTAATGCTAAGCGATAACATTTTGTAAAGGGGGCTCGGTGAAGAAAGGAATGAAGTGCTTCATAGCACAATGCAGGAAAGGCTCTTCCCAACGTCCGCCCATCGTGAAAAATCCAGCAAGTCGGGAAAAGGAGATTGTTACCTTTCTTAACATAACGCCTGCTTGCAGCATAGATCCGGTATGAATTACGTCTTTATGGGTCGAACGACGTGTTGGGTCAAGCATATCTCGCGCTATCCCGCGATAAGGGATCAGGTCTGATGAATTAGATAAGGAATGGTATATATGTGCCATTTCGCTGTAGTCCTTCTTGAATGGCTTACACTTTTTCAAAAGTCCCTGATCCTTTTGAAATTTTGATTTCAAAAAACGATATCGTCGAGGCGCTACTGACCACTTCCAATCCGCATCCTGATGCTGAGTCTTAAAGGGCAACCGCACTGCAAATTTTCCTTCTTCTGTGCGACCGTGAGTGTTAACGGAGAGCTGCTCGCACTGAATATTGTCAGGTTGTAATCTGTCCCCGGATGCGGATTCTTCCAGCTCCAAAAAATCTTTTGACCGCGATTCTATATTGTGTTTGGACAGCGCTAGAAAAGAACATGAATTACTTGGGGTCTCTTCATGAAGAACTCCGGACACTACCAACCCAAATGCAGTGGGAGTAAAGTACAACCCTTGGGGTAAGGGTAAAGTACTCCTGTGGGGTAAGGAACTCCGGTGAGGATGCGAGGAAAAATATCTCCCCCGATCAGCAGGTCGATAGATGGAGACTCTCCGAATTGCTGATCAGCAAGTGAATGACGCATTATCTCGTTGATGACCGAGGCAGGAAGATCGCGTGTAGGCCGCGAAGAGGTAATGCGGTCGACGACGACAGGTGAAATATCTTACTCGTGATCTTGAGCACACGGACTTAAGATGCAGGAAGAGGAACCCTGAAAATGCGACCTTGGAACGGCTGTCTCGCCGAGACCTGTAATGCTTCCGCAGAATGGGGTGATTTTAGCAGCAATCTTGCAGGCTAAAGCACTCGGGATGAAAGTGTGCAGGCTCCCTGAATCCAATAGAGCACGGGCCGAATGGTATGCTCCCCTTGTAGACCTTAGTAACATTGTACTATTGAGTTGCGGTTACCACTCCTCTTCTGATTGTTATTGGCTCTCTGACCGTTACTATTACCCTGCATGAATTTGCCGGAAGAGGAACCCGAATCACCAATGGCATGAAAGGAAACAGAGTTGTGCCTCACTGCAATCCGAGTGGGGCGAGCAGGTGCTGTTCTAGTCGAATTGTCGACATCCTGAGACATCCTGATTGCAGTCTTTCTTTGGCGGACAAAATCGATAGTTTACCGTCGGAAATTCCTTATTTCAGCGATAGCTCAAATTGTCTCCTCGTTTCCGAGTCCAACGCCCTGAGCGCAAGGCTGCTTAATAAGAAGTCAGCGAGGTCTTCAAGCTTCAGAGCACGGAAGGCATCAATACTATCTGCTACACCGGTCAGGAAACACTCGTACCTTTGGAGTTCGCCTTTTACCTGCTTGAAGTCAAAATCGATGATTTGATGCACCAGCATATTGGCTAGGATCCTCTGATTCTGGTACGTATCGACGACTCTTTTCCATGCGAGCTGGTATGATTGTTCATCAACTTACGGCTGCGGCTTCACCCTTCAAGGCCCCTATAAGATAGTGGAACTTTCCCACTTGGGATAACGCTGTTTCATTATGAATTAATGATTCGAAGGTATCTCTAAAATGCGACCATTTGCGCATAACGCCATAAAACGTGGGAATGTCGATTTTCGGAAGATGGGTTTATAAGGAGTAACTTCCACTGTTGTTGATGGTTGAGCAACCAGGGAATGTGATGCATCCTGGATCTCACTTTGCGCTCTTTTATAAGAAGGAGATTTCCATTGGCTTTCACTGTTTCCTCCTTTAGCGCATGGTAAACCTGGTACCATGCTTCATTAGGAAACGCATCACTCGCTCCTACTTGAACTGCGATCTTCTCTCGCTCGTTCCAGGAGTCGCGGAATTCCTTCTACTCAATCTCAGCTTTGGCTAACCTTGCTTCGAAGATTGCCGCATTAGTGTCGCTGAATGCCTCTAGATCAATATCAGAAAGGCCCCTAAAGTCGCGCCTAGTTCCTCGCATACGCCGCTCCAACATTGCGACACGTGAAATTCTTCTAGAAGCTCTCTCTCCACTCTTCATCACTTCCAGGTCCTCTCTTTACTCACTCATGTCTTCGAGTAAATTTTGTTTGAAGAAAAAGGAAACAAAAATGGGCCAGGCCTGGTCTCTTGCAGGAATCTATATCGTACGCCAAATTCCTTCTCAGCCTCTGCCCCCAGCATTGTTCGCCGGTGGGGCATTCAAATCATGGCGGTCCCGTCATGGGCTTTGCCCACCCCCGCTGCTGCGATTAATAGAACCTTTCGGGAAGCCGAAACAACAATAGTCATTCTTAATAAATAATCTCATGCTATTCTATAGTAAAATTAATGTTTTAGACGCCAATCTTGAATTCTGTAAACTTATTATTATACACTCAAGCATTCTGCCCCTCGTAGAACTTGAAGAAGTAGTAAATAACGCCAAAATAAAACTTATATCCGAAATACCTGAAATTTTATGGCAACTAGGCAATGTCCATTGTTCCCTTCATAGTGATTATATCATATTTTGTCCAACTACCTTTATCCTCAGCTACATATGAAGCTTTCTTCCTTTTATCTTATCCCGTTATAAAAGAGAATGAATTGAACCCCTTAAAGCACAAGTGGTGTAACTCCAATTTTTATGTTTTGAGATATTAAAGGGTTTGTTATGTTAAGACGCTTAGGTACTATTTGTTTCACCAGACCACAAATGAATGCACACATTATAACACATTTTTCTCTCCACAGTACGGTGCCTAACAAAAAAAACAAAACAAAATTGGAGTTACACCACTTGTGCTTTAAGGGGCTCAATTAACAACAGCTCATATCCATCCCTCATTGGTATTACGATATCAAGAATTATTTAGAGGAGATTGTTCTTTAATTAATGAAGAGCACGATTGTATAAATGTATCAAAAATAGAAAACCAATGCATTACTGAATTGTTAGACGATAAGGAATTGATCTATTGTAAATCTTTTGTAATTAGTGACCTTTTGTAAAGTATACCCCTTTAGCAAATAAGTATCTTATATTTAATACTGATAATTTAATCTTAAGTACTAACACTAGCAATATGACAATACTTCCTAGGTTAACTACATTATTGTTTTTAGACTGATCAGAATCCCTCCATAAATGTTCCTCAACCTTACACATATTGGGAAAGCACAATTTTATTACCCTCAGAAACACCTAATGTAAAACATTATGTTAACTTTTCATTTGAAGACATCCACAAAGCTAATATTAAGGTAGAACCTTTAGACATTATTGATGAGACATATGTAGATCATACTACTATTTAATATTCCTTAATAAAAATTATTGTAATGTCCCTTTCATGTTATGTTTTGTATTAGAAAGATTTGTACTGTAAGGAATAGAAACGACAAAACCACACCTCCGGATCCTCAAGCTCAGAATTATCCTCAACATCCTACTACTTCACCGAGGACGGCTTCATCTTAAGGAGGGGCGAGTTATACCCAAGGAATATGCCTCCTGCGGGCTCAAAGCTGACTCCTTGGTAACTTGAAGAAGTCTTAAATTCTTCTTTAAACAGTTTATCAAGTCTATTATCTTATGACTATGGTGTTAACCGTGACTAGACCTAAATATAAGATTTTTTACTGTTATCGGTGTGTTCTTTATTTATTTATGTAATGGCTTTAGTATCCTTATATACAAAATAATCTTTTAAATAACCTAAAAAATGTTGTTTCATTTCTTGCCGAAACTTTCCAGGAACAGGGCCGAAACTACAAAAGTTTACCAAAACCATAAAAAAGTGTTTCATTTTTAAGAAAATAACAGCTAAATTATGTATCTTTATATTAAATAAAGAAATATAATATCAGCAGAATATTTTATATCTTTATTTAAATCTATTGTTGAAAAATTATGGTTACATTTAGATTAGTTATATATATAGATTTGTTCCACAAGCACTTAAAACACGCCGATAATTAGAAGACGGCTCTTGGGCTTCCCTCACTCTTGATTCTGAATTCTATTGGTTGGTTTTCCTATTAAACTCATTCGGCATTAAAAATAAATGGAGCATTGTTTAAAATTAACGAATAAAATTTAGAATAACAAATTGAGATAAAACATGCGGAGTTTGTTTATTTTCAACGTGTTTTAATATCGCGTAGTAGTGTACCTTATGTTATATAAGACATATGTTTTTCCAAAAAGTAAATATTTTAAACGATAATTAAATAATAATTTTCATGCTTTTTTTTTTTTTTTTTTTTTTTTACGATAACTTCGTAAATAAATTAAGAGCCCAAAAAAGTTTTTAAGGGGACTATCTCGGGAAAATAATCTACAAGATGCAAAGGTTTTGTTCCAATTGGTAAATCAATCTCTTTTTTTTTCTTTGTATGTATCGGTGAACATACAAAGAAAAAAAAAAGCCACATAAATATCGAATTGAATAACATCCTTTTACGAAGTCGGTTAATAATCGGTGTACATACTTAGAAAAAATAAATAAAAAAGCCACATACATATCAAATCGACAAATTATATCGATTTTTATAAGTGTGTATTTTTATAAACCTGCTGATTTTGTATTTTCTTTCTTAATTATTAAACAATAAGGTTCATAAAAATAAACAAATGATTACCTGAAAGAAAACCCAAGAAGAATAACCTGACCCTAGCTATTTGTTTGTCGACACCTCCATTAGCATTTTGTTCAACATATAATTCGTCAACTGAAGTGATTTGAACTTCTTCCATTTTGTAAACAAGGGCGCGGTCCCTATGGGCAGTCAGTCTAAACAGCGCCTCTTCAACGCACATACTAAACTGCTTCATATCTTCATAATTTTGTGATCCAATTTTGAAGAGCTGTGATATCTAAATATGCAACAAACAAATTAAGATTATTAATGAGTTAAAATAACAAATATTATTAAGAGAGGATAGTAAATGGTAGGATAAATATTATCCTTATACAATAACGAGAAGACCCGGCCATGCGTTGCTGTGGCTCATTAGATATAATGCGCTGAATTAATTATATCCTATTTTTACTTTCACCTACCTATATATGAAATATATAGTAAGTGGAAGTATTGCGATCGTGAAAAATTTCGACTTCGACAACGGAAATACATGTTTTGAGGTCCCCTGAGTCCAAATAACCAAGTCCCGCGAAATGGTCTGTGTGTGTGTGTGTGTGCGTGTGTGCGCGCGCGCGTGTGTGTGTGTGTGTGTGTGTGTGTGTGTGTGTGTGTGTGTGTGTGTGTGTGTGTGTGTGTGTGTGTGTGTGTGTGTGTGTGTGTGTGTGTGTGTGTGTGTGTTTTTTGTATTAATGTCAAATCAAAATTCACTGATAAAGATAAAAACTCTCCAGCTAATCTAAAAACCAGCGGGATTTAAAATAGAACTTTACGCCAAATTTAAAATTGTTTGGTAAACAATTTAGAAGGGTTGAAGTTTTTATTTTTTACATCTCATATTTGACTATAGTAAGTATTAATGATTCATTCATATAGTACTTACTGGATTATTTTAGCATAGGCGAGATTAAATGTAAATAACACAAATGTAAAAGAAACTAATAAAGTATATAATTGGAATAGGGTTTAGTACAATCACAATAGACAGCAAAAATGAACCAAATTAATCTTTTTCCTAATACATATTAATTTAATTTAGAATATAACGTATGACGATACCTACATATAAGTTCTACCTGAAACAGTTTATGAGAAGCGAGCATGATGAACCTTAAAGCATGCTGCATGTTCTTACGGCACTACTTTTAATAATAATAATAATAAAAATGTTTTATTTTCTCATTTGTAGTTACAAGTTTTTTTTTTTTTTTTTTATTAACAAAACATTATTATGGCATTGGTCACTGTGACCCTCAGCCAAAGTTAGTTTCCTTTTATAAAGGCATGATATAATAATGCTAAATTAATGTAAATAAACATAAGTGTATCTATTCCTATTTAAACAGAAATATATCCCTTTAATATTTAAGTGCAGAAAAATAATCCTAAACTTTATAATAATAATAATAATAATCCTAATATACAAATAATGCCTATATATATATATATATATATATATATATGTAAAAGTGAATATTCACTTTTATTTAGAAAGCCTTGTTTATGGTTATATTAATTAAGAACATATGTTTTGATTGCTTTTGTTTTTATAGTAGAGAATATTCACTTTTATTTAGAAAGCCTTGTTTATGGTTATATTAATTAAGAACATATGTTTTGATTGCTTTTGTTTTTATAGTAGATTCAGATTGTAGTATTGTGATTGAAGATAATTAATAAACTTTAAAAACCGATTTACCTTTTAGGTAAGATTATACTTGTAATTATATATGTTTAATTGTTTGTTTTGTAATTAATGTTTACTATTTTGTTTTGTGATAATTGTTAAATGTTTTGTTTTTGTTTAATGTTAAATATTTTTTGATTAATGTTTAATAAATATACCTTTTAGGGATAAATACGGCTTAAAGTTATTTATTGAAGCATAAGAGCATTACAAATCGGTTTTTCTGAAGTTGAAAAATGGATTCAGCAAAAGTTCAAGTTCACATTAGAAGTAATATTACTGAGACTGAAAATTTGGTAGCTATGGTTATTTCAATAAGACTTATGCATCTCGAAACAACATATGTTTTTCCTGAACAGTATCAACATTCGGAATTTCATCCTGAATTATTTAAAATACCATGTGTTAAGAATGCTTGCAAATCATTTACAAAAGAAGGTCAGTATCGTAATATTAAGCTTACATTATCATCTGAAATGTTCCCTCTATATTTCGACGAACATTATAATTGTGTTTTTAAAAATTATTATTTAGAAGAGTTAATGGACAATGAAAAACCTTCCATATCTAAAGCTGAAACTAAGACAGATGTGGGAAGTCAGTTACAACTACTGCAGATAATTGAAAAACTTAGTGAGAGGTTAGAGTCTATTGAAAATAAACATAAAAATATTTCCAGGTTACACGACCAATTTATTTTAGAAAAATTTAAAGGTAAAGAGAACGCTATAGAATGGATGGATTTTTTTGAAAAAGAGTGTGAGAGGCATGAAATAAAAACTGATGAACAAAAAATAGAAGTGTTGCGTTTATTTTTAATAGACAATGCTTTAGACTGGTACAGCTCAACATTATGTAAACTGACGTTACAAGGTAAATGGAATGAGTGGAAAACATCATTTTTACAAACCTATAGTGACAAGAGTTGGCGTAGCGTTCATTATGCCTATAATTACAAATATATAAACGGATCTTTATTAGATTATGCTTTGAAAAAAGAACGACTGCTCTTAGAAACGGAACCAGTTATGTCGGCTAGGTCCCGTATTAATCATATTGTTGTAGGACTTCCATTTCACATTCAAGATTGTCTTGACAAAGAGGAAATTCAAACAACGGAACAGTTGATGAATGAGTTATGTAGATATAATCAAGCTTATCCAAAGTTGATAAAAGTGGACACAAGGAAAATACCTAGTTCAACCAAAAGCGATGCAAGTCACTCTGAGATCAGAAAGTACACTGAAAAACGACCCTGTAGAATATGTGAGCTTAAGGGTTTCTCAGGCCGTTATCATTCACCTGAAATATGCTGGAATAAACTTAACTCCAAAGGCAAACAAGTTAATTCAAATGAGGAAAAAAACGTAAGTACACACCACTAATTCGATTAAATATCACAGTTAACAAGAATAAAGTTACTGGAGTTTATGACAGTGGATCTAACATAACACTCATAAATCATAAAATCATAGATGATATTAAAGATAAAATGTTGGAAAATGAACAAATATTTAAAACAATTAGTGGTGTGCAAAAGAGTTTTAATACGATAAAGATACCTATAAAAATTCACAAAGTAGAAGAAGAAATAGAAGCTTATGTAATTAAGAATGACAATTTTTCATATGATGTATTATTGGGTTTGGACTCTATACAAAAATTTCGTTTGATACAAGATGAAAATTTAAACATTTTGCAACGTGTCAATGAAAATACAATAGAAAATTTAAAAGAAACCAACTTATTAGATAGAGATAATAATGGAAAAGAAACTTTAGATTTTTCAGATAAATTGAATCATTTAGATCAAGAAAAAAAGAAAAAACTTTCCTTTGTGATAACTAAAAATTTATCAATATTTGCGAAGCACAGATATGACGTTGGCGAAGTAACAAATCATGAAGCACATATAAAACTTTTGGAAAATAAATATATTTCGAAAAAACCTTACAGGTGTTCAATCCCAGACAATCAGGAAATAGAAACACAAATCAGCAAGTTACTGGAAGCAGGATTGATAGAAGAATCGCATTCCCCATTTGCAGCACCTGTAACATTGGCATTCAAGAAAGAAGACAACAGAAGATCGAGGTTATGTATTGATTTCCGGGATCTCAACAAAATTTTAGTTCCAGAATCGCAACCGTTTCCAAGGATTGAGGACATAATTGTTAAAACACGAAACTGTAAATGGTATTCAGTTTTGGATATTAGTTCTGCATTTTGGTCTATCCCTGTAAGAGAAAAGGATCGCCATAAGACAGCATTTGTAACGCAAAATGGTCATTACCAATGGAAGAGGCTGCCTTTTGGTCTCAAAATTTCACCTGCAATTTTCCAACGTATTCTAGCTAATACAATTCGCCGTTGTGGATGTCATGATTTTTGCTTCAATTATATTGATGACATCTTGATATTTTCTCAGAGTTTTGATGAACACCTACATCACCTTGACAAACTTATGGAAGCAATTAGATTAGAGGGGTTTAGATTGAAGCTATCAAAATGCAATTTCGCACAGTCTTCTGTAAAGTATTTGGGCCATATAATAGAAAATAACACAGTTAGACCACACCATGATAACCTGAAATCAATTAGGGACTTTCCAAAACCTCAAAATAAGAAAAATGTCCGTCAATTTTTGGGGAAAATAAATTTTTATCACAAATACATTCCAGATTACACAAGAATGCTTGAACCAATCCATAACCTTTTGCGAAACAATACTGAATTTCAGTGGACAGATGAATGTGATAAAACTTTTACTATCATAAAGCAATACTTATGCCAGAGCCCGATTTTGTCAATATTTGATCCTAATAAGACCACTTTTCTTTTTACTGACGCCAGTACCCTTGGTGTCGGCGCCGTTTTAAAACAGATTCAAGATAATGGTGAATTGCTCCCAGTGGCATACTTCTCCAAGAAATTCACTTCTGGGCAGGCAAAGAAAAAAGCAATTTATCTCGAATGTTTAGCAATAAGAGAAGCAATCCGTTATTGGCAACATTGGTTATTAGGCCATAAGTTCCAAGTAATTTCGGATCATAAACCCTTAGAAAATCTAAAAATCAAAGCTAGAACAGATGAGGAGTTGGGGGAATTAGTATACTACCTATCTCAATATGATTTCACATTACGTTATTCCCCAGGAAAATCAAATCAAGAAGCAGACGCTCTTTCAAGAAATCCAGTATTAGAAAGTTTTGAAAACAATGATGATGTACTTCAAATAGTGAACTTAATAAGAATGGATGAGTTGAAACATGACCAGGAAGATAATCAAAACGAAATCATTTCCGTCAAAAATGTTTTCAAGAAAGGTGATTTAATTTTTAAAAAGATAAGAGGGAGAGAACGCATATTTGTTTCAATGGAGTTTGGCTTATCATTGATTAAGAAAATTCACATGTACTATGGACATATAGGAGTAGGTCACATAGCAGCTATGATACGACCTTTCTACTACTTCAAAAATATGGACAAGCACATTAGAGAATTCTGTGATAAGTGTGAAACTTGCAAAAAGAACAAATCGAGAAGAGCTCGACAAATTGGTTACTTATCTCAATTAGGCCCAGCCAAAGAGCCTTATGAGATTATGTCTCTGGATACAATTGGAGGCTTTGCAGGAAATAGATCACCTAAACGTTATCTGCACCTTTTGGTGGATCACTTCACTCGATTTGCATATACCTACGCTTCTAGAGGTCAGACAACGCAAGACTTGATTGAATTCTTACGTCCAATTTTCGAAAGACATAGAGTAAAAATCCTTCTCGCAGACCAATACCCTGGAATGAAATCCAAGAATTTCAAAACTTTTCTTCAACAAATGAATATTACATTGATCCTTACAGCAGTAGATTGTCCATTCTCAAATGGTTTAAACGAACGCTTAAACCAAACACTAGTCAACCGCATTCGTTGTAAGATTAGAGAAAAACCACACCTACCATGGCCCAAGTTAGCTGCAGAATGTACGGAAGAATATAATCGTACAACTCACAGTGTGACTAAGTTTTCACCACTTTATCTACTTACGGGAAAACAATCATTAATTACCCCTCCATCTCTGAATCCTCCGCCAGATTTAGAAGCAGATAGGCATCGAGCCTTTCAAAATTCAGAAGCCCACCATTTTCTCAATAAAACAAGATCAGACAAGAACAAGAAAGACTACGATTTCGAAGTTGGTGACTTGGTTTATCTAGAAACAGGTAACCGATTAAACCTGAAAAAAATTGGATCCTTTACGTTCAGGACCATTCAAAATCAGACGTAGAGTATCTTCAAAAATTTATGAAATTAATTATGGACGAAGGCGTTCACAAGCTGATTTCGTTCATAGTAGCAAACTTTTACCCTTTCGAGGGGGGGAGATGTAAAAGTGAATATTCACTTTTATTTAGAAAGCCTTGTTTATGGTTATATTAATTAAGAACATATGTTTTGATTGCTTTTGTTTTTATAGTAGAGAATATTCACTTTTATTTAGAAAGCCTTGTTTATGGTTATATTAATTAAGAACATATGTTTTGATTGCTTTTGTTTTTATAGTAGATTCAGATTGTAGTATTGTGATTGAAGATAATTAATAAACTTTAAAAACCGATTTACCTTTTAGGTAAGATTATACTTGTAATTATATATGTTTAATTGTTTGTTTTGTAATTAATGTTTACTATTTTGTTTTGTGATAATTGTTAAATGTTTTGTTTTTGTTTAATGTTAAATATTTTTTGATTAATGTTTAATAAATATACCTTTTAGGGATAAATACGGCTTAAAGTTATTTATTGAAGCATAAGAGCATTACATATATATATATATATACAAATAATCTATTAACCCTAAAAGAAAATAAAAATTCATAACACAACTTATGTAACTAGTTTTTATAACAATAAATTATTTACAATTCAATTAAATCTATTAACTAAAGTTATTGTATCAGTAATTAAACTCCTTTACCAATCTACCTCTGTAATGCCAGGCTAATTTGCAGTATTTTATCAACGAATTGAGGTTATCGCTTCTTCTTCAATTGTTAGAATGGCCTTAAAGAAGCATTTAAGCCGGAATTCGGACAAAATGGGGCATACTGCTATAAAATGGAAATTATTTTCAATTTCTGAGCAAAGTTGTAATTGACCTTCGTTATATATTTTAAAATTTAGATTTAGCATTTCGCACTTAGCTTTAAAGACCCAGCTAATGTCACGATTTTTCATATTTTGAAAATAATTTATTTTGTTTTCATCGTGACATAATTGTTTATATAGCAAGTACGTATTTGTTTTATTTGCCCTTTCAATGTTATTTTGGTGAAAACTTTGCTCCACAATATATCTAAGTTGTTGTAATTGTTTCTTCAGTGTTTCTGTATTTTCAAAGTTGATGTGTAAGCCTGCATTATGGTCCTCAATCATTCTATTTATATCTGCGAACCAATGTTTTATTCTTTATTATTTCTTTTGCTAAAAATTTAGGTAATCGGTCATCAGGCATATTTAACACTCTAATGATTTAATCGTGGTGTAGTTTCAGTGTAAATAAAAACAGTGGTCTTATCTGTGTTTCCAAGTAAATCATGTAACCTGGAGTGTGTTGTGGTAAATAAAGTAGTTTTTTGATAAAGTAATGCACAATTCTATTTACTTGATATTGTTTACCACCCCAACATTGTGCGCCATACGTTATTACTGATCTAACAACCGTATTAAATATTTTTACTTTCTGGCAGTATGGAATTTGATTATTTGCCATGAAGTCTTTCCATACTACATTTATTGCCAATTTTGTTTTTTCTGTTTTTATATCAAAATTTTTTTTCAATGATAGGTGATTTCCTAATGTTATACCAAGATATTTATATTCGTTTTCGACTTTATTATATCGTTGGATAGAAACCATTGTTCATTTTTTGCTTTTCTGTCGCCGTTTCTAAATACTACTATTTTAGATTTATCTATGTTTATTACCATGATCCATTTTTTACTATACTCAGCAAAATCGTTGATCATTAATTTTAAAGATTTGGGGTCCTCTGCTATCAATGCAATGTCATCCGCGTATGCTAGAGTTTTTATTTTCCTATGATTAATAAGTATTCCCCCGTGAAGGTCGTTTTCAACATCATTTATATAACAGGAAAATAAAAATGAACTCAGGAGACATCCCTGTTTTAGGCCCCTGCAAGTAACAAAAAAAGATGTTAACCCGTCTTTACACCAAACAGCGGCTTCAGCACCATCGTATAAGTTAGTAACTACTATTTTTATGATTTTACTTGATAATCCCATTTCGTATAATTCATAGATAAGGGCTTCACTATCTACGCTATCAAAAGCGGCAGAAAAATCAACAAAAATATATATACCTTTTTTCTTTTTTTTCCGAGTCTCAACTTTATTAAATTCATTAAATTAAAAATATTGTCTATTGTTGAATAATTTTTCCTGAAGCCGGCCTGATTTTCATTTATTTTATGGTACCTTTCCGCCCAGTCCATTAGCCTCAGCAGGCATACATATGCCCCCCAATATGTATTTCTAATTTCCTCCTATAACATTCTTTATTTTATAATGCCCAGCTTAATTTTGGTAATAGAGGTAGTAAGTCTTCGTCTTTGTTTATATTTATTTTGCAGCATGTAATCGTGGGCATGTGGTCCGAATATATTTGTTCGTCTACTCTAAAGGAACTAATGAGGTCCAAAATTTTTCTGGACACACAAACATAATCGATGGTCGATGCGCTGTTTTTATTAATAAAGGTAAGTTCGCCTTGAATATCGTCCCTTGTTCTGCCATTGAGAAATATAATATCCGTCCTATCTAAAAGTACTATTAGTTTGGCCCCATTCCCATCTTTTGTTTTTTCCTTAGCCTTTCTACATAAATTTTCGATTAATTTATTTCCTTTTAACGCCTTTTTTGTCAATGTTTGCATATCACCTGTCCTAGCGTTAAAATCTCCGATTAAAAGAAAATTTAAATAATTTTTTTGTGTAAGGATTTCTTCCAGAGAGGCAAAATCCTTCTCCTAGTCATTTAGATAAACTGGGACTATGTATACAAGTCCATTCTCAACAACAAGCCTTATCGTCTCGTGTCCCATCAACTGAACGAACTTTGCCCTATAATTCTGAGCCAAACCCTCTTTTATTCCTAATAAAAAGCCACCGCTTGCCCTCCCACATTTTACTTTTCTTGTTGCATATACCCAATTTAGCCTAAATCCATGAAAAAATATTTCGTACCGTCATTATTATTACTTTCTATACGTGTCTCTATTAATACAAATATGTCAAAACCCGTGATATAATTATAAAAATCCTTATTTTTATTACAAAGACCGTGAACATTGTATGCCAAGATATTAACCATTTTGTTTTTACTTGCAATATTGCTAAACTTACTATCTAAAATTACATTTTTTTTAAAGTTCTGTTTTTTACCAGTACCTTCATAACTAGTTTGAGTCCATTTTTTCTAGAAATCGAAACTGCTGCAGCCGTAGTGTTGTTCGATATTGGTTGATTGGCATTATCTTTTCTCATTATTTCTTCTGCCTCCTCTAGAGAATATATTTTCCCTTTTAATTTTATGTTGCCTCTATAGGTGCGTACATCTCTATCCATATTTACCATGTATTTTATGCAGTTATAAATTCTTCTTCCTTTTTCTCTTTCTTCTTTTGTTCTGTCGTATGTAACAGGAGTGTTCAGCTCTCTAAACTTTTCCCTCTTGCTCATAATTTCGCGTTTCTTTAGATTTGATGACAGACATATTTTAATTGGTCGTTTTCCACCCCTTTTACCAATCCTGTAGCAGTCATTAATTTGTTCTTCGTTAATATTTATATTTACGTTTTCACATATATTTTTAAATATGGCCGGAATATTTTCGTTTCCGCTATCCTGTGGCTCGGGTACATTAAAGATAATTAAATTGTTCTTACTTAGTTCTTTTCTTAGAAGCTGGTTTTCTTGATCTTGCTTTTTTACCTTATTTTCCAGCTCTACACATTTATTTTAGGTTTTTTTTACTTCCTCCAATACTTTCACTAAAACATCCATCACTTGTTTCATCGTATCCTTGATTTCTGAGGTGTCTTTATTATTCATTTCAGACACCTATGGCTGTGCAGTGTGGTCTTTTTACAAACATTTATGTTGCTTGCTTAAGCTCAGGCAGCCTGGAGGGGGTAGCCCAAACCTCACTTAGGAGCACCTTGATTCAGCTTCATAACCAATCCCATTGGGGCCAATTCGTCACTGTCTTCCCCAGCGATGGCGTCATCTCTTTCTTGTTTAAGAACAGTGATAAACTGGTCGAGGTACAAGGATTATGGCAGCTCAGAATCAGCAGGCCCCGAGGACCTATATTTCTGTCCCGGAAGTTGATTTTCTTTGAACCACAAACCACAGGTCGGCTACAGACATCCTGGAATACCACGTCGCAATTCGGTAAGATATTCGAGGAAGGATTATTACTCCTACTCTCGGTCGGTTTAAGTCACGTCCAGTAGGCTGACGGGCCAAACATACCCATAGGGTTGGTATTCGTTGACTCCTGCCGCTACATTAGCGCCGACACCAGCGCTGCCTGGTGGCGAATTGGCGAACAAAAACCGCTTTTTAGCTGTTCTTTTACCCTTTGGGTTTCGACACGCTTGTGAGCCTACCACGCATTAACCCATATGGCCACCGGTGCCTCCATATTTTATTTTTCTATAGCCTATAAAAACCTAAATACTTATATTCTTATGATATTGTAAAGATAGTTCCAGTCTACTTACTTACTCTACTGATATTTTATTATTTATTACTGATATATTTTGGCGGCATTTTTAGTGAACCTATTGTTAGTCAAAATTTTTTATAATTTGATTTTATTGTTTCCACACTTTGAATTTATGCATATCTTCAGCGCCACAACGCTCCTACAATGGAACACTGATCGAACTGATAATTGCATATGCATATTTTTTTACTTTTTATTTAAGAATTATCTTCCATTGGGCTTAAAACAAACTCTGCGTGAGACGGATCACGGTTCGCCTTATGTATTATAGATTCCTTAAACATTTTAAAAATCCGATAAAGCAGGGGACGGATATCAAAGAAAGGGGAAAGAAGAATGTTTCAACACCTAATTCGTCTCACGTTGTCGACGTGGAAAGGGAAGATTGACAGGAAATGACAAATTAAAATTAAAGAAACTGTAAAATCAGTTCTGCCGGTGTGTGTGTAGGCTTCCACAAAGTAGTATAGGGCTTAAGTGGAAGCCTAGAAGTCTCAAAAAAAAAAAACCCCCTCCGTTTACCAATTTTGATGAAATTTTCGCTGTTACATCGCGGGCATATTCATACACCAAATACCCAATTTCAGGTTCGCACGGTTTATAGATTTGAGCTAGTCTGTTCACATACACACACACACACACGCACGCACGCACGCATGCACGCACACACAAACAAACAAACAAACACATACACACTATTTCGCGGGACTTGGTTATTTGGACTCAGGGGATCCCAAAACGTGTATTTTCGTTGAAAACCGGAAGTCGAAATAATTTACGATCGCAATACTTTCCCTTACTATATATTTCATATATAGGTAAGTAAAAGTTAAAATAATATTGTGTTATTAAAAAAAAATTGTTCACTCTCATTTTTTATTAGTGTTATCACAACATTTAATTTTCATTTGGTCCAGCTATATCCGTAAAGCAAAGGAGTATTCAAATTAGTTACCTGCGGTGCATGTTCTACAGGTAAACCTAATTTTTTCAAGTCTGATCCGAACTCCTTCACTCCTTGATAATCTCCTTGAATTGCGTAAGCTGCGAATTGGCTTAGCTTGTTAGTTATTCTTTCAGCTTTTGTCACTTGCCCTGGACGAACTCCTGGGCGTTCCTTATAAAATATGAACTGCAATTTTACTGTGAATATTTTACCATATTGGTCGTATTGTTGGGCACCTAGAAATATATTTTCAATAATTTAAACTTTAAAAAGTTCATAACCTGTAACGATAGCTTTTTACCTATTTTCGTATTACTTACCTATTTCTGAAACTGAATAACATGGTTGTAATGGCAGTTCTTGGAAGGGGTCTTTGTCCTCTTTGCTGTTAAACAGTTGTAATACTGGACTCTCTCCCTGATAAACCAGTTTGATAAATATTTTCTTCCAAAACCTGAAAGAAACGTTAAGATAGTTTGAGGGCTGCGATTAAACACATTTATTTTTTACTATATTTGTAAAAGTTAGAAGACTAATACTTAGAGTTACTTTATTTGGAAAATATTGCTCTAACCAGCTTGAGTCGGTATTGAGTTCTGGTACAGTTCATATGTGCTTTTAAAAATTTATCTTTTTTACGTAGTTAAAAGCACTTTTTATTTGTGAAAATTGGGATATTTGGTGTTTAATAGGATTCCGTTCTCTAAGTGAATTTTCAAAAAAATTTGTCGAGCCAATTTTTTTTAATTAGTGTGGAATGAAAACTAAGTACATTAGTGCAGTGGAGTGGAGTGGGGGTGTACCTCAATAACTATTGATTGATACCTGTGTATAAACAACTAACGTAACAAAGTTATTATTATGGTCGTGTTTATTCACATAAATAAACTGTACACGCCTGGATTTATTTATATAGATATCTCTTCTTTTCTTTTCTATTTCTTCAATACGATACCATCTTTATTTATTCATATTAATTTTTTATCTACTTGGTTTTGTGTATGAACTGCATATATATTTTTTATCATTGCATGCCACCTAAATTAGACCAGACTTCTCGTAAAACATCAACCTCATCTCGTTTTAAAAGAAGTAGAAGTTCTACTAAGTTTAATATCTGTCCTATTCATAAAAAATCTGGTGCGTGCGCGCAACATACAACTTTCACTTACCTACTTAGATTAGAAATGAATGCGTTGAGTTAATGCCACTTCTCAATCAGTTACACCTTTTTCCACATTCATTTCTTATTTTTGTTTTCATTTGCTCTATAACAAACACTAATTTCTTTTATTATTAAATAAAAGTTTTTACTTGAGATAATTCGGCAATGCAAGCATAATACTCCAAGTCGACTGAATTTATAATTCTCTATGTACTTGTTGAATATTTCATTTATTTCCCATGAAACAAATCATTTCCATTAAATGAACAGAAGGGCATTGATTATGAACAATGGTCTGTCATTATAAGCGTCGTGCGTGGGCTCAACGTGTTTTATGAGTTGACTGAATATTTTTCTTTTTTTCTCCTCTATATGTTTACTTGGTTTTTATCATATCTCATATTTAGGCGTAATGAGAGACAGTTTATTTCTCCATACAAACAAAAACAAAGATACTTCATAGGAAACAAAAACAAACAAACAAAAAAGGCCCCTACCCCATTTAAACCCCCCCAGAACATTTAAATAATGACAAAGCTTACCTGATATTAGAGAACACCTAATTTTCATTAAACATGACGAATTTGATGAAAATCGTTAAAGCCGTTTCTGAGAAAATCGAAAAAAAGGTAAACATTGCAAAAATAGTTAAGAAATAAAGTGCCCCCTCCGTTTGAGCAATTTTGATGAAATGCGGGCTATCACATCTTTAACATATACATACGTCAAATACCCAGTTTAATCAAAATCGTTAAAGCCGTTTTTAAGTAAATAAAAAAAACAAGTGAAAATGATACGAGATTTTTTAAATAAAGTACCCCTTCCCTTTGAGCAATTTTGATGAAATTTTTGCTGTCACATCGCGGGCATATACCTAAACTAAATACCAAATTTCAGGTTCGCACAGTTTATAGTTTTTGAGCTAGTCTGTTCACACACACAGACCATTTCGCGGGACTTGGTCATTTGGACTCGGGGGACCCCAAAACGTGTATTTCCGTTGAAAACCGGAAGTCGAAATTTTTCACGATCGCAATACTTCCACTTACTATATATTTCATAAATAGGTAAGTGAAAGTAAAAACCTTTAATGGAATCTATAGATATGGCAAGTTCTGGCAATTCCCAAGACGTTTGTCAACTAAATATGGCCTAATTAATGGAGTGTGTGTGGCAATTGCTTGACACAAAGCTTTCACACTTAGCCACTAAAGAAGATATTCTTAGCCTGCATAACGAAATAAATTTATTAAAAGAAGAAAACTTACCATTAAAATCAGATTTATTGGCTATCAAGAGTGCGAGTGTCAATACTGAGGATCTCGTGGATAATTTAGATAATAAAAATCGGCGAAATAATTTAATTTTTAAACGTCTAAATTATAACACGCAACCTCTGCAAAGTTAATACTGATTTTTGCGGCGAAGTATTAGAAGTTCAAATGCAGCCTGATAACATATATGCTTTCCCTCTGGGTCGATTAACAGTCCCTAATAGGCCTATTATGGTCTCTTATGAGATATAGTCAGTAATGAACTCTCTGAAACGGGTGCGAAGAACGAGATTTACAATACATCAAGATTTCTCTGAAAGAACAAGAAAAAGGAGAAGTAAATTATTCTTAATTAGAAAAGAGATTAGACGTTTAAACAATGGCATTAAAGCTACAGTTAGTGTGGATCGTCTCGTTGTATTGAATCAAAGATTTACTTGGTCTGAAAATGTTGGTTTGATGCTTGGAAATGAGGATGGTTTGAGGAGCTTGAACGAATTGGTTGGCTCTGATATGTCGAATTTTGTATCTGCTGTTCGGACTAATTCTCTACCACGTGATTATTTTTCCTCGAATACGGCCTAGACTAAAAAGGTTACGGCTACATCATCTTTACCTAATGCTCCCCAGGGATAAAATAGGACAGTCTGCCGGCAGTACATTCATCAGGCCTCTTCTTCCGTTACAAATATTTCATTTATCATGTATAATTTAGCTGGTTTAAAATCAAAACTAAATGTCCCAGCTAGTTCTTTTTTACAATGTATTAAGATATATGAGGTTTTGTATTATTAGAAACATTTATAGATAGTAAATTTGATTATTACAGTAAATTTTTTTATGGATACTGTTTGTGTTGGATTTCTGATACGAATCAAGCTCGGTTTGGTCGTGCATTGGGTGGTAAATTGTATGCAATCAGATCTAATTTACCTCAAGATCAGGTTAAATTTCTTATATATTGATGATATCAAGGTGATTTATATTAAAAGTCAAATTGAATTGTATATTTTGCCTTTATACCTGTGTGGTAACTCCTGGGACTCAGATTTTTGTAAATTAGAAAACTTTCTTGCAGAACATTCACAAATTAAATTTGTGTTAGCCGGTGATTTCAATGCTAGAATAGCGGCTTCTCAGTCTTTTCCCTATGATATAATTTTAAATAACCCTACCTGTAATTTGTTTAGGAGGTCCAAGGATCAGGTTATTAGTGGTAGAGGTTCTAAATTACTCGGATTATGTAATAATTATGATTATATTATTTTAAATGGTCGTTTTAATGATGTAGAAGGTGAATTTACGTTTATTAATAGTTTAGGTAAATCTGTAATTGACTTCATTTGCTTTCCTGTTGAATATATATCTTGTATTGTTAATTTTAGAATTTTGGCAGAACCTTTTTCTGATCTCCTTCCTCTTTTTTGTGAGATCTCATTTATTAAAACTTTACAATGTACTGTTTTACCACTTATGCCTCAGTTAGTTTGGTTAGATAAATATACAAATGTTTATAAAAATTCTTTGAAACTGGCTACTGAAACAAGTTCTTATCTCCCCTCGAATCATCAAGAGTTCTTAAATATTTTAGTTGATTGTATTAAGCACTCTTTCCTCTCACCTACTACATGTTCTCAATATGTTAGAAATATCCGCCGAAACGATTGGTTCGATGGACAATGCCTTCGTGCAAGAAATAAATCACTTGCATTATTAAATCTTTTTCGTCGAACTAGATCTATTTTTATCAAACATGATTATTTAGATAATTTATTTTTGAAGAGAAAAGATTTGGCTCCGCCGGGAATCGAACCCGGATCTTCCGCGTGACATGCGCGGTATGCTAACCATTACACCACAGAGTCGCTTCCAAACGGTGCCAAATCCTTCCTCTTCACTGACACCTCTCCCACGATCTCGTATCGCAAGTTTTGCGAGTATTTCCGGGAGATGGACATTTTTTGTCCAATTTTGGGCATATCCTGACGTTCGTCAATTTTTTAAAAATTATTTTATATTAATTTAACCATCATTGTGAGTAACCACCTATAGTGTCAGTGAAGAGGAAGGATTTGGCACCGTTTGGAAGCGACTCTGTGGTGTAATGGTAGCATACTGCGCATGTCACGCGGAAGACCCGGGTTCGATTCCCAGCGGAGCCAAACCTTTTCTCTTCAAAAATAAATTATTTAAAATAATTTAAAAAATAGGTGGTTACCCACAATGATGGTTAAATTAATATAAAATAATTATTTAGAAGGTAATGGGAATTATTAGGACTTATGCTTTAAAAAAAAAGAGAGAACATCTTTATGCCGTAGTTGAGAGATTTAAAAGGGTAAGAGACTCGAAGGAATTTTGGCACCTAACTAATCATTTTAAAAGAAAAAATTTTACTTGCGGTAATATTGATCTTTCCAAATTAGTCAATCATTTTCAAAACTTACTTAATCCCCCCGATAATGATTTAGTTGTACTCTATGCAGAACCAATTACATATTCTACCACTCTTGATCTCCCCTTTGACCTAAGTAATCTACAGAACAATAAGGCCCCAGGTATAGGTAGAGAACCATACGAATTCTATAAGCATGCTCCCGATATATTCTTGGTTAAACTTTTATCTCTTTTTAATAAAATTTATGAAACCGGCAACACACCTGACTCCTTTAGCAGATCTATTCTATTTCTTCTATTTAAACGCGGCGACATCAATGATGTGCAAAATTATAGGGGTATATCCTGTCTTGATACATCTGCAAAAATGTGTACAGGTCTTCTTCTACAACGATTAGAAACTTTCGTAATAGAAAATGATATCAGTCAATTCCAAACAGGTCTCAGACATGGATACTCCACTATCGATAATTTTTTTTTGTCCTGTTAAACATTATCAAACTTAAACTGCTCAAGGACAAAAAATCTTCGTATTTTTTGTGGACTTCAAAGTTTTATAGCATTTCTAGAAATTCTTTATTTTTGAAATTATATAATTTAGGAGTTTCCACTAAATTTATCAATATTTAAAAAAATATTTATTCGGCATCTGAATCGGCTGTTAGGGGTACTGAGGGAATTTCTGTGAATAGTGGTGTACGCCAGGGTTGTTTACTCAGTCCACTTCTATTTTCTTTGTATTTGGATGATCTTTTCTTCTTGAAGGAGGAGTTCGTATAGGAGGTACATGTATCAGCATTTTGATGTATGCTGATGATATCGTGTTGCTTGCTGAAGATAGGGTTACATTGCAGAGAAATATACACCTTTTGGCATCCTATTGTGATAACTGGAATCTGACAGTTGAGAGATTAACTGTCAGATTCTAGATTAATCCAAAATTATGGTATTTAGAAATGGTTGTAGACTGGCCGCTGTAGAAAAATGGATATATAAGGGTTTGCCAATAGAAGTGGTGAATACATACATACATATTTGCGTGTTACATTAAGCTCCCGCCTTTCTCTCAGGTACCATTAGAAAGAGCGCATATCGGCTGCTAAAATGGGGCTAAACAGAAATCGGTCAAGTTTTATGTCTCATGATCTAATCACTCTCTCTGCTAAAAAAACATATATTTGATGCTGTAATCCGATCTATAGTATGCTATGCAGCTCAAGTTTGGGGTTATCAGAGGTATGAGGAGTTGGAAAAATTTCAGCGCTTTTTTATTAAAAAATTGTTCTCTTTGCCGCCTGCTGCGCCAAACAACATGGTTTATTCAGAAACAGCTACCGACTTGCTTGAGGTGTTTACCTTAAAGTTACATTTTAAGTATTGTCTTAAAGTGGTGAACGCAGCTGACGATCGTCTTTCTAAAATTATAGCGTTAGAAGTGACGCAATATCTTTTGGTTTAAAACATGGTGTGATTTGGCGGAAAGATACTCATGTAGGTTTGAAAGCACTCTGGATAGTGTTTGCTTATGAAAAGACCAGTTAGCTGTATTATTGACCGCTATAAAGTGCCATCATAGGGAACAGTGTCTGAATGGCCGTGATGAATTCGAATAGATTTCTTTTGTTTAAAGAATTAAATCATGACATCACAGTTTTTAGGTTCGAAGATGGCTGTTCTTGGGATCTTACTTGGAACGATTTATGTTGGATGTTTAAACTTTAAAAGATGCGAACTCCTTTATTTAAATTACACCCCATGGCTTGATAGGGAAAATACGAATTGCCAACTTTGTAACCTAGCCGTTAAAGAGGACCTTTTTCATTTCCTGGCAGAGTGTTCAGCTCTCAGTAACATTCAAATACAGTTTCTAGGTTCTAGTACTGTCCATACTACTTTTTTAATTTCTCTCCTTAATGCCCCCACTGTTAACAAATGCCGTAAAATTGTAAATTATACTCGACATGCATGGTCCCATCGCTACCACTTAATCTATCTAACATAGACAGAATTCATCTTTCGTTTCTTTTCACTCTTTATTTTTATATAATTTTTACTTTCACTTACCTATATATGAAATACAGTGGATATCGTTTATAACGACGTATCGCTTATAACGACGGAAATCTTAAGTCCCTGGTCCCTACGGTCATAGTTTAATGAATTTTTATCCGGCTATAACGACCACGGCTATTGCGACTGATCGGCTTTGACGACCCATTGTGAGTCCCCCAGGGAACAAAAAGATTGGTTATAACGTCCGGCTTCCGGAAAGGACCCTTCAATCCGGCTTGCGGGATATTTTTTTGGGGACAGGAAGACACCTCTATCACCTTTTCTAGGAAACTCCCTTCTCTGTTAGTGTTTTTATTCCTCCAAACGAATTCGAATCAGTTGCGGCCTGGTTCTCAAATAAGACACTTTTGCGTGGTGATATCTGGTTGTTTGTTTGGATGTTAGTTGCGGTTTTGTTCTCCATACACTTGTGCGTGGTGATACCATGTCAAAGAGAAGGGCATTTTCGTTCGAAGAAAAATTTTGCTGCACATTTGCTGTCGGCAGGAAAATGGGGCAGAGAAGTCTTGCGGAGGAATCGAATATAAGTCATTAAACTATTTCAACAATATGGAAAAATAGGGACACCATTCGGGGACTAGTTGAACGCGGTGAATCGTTCAAGACAAAAAAAATAAGGAGAGCTACGGGCGACAAAGTCAACTGTGCTCTAATAACATGGTTTCGACCCCAACGCAGCCGAAATGTTCCAATATCAGGGACAATTTTACTTGAAAAAGCCAATAATTTTCTAAAATTGATTAATGAATCCACTTCAGAACTGCCTAGCGACTCGACAAGTAGTATTTCGCGAGGATGGATTCAAAGATTTTGTACTCGCCATAATATTATTTTTTAAGTGGTGACTGCTAGAGTCCCCCAAGGGATAACCAGCGATTGGCTTCCGTCAGTATGGCCATCAATTCCGAAAATTACGATGATTCAGATATTTTTATCGCAGATGAAACTGAACTTTTTTACAAGGTACTGCCTGATCGGACACTACATTTTAAGGGGGAGAAATGTTCTAATGGAAAACTGTCCAAGGATAGAATAACGGTTTTGGTGGCAGCCAATATGTCTGAAATTGAAACATATACTTTTTATAATAGGAAATTTGTATAACAATCAGCTCTTAAAATAGGCCTAGACCTGATATAACGACCGGCGTCGTTATAAGCGCTATGTCGGATGTAACGACGATCGCCTATAACGACGAAGTTTTTACGGTCCCTTTAATGACGCTATAAACGATATCCACTGTATATAGTAAGTGGAAGTATTGCGATCGTGAAAAATTTCGACGGTTTTCAACGGAAATACACGTTTTGGGCTCCCCTGAGTCGAAATAACCAAGTCCCGCGAAATGGTCTGTGTGTGTATGTGAGTGTGTGTGTGTGTGTGTGTGTGTGTGTGTGTGTGTGTGTGTGTGTGTGTGTGTGTGTGTGTGTGTGTGTGTGTGTGTGTGTGTGTGTGTGTGTGTGTGTGTGTGTGTGTGTGTGTGTGTGTGTGTGTGTGTGTGTGTGTGTGTGTGAACAGACTAGCTCAAAAACTATAAACCGTGCGAACCTGAAATTTGGTATTTAGTGTATGTAGGTGCCCGCGATGTGACAGCAAAAATTTCATCGAAATTGGTCAAAGGGAGGGGGTACTTTAGTTAAAAACTTTTTACGTTCTTTCGATGTTCTCAAAAACGGCTCTAACGAGTTTGATTAAACTGAGTATTTAATGTATTAATATGCCCGAGATATGACTGTAAAAATTTCATCAAAATTGATCACCCGGAGGGGGCACTTTACTTAATAAATTTTATATCATTTTCACGTGTTTTATTTACTTACTCTAAAACGGCTTTAACGATTTTGAGCAAACTGGGTATTTGATGTATGTATATGTCCGAGATATGACTATAAAAATTTCATCATAATTGATCAACCAGAGGGGGTCTTTACTTCATAAATTTGGTATCATTCTCAGGTGTTTTTTTTTTTTTATTTACTCAAAAACGGCTTTAACGATTTTGATCAAACTGGGTATTTGATGTATTTATATGCCAAAGTTGTGATAGCCAACATTTCATCAAAATTG
Organism: Aelia acuminata; assembly: GCA_911387785.2. Classification (NCBI taxonomy): domain Eukaryota; kingdom Metazoa; phylum Arthropoda; class Insecta; order Hemiptera; family Pentatomidae; genus Aelia; species Aelia acuminata. The sequence continues at coordinate 154,692,727 of OU426978.1, read as the reverse complement.
GTCAAACAGAGGGGGCACTTTATTTCATACCTTTTTTTCCAATTTTTACCTTTTTTTCGATTATCTCAAAAACGGCTTTTCACCAAATTCGTCATGTTTAATGGAAATTAGGTGTTCTTATAACATCAGATAAGCTTTATCATTATCAAAATGTTCTGATGGGGCTTAAATGGGGAAGGGGCCTGTTTTGTTTGTTTGTTTTTTTTTGTTTCCTATAAAGTACCTTTGTTTTTGGTTTATATGGAAAAAAATATCTGCCTCTCGTTTCGCCTAAAAATAAGAAATGGCTAAAAATCAAGTAAACATAGAGAGGAGAAAAAAAGAAAAATATTCAGTCAACTCATAAAATACGTTGAGCCCACGCATGCGGAGTACGCCTTTAATGACAGACCATTGTTTATAATCAAAGCCGTTCTGTTCACTTAATGGAAATTATTTGTTTCATAGTAACTACGTGAAATATTCAACAAGTAAATAGAAAATTATAAAATCAGACGACTTGGAGTAGTTCTCTGGCATTGCCGAATTATCACAAGTAAATACTTTTAATCAATAATAAAAAAGATCTGGTGCGTGCGCGCAACACACAACTTTCACTTACCAACTTACTTAGATTAAAAATTAATGCGTTTTGTTAATTGCCACTTCTCAAATGAAGAGAAGGGTTTTAATTATAACTAATGGTCTGTCATTAAAGGCGTATTCCGCATGCGTTGGCTTAACGAGTTTTATGAGTTGACTGAATATTTTTCTGTTTTTCTCCTCTTAATGTTTTCATTATTTTTATCATATCTCATATTTAGCCATTTCTTATTTTTAGGCGTAACAAGAGACAGTTAACTTCCACATATAAAGAAACACAAAGGTAGTTTATAGGAAACAAACAAACAAAAAAGGCCCCAACCCCCCCCCCCACCCAAAAAAAAGCCCCCTCAGAACATTTTGATAATGATAAAGCTTACCTGATATTAAAGAACACCTAAATTTCATTAAACATGACGAATTTGATAATAATCGTTAAAGCCGTTTTTGAGATCATCGAAAAAAAGGTAAAAATTGGAAAAAAATTATGAAATAAAGTACCCGCTCCGTTTGACCAATTTTGATGAAATGTTGGCTATCGCATCTTTGGCATATACATACATCAAATACCCAGTTTGATTAAAATCGTTAAAGCCTTTTTTGAGTAAATAAAAAAAACACGTGAAAATGATATAAAATTAATTAAGTAAAGTCACCCCTCCGGTTGATCAATTTTGATGAAATTTTTACAGTCATATCTCGGGCATATTAATACATTAAATACTCAGTTTAATCAAAATAGTTAGAGCCGTTTTTGAGAAAATCGAAAGAACGTAAAAAGTTTTTAAATAAAGTACCCCCTCCCTTTGACCAATTTCGATGAAATTTTTGCTGTCACATCGCGGGCAAATACATACACTAAATACCAAATTTCAGGTCCGCACGGTTTATAGTTTTTGAGCTAGTCTGTTCACATACACACACACACACACACACCATTTCGTGGGACTTGGTTAATTTGATTCAGAGGACCGCAAAACGTGTATTTCCGTTGAAAACCGGAAGTCGAAATTTTTCACGATCGCAATACTTCCACTTACTATATATATATTTCATATATAGGTAAGTGAAAGTAAAAATAGCACAAATAGATTATTATTCTAATGCTTTAAGATATACTATAATTTCAGTTTTACCCTCTGGTGAGGGTAATGAGGTTCATATGAGGTTCATTGATTAATATAATATAACATATAAAATATATAAATATTTTAGGGGTTTCGCCCGGGGAATTCCATTTTTCTAATAAACTTGAACAATTCTATAAACAAAAAATCTGGTGCGATGCGCGCAACACACAACTTTCATTTACGAACTTACTTGGATTAGAAATCGACGTGTTTCGATAATATGTAAACGCCATTCCTCAACTTCACACATTTTTCCACATTTAAGTATATACTTATATTTGTAGATCTCCATAAGTTATAGAGTATCTGTATAGCAAAATTTGGTAATTCTCAGCACTTTTCGATTCATTATTGCTAATTTATATATGAAGGGACTAATTTCATCAACAGTCGAGTATTTATCTGCTTGCTTGTTTTTTACTACGATTTGCTTTTTGCAAATACATTGTGAAGATGAATCGAAAAGCGTATTTAAGTCTCTTACGCCTTTCCTGGTAATCAAGAACGATTACTGTACCTCTAAAATCGCTTTATATTGTTTTCAAACATTTATTACTTATTATTTATTTATTATAAAGTTTCTAGACTAAAATATGCCTATATTAATTATAGACTATTATCTTATACCATATTCCCCCCCCATGTTTATTCGATTTTTTACACACCTGCGATGCTTCAAAAATTTGAGCATCACGTATTTAATCTCTAAAGTAACATTAATCTTTTTTAATAAATAAAAGTTTTTATTTTCATAATACGGTTAATAAAATTTTGGCTGTCATGTATACATACATCAAATACCAACTTTAATCAAAATCGTTAAAGCCGTTTTTGAGTAAAAAAAAAAAACACGTGAAAATGGGACAAAATTTATTAAGTAAAGTGCCCCCTTCGTTTGACCAATTTTTATGAACTTTTGGCTGTCGCATCGCGGGCATATTCATACATCAAATACCCAGTTTGATCAAAATCGTAAAATCCTTTTTTAAGTAAATAAAAAAAAACATGTAAAAATGGGACAACATTAAATAAGTAAAGTACCCCTTCCAATTAATCAATTTTGATAAAATTTTGGCTGTCACATCGCGGGTATTTACATACACAAGATACCGAGTTTGGTCAAAATCGTTAAAGCCGTTTTTGAGTAAACAAAAAACACGTGATAATGAGACAACAGTTATTAAGTAAAGTGCCACCTCCGTTTAACCAATTTTGATAAAATTTCGGCTGTCGCACCACGGTCATATACATACATCAAATACCAAGTTTGATTAAAATCGTTATATCCGTTTTTGAGTAAATAAAAAAAAACACGTGAAAATGGGGCAACATTTATAAAGTAAAGTGCCCCCTCCAATCAATCAATTTTGATGAAATTTTTACTGTCGCATCGCGGGCATATAGATACACCAAATACCGAGTTTAATCAAAATGGTTAGAGCCGTTTTTGAGAAAAAATCCTAAAAATTAGAAAAAATTCTTTAAATAAAGTACTCCCTCTGTTTGACCAATTTTGATGAAATGTTTGCTGTCACATCGCGGGCATATACATACACTAAATACCCAATTTCAGGTCTGTGCGGTTTATAGTTTTTGAGCTAGTCTGTTCACATACACACACACACACACACACACACACACACACACACACACACACACACACACACACACACACACACACACACACACACACACACACACACTCACACACACACACACACACACACACATAAAGAAGTAGGCACTTAGCCACTCGGCCCCCCGTGAAGTAATGCCTGACAGCGGTTCCGTGGGGTGGCATTGAAGAATAGGGAGGTGGTTTTTTAGTGAGAAGGAATCTCACACTGTTGTGGACTTATAGTCGCACAGCGTCTTATGTAAGATTTTTCCCCTACCCAGAAGAAAAAAAACAAAAAAAAAACACACACACACACACAAACACACAGACCATTTCGCGGGACTTGGTTAATTGGACTCAGGGGACCCCAAAACGTGTATTTCCGTTGAAAACCGGAAGTCGAAATTTTTCACGATTGAAGTGAAAGTAAAAATTTGTATTTTTTTTTTGAGCAAATGAAAACAAAAATAAGAAATGAATGAGGAAAAATGTGTAAATTTAGGTAGTGGCAATTAACAAAACATATTAATTTCTAATCTAAGTAAGTTGGTAAGTGAAAGTTGTGTGTTGCGCGCATGCACCAGATTTTTTATTTTATTATTTAGTATTATTTATTTTATTTTCATTTCATAATGCTTTTATATCTTTTGTTTTTGCAACCCTTACTTAACTTGTATTTTCTTTTTTAACCCATAATCAGAATTTGTTAGAATTGATAAATAGTATTTTCGTTGTTTAATATTTGTACTTTCATCAGAAGAATCTAGTTTTTATTGTTTATTTATTATTATTATTTTTTACTTTCACTTACCTATATATGAAATCTAAGTAAGTTGGTAAGTGAAAGTTGTGTGTTGCGCGCACGCATCAGATTTTTATTTACCCAAAAACGGCTTTAACGATTTTCAAAAAACTGGGTATTTGATGTATGTATATACCAAATATTTAAAAGCCAACATTTCATCAAAATTGGTCCAACTGAGGGGGCACTTTATTTCATGACTTTTTTCCAATTTTTACCTTTTTTTCGATTATCTCAAAAACGGCTTTAACAATTTTTATCAAATTCGTCATGTTTAATGAAAATTAGGTTTTCTTTAATATCAGGTAAGCTTTATCGTTATTAAAATGTTCTGAGGGGGCTTTTTTTTTTGTGGGGGGGCCTTTTTTATTTGTTTGTTTCTTTCTTATAAAGTACCTTTGTTTTTGTTTACATGGAGAAATTAACTGTCTCTCGTTACGCCTAAAAATAAGAAATGACTAAATATGAGATATGATAAAAATAAAGAAAACATAAAGAGGAGAAAAATATTCAGTCAACTCATTAAACTTGTTGAGCCCACGCATGCGGAGTACGCCTTTAATGACAGACCATTGTTCATAATTAAAGCTGTTCTGTTCATTTGAGAAGTGGCAATTAACAAAACATATTAATTTCTAATCTAAGTAAGTTGGTAAGTGAAAGTTGTGTGTTGCGCGCATGCACCAGATTTTTTATTTTATTATTTAGTATTATTTATTTTATTTTCATTTCATAATGCTTTTATATCTTTTGTTTTTGCAACCCTTACTTAACTTGTATTTTCTTTTTTAACCCATAATCAGAATTTGTTAGAATTGATAAATAGTATTTTCGTTGTTTAATATTTGTACTTTCATCAGAAGAATCTAGTTTTTATTGTTTATTTATTATTATTATTTTTTACTTTCACTTACCTATATATGAAATCTAAGTAAGTTGGTAAGTGAAAGTTGTGTGTTGCGCGCACGCATCAGATTTTTATTTACCCAAAAACGGCTTTAACGATTTTCAAAAAACTGGGTATTTGATGTATGTATATACCAAATATTTAAAAGCCAACATTTCATCAAAATTGGTCCAACTGAGGGGGCACTTTATTTCATGACTTTTTTCCAATTTTTACCTTTTTTTCGATTATCTCAAAAACGGCTTTAACAATTTTTATCAAATTCGTCATGTTTAATGAAAATTAGGTTTTCTTTAATATCAGGTAAGCTTTATCGTTATTAAAATGTTCTGAGGGGGCTTTTTTTTTTGTGGGGGGGCCTTTTTTATTTGTTTGTTTCTTTCTTATAAAGTACCTTTGTTTTTGTTTACATGGAGAAATTAACTGTCTCTCGTTACGCCTAAAAATAAGAAATGACTAAATATGAGATATGATAAAAATAAAGAAAACATAAAGAGGAGAAAAATATTCAGTCAACTCATTAAACTCGTTGAGCCCACGCATGCGGAGTACGCCTTTAATGACAGACCATTGTTCATAACTAAAGCCCTTCTGTTCATTTGAGAAGTGGCAATTAACAAAACGCAATAATTTCTAATCTAAGTAAGTTGGTAAGTGAAAGTTGTGTGTTGCGCGCACGCACCAGATTTTTTAGAATTTGGAGAAGGTTACCTACCTGTGATAATTGCTATCAGTGTTGTTATTGTGTTGCAGTTTTTTACTAAGTTCTTTCTTGTTCATGTTCGTTTTGTTATTTGTTTATATTTATTTTATTGTTCATTAATTTTTGGACATGATGTGATGTTAATTCAATGAGTTTTATTGATTTCAATTAAGAACATTAAAGGTTAAGGTTAGCCTTGCCGATCTTACGAAGAATTTACCTTTCGTAAAAGAGACAATAAAGGTGAGGAGTATTGTTGGAATCCTTAGGTAAGACAACTTTAAAGTTTCTCCTTAGATAAACTTTATTGACTCACTAAATTGAAATTAAATATTATTGCTTTAGCTTAAGGTTATATTACCTTCCAGTGTTTTATAAAGTTTATGTATTATCAATCATATTCAGCTAAGATTTGGATCATGACTGATACTCGAGTAACAGCTATGGAGGAGGGTGTAGTGGAAGAGCAGTCTCTACAACGCCCAAGGCCTACAGCTAAGAGGCAAAGGAAAGGATCTCCTGACTCCAGAAAAGTTATAGATAATGAGCAGCCAGAAGATAGCCCCTTGCAAGATGCTCGGAGAATCCAAGAAAATATCCGCGTCTATACTAGTGCTACTGATAGAAACGTAAGTGCAAAGGTCCAAAAACATATTAATAGCAAAGCACAGCAACTTATAGATATTTTGGAGACGATTAATGACAAAAATCAGGAACAACGAGCTCTTATACAGCGAGCTGTAAGGGAGACATTAACATCTCCTACGGTTTATGAGCTTCTACTAAATTTATTAGTAGAAAAGACTGTACCAATGGTGTTAGAGGGACTCAGGTCGGAAAACCTTAATCAACAAAAACTGGTACCAGAACCTAGTACTTCCCAAGTTGAGGTGGAAATGATTAGGAAACAGCCAAAATCCAACAACACCATCGTAGAGACTACTGGGAGTGAAACCTTCCAAATGGTTAAAAAAAGAAGAAGAAATAAAAAAGCCTCAAAACAGGAAAAGGAGGGTGACCCTGATAAATCCATGCCTGCGGTTTGTGATAAAAATGCTCTCTTGAAGAAAAAGACGATGGCCGATGTTGTCAGAACCTTGCCCCAAAAACCGTCAGATGCTGCTAGGCCGACATATGTTACTGTAGCAGCTGAAGGGAAGAGTGCAGTTGATATCATCACCGCACTCCCATCTCCGACTGAACTTAGGGTTAAGGCTAGAGTTGTCCGCGCAACTAAAGCAGGATCAGTTTTAGTTTGCGTTGAGGAAGATGGACATGTAAAGAGAATCCTTGAATCACAGAGATTAAAAGACTGGAGGTCCAAAAAGAGAATGGAGGCCAAACTTGCATTAAGAAGGAAGCCGAAGGTAGAGATTAGGGGAGTCCCCCTTTCCTGGACTGCTGACAACTTAGAACGGATACTGGGACAAGCTAGCAGCAAAGTCCGTCCCCATACCTGAAAACAAATCTGGCTATATAAAGCCGCTGTTCCACTCGATGGCGTCGGGACTGCCCTGTGCATATAGCAAAGACCCAAGACATAGTTCGAAGGACATATTATGACTAGAATTAATATCCTTCAACTGAACATGGGCCGCCGGCGCATTGTTGCCAACGGACTTCGGGCTATGATGCGGCGTTATGATATAATGGCGATTCAAGAGCCCAGTTGTCGTGGGAACAAGGTACTGGGGTTTGGCCTCACGTCGAGGGTTATAGCCCTAGGCAGTGGAGAGAGGAGGCCCAGGGCTGCTATTGTGATTAATAATCCAAACCTCGACCAGTTTAGGCAGAAACCTAACCGTTCTCCTGGCCTTGATGCTATTGATGCGGCGATTTTAAGGAATAGTCTCCCCTACATTGAAAATGCTTTGTTAGAGATCTTTAACAAATGCCTAGATACGGAATACTTTCCAAAAAGATGGAAGATCGCCGATCTGAGACTGCTCAACAAGGGAGGAAATAGAGATAAGGAACTTCCTAACTCCTATCGGCCCATATCTCTCCTCCCTGTGATGAGCAAGGTCCTGGAGACCCTCATGATGAATAGTTTACGCCCTGTGCTTAATAGGGCAAGCCATCCACGGCAATACGGTTCGACAAGGGGCAGAGGTACCGCTGATGCTTTACTGAGAGTGCGCACAGACGTTGAGGAGCGGGCGGAGCGCTATGTGATGCTACTGCTATTCGATATCTCCTCCGCTTTCGACAGCGTCTGGTGGTCCAGCGTGCTGCAGAGATTCTATGCTCCCAGCAACTTATATTGTCTTGTAAAAAGTTACCTACAGGACAGAATAGTAAGGATTAGAGGAAACTACTATGAGGTGGAAGCTTCCATAGAGCGAGGATGTCCCCAAGGATCCGTATTCGGTCCGGCCCTATGGAAACTTGTATTTGATGAGTTGCTGGGAATATTAGAGGCTCAGCGGATCTCTGCCACCGCCTATGTAGATGACATTGCTGCTGTTGTGGCGTCCGATAGCAGAACCGGAGTCAAGAGAGAAGCTGAAAGATGTGCCAGCCTAGTCGCCAGATGGTGTGAGGGTAAGAAAATGAAGATGGCCGCCGCCAAAACCAAGGCGATGCTGCTTAAGGGCAAGACAGATAGGGCTCACCCAATAACCATGGACATGGAAGGCCAGAGGATATGTCCAAGGGAGATGGTAACCTACCTAGGCGTTAAGTTAGGCGTAGGCTTGAATGTGACGTCTCACTTGGAATACTTGGCTGATAGGGTGGCCCAAACCGTAAATAATCTTAGTCGCATAGGAGGTGCTTTCTAGGGCCTTAGATTTCCGGCTACCATAACTATCTATAAAGGAGTGGTTGAGGGTATTCTCCTGTATGCCTCCCAGTTTTGGTATCGGGACCTCAACCAGAGACAGAGGAAGAGGCTGGCATCAATTCAGAGGACGGTTCTGTTTCGCGCCACCAGAGCTTATAGGTCAACCTCGCATGAAGCAGTGCAGGTTCTAGCGGGGGTGGTTCCTCTCGACCTCCTCCTGCGAGAAGTGACTAAATACGCTTACAGACATGAAGGCTCAGCAGGACTTTCGGACGCTCTAAGGACGAGGATTGTTGCAAACCCAAACAAATGGAAGCAGATAATCCGGGAGGATACGATTGAGGACTGGAGCCGACGGTGGGCAACCTCCCAGAAAGGGAGCACCCTCAGGAAATACTTTCCTACAGTTAAATCCCGGCTGTTGGCTAAATGGGTCCTCCCGGACTATTGGGTTTCACAATTCCTCACGGGGCATGGGGGTTTTAGAGCCCATCTCCATCGACTTGGCCAGAACATAGACCCCCACTGCTCCACCTGTGGTGTTCCAGAGACTGTTGAGCACGTGGTCACGACCTGCACTGCATTCGATGGAATAAGGGCCAGGATGCTGAGAGCCACGGGACTTTTCGTCCTCACTGAGGAAGAGTTTCCCCAGCTGGTGAGCGAAGAGAATTTCCCGCGGTTCAACGAATTTATCTCAGGATGTTCACGCAGCGCTGCTGACCTCAGTTCGCGCTGACGGGGCCGGGGAACAGCCCACCAGGGCCTGGTCTGAACGTTCCCACTATTTAGCAGGAAAGGAAGTTCATCGCTCGCATGGCTTGGGCAATCTAAATCGGGCCAAGAGTTTTCCTATAGGGCGCCCGCAATTGGAGTTCCCTTGCCTCTGTTCAAGGGCGCTCCAATATGGCCTATCTTATTTATCTGTTATACATTGCCTAGTAATCTCCTCTTTTGCCGAAGGGCGTTTCTTATAAAGGTTTTGAAGGCCTTAAACCTTGCTTCGGTACAGACGAGCTCTTTCAGAGTTCTTGGTGGCCAATGGAATAAGGTGTACTCCCCAGCTAGCGCCAGTATTGCTCTCATATACAGCGGACAGGTTAGTATTATGTGCTTAGGGTCTTCGGGCTCACCACACATACAGTTGGGGCTTTCCTTCCTTTGGAAGAGGTGCAGCTTGTAATTGAAGTCCCCGTGTCCTGTAAGGAACTGCACCGTCGAATGGTCCGGAACTAACCAAGAGAACTTTAGCCTTTCTCTGACATCTGGGAAGAACTCGTAAGTCAGTCTTCCTTCCATCGCCTGGTCCCATCTTTGCAGCCATTCCGCCATTGCTGCATCCACCATTGCGTTTTTTACCTCATCGAAGTTTCTAGAGGGGAAAGTGAACACACTCCTACCTACCTTCGCCGGAATCACTCTTTTAATCAGAAACTTTGCAATGGTCAGTTGGAGCTGGATATCCACTGGTAGTTGGCCGGCTATTACCTGTAGAGCTGCCGTCGAGGTCGTTTTGTAGGCTCCCGTCACCAAAAGGAGGGCTCGTTTTTGTGACTGTGCTAGTACTCCTAGGGGCAGCTGTAGAAGTCGAAAATCAAAATAAATGGTTCACTACCAGTAGTGGGTTGTTGAGCAGTCATGCGTTACTCCCCACTATTGCTATAACCGTATTGCCTGTGAGGCATGGAAGGGAGTAAATAAATAAGTAAATACAATTGTTTAGAATTTAAATAATTTATAAACGGTGAAAAACCGTCGAAATAAAAAAATTATAATATTTTAAAAATCTCCGTATCCCGAAACATAAGAGGGCACCCTCATTTGAATGAAATTCGTAAATGTTAAATTATTTAATAAGCGAGTGCCCCCCCCCCCACTCAAATAGAAATAAAAAACTTATAATATTTTTGAAATCTCCGTAACCGGAAACATAATAATGCACCCTCATTTCAATGAAATCCGTAAATGTTAATTTTTTTTAACATGACTTTTGTCCACCTAGCTTAAACTAATCGAAACACTGTGCGGCGCACAGTGGTTGAAAGGCGGAAAAAACCCATTTTTTGAAGGTATTGGAATATTCTTTTTCTTTTCAATATTAATTAATAGAATAGTTACCTGACACATTCCATCAATTTATTCGGATATATTCTGATTTTTAAACCTGTTAGGTCCCTTTGAAAATCGATCATTGAAAAGGTTTATTTTTCAACGGAAAATTTATAGCACTATAATAATTTTTACAACTCGCATTTTTGTTTCTTAGAGCGATTTTCCTTCTTAATCATGAAAAGCAATCTCACATATTACTCTAGCATAAAAATGATGCTATTTGGTCTATGTTTTAACCCAGAAATAAAATCCCGAATAAATGCAATAAAATTAAGACAAAAAATTTTTTTGGTAATCTATATTTTTCAAGCGCAGCCGAGCGCAGTGTTAAAATCAATTTTTTTAAGAAGAAGATACATTCAAGGAAATATTAAAACAGATTCTAGCTGCGTCTACCTGCGTCTGTACATGTGGGATTTTTTTTTTATTGAAATACCAAAGCTATTTCGTGCAGTTTATTCGCTATGGAGCTTGTGCTTCCGTTTAGGATATTACTAATCGTTTAGTAAAACATCATGCCTTACTTACCAGGTCTGTAACATCATTTATAAAGTCAGTCTGAATCGTTGTTAGGTCGATAATAAATCAACTTTTTCACCTACCGTTATTTTAGAATCATTTTGGAAATTATTAATAATAAGTTTATTAACATGTCCTCCGATAACTTAAAGGCTTCGGCACTTTTAATTTTTAAGCATCCATTTGTTTTTAGAAGATTGGTATTAAAAACAAAGGGTCAGCTATTATTTAGCGTGAATAAGGGAACTAAATTTTCACAGATAGAGATGCAGTTATTAAACCTACATTGAACAGTCAATCCCACCATCTCCTATCAAAATTATATTAAAGTCGGATGATCCCAATCTTATATTTTAATATGATATACATTTACTAGTTAAGAATTAAAACATAACGACAAAAATAATTGATAGTTCCTATGTATGATTTTTTTTTTTTTTTTTTTACCTAACTTGAGTGTTTTCATGAAATAAAATTATATTGCAAGTACTATCAATGATATTACTAGCATAAAACAGCAAAAGTGTTTAAACTAGCCGATTTCGAGTCGAAAATTGGTGTATAATTTTTTTTCTATTTTCCTTACACTGCCGGTTAATCCGAATAGCCGGTTAAGCGGGGCTCGAACCTGTACATTTTATAGGAAATTCAATCGTGGTTATGATAATATCAACTTTATTTTTTGCGGCTCACAGATCGGGTTTGACAAGGTTTTTTCCGAAAATAGTCGATTTTCAACCACTGTGCGGCGTGAACATGTTAAATATAATTCCGGAAACTCAATCCGGGTTTCGACCTAACCGCAGCTGTCAGGATAACATCTTTATACTTCAGTGTTTAATTGGTATGGAATTAATGAAGAAAGGGGGAAATTTATTTGTTATCTTCGAGGATCTGAAGCGAGCATTCCACACAGTAAAACATGAAAAATTATGGGCTATGATACACAATATTGGCTTAAGTGGCAAAATAATTCGAATTCTCCAGAATCCGTATCAATTGGCCAAAGTCAAAATAAACGTCAACAACCAGTTATCGGATAGTATATCAATAACATAGGGAATTTTTCAGGGCGACTCACTCATGCACATTATTATGGTGTTTTTTAATATTTCTCAATATATTCTAGTGAATTGAATAATTAATGTAAGGTAAATGTGTATTGGCATTAACTTTCATCAAAGTGATTACAGTGAATAAGTATTAGCTATACTTATAGTCCTATTAAGAGCTGACTGATAGAATTAGCGATAGTATTGCTAGTATTGATAGTATAGTAGTATTATTTATTATCATGAGTCATTCCATGTCACATCAACACACTTTTTCCATCACCATCTCAGAATTTAATGAAATTTGGTACATAGGATACCTTTCTCTAGACTAAGAAAAATACCAAATTTCAGCTCAATATCTCAACAAGTTTTTCAAGTATAGCTATGAAAGCCCATTGAAAAACGCACAATTTTGACCTGTCGCATCATCTGGAAATTGAAATTGCACCTCTTCTAGGGCAAGATAGAGAGTAGTAATTGATGTAATTTTTAACTGAATCTTTAAACTTCTTTATGATATGCAACTCAATAGGGGTTAAGAGAAATTTGTATTTCAAAATTTGAATCAAAATTTCAAATTTGGATTTCTCAAAAAGCGTACTTTTTAAAAATTTGAAAAAAATCATTAGAGTTGAAAAGGTTGACATTAATAACTGCTATAAAAATTATGATGGGACAGCAATGGGTTCATGCTTAAAATAATTATTGAAAATTTTGAAGTTTGCTTTTGGATGGAAAAAACCATTAGCTATTAAGCTTCTCAAACTGTAGCCTATTTTATTAAACTAATTACTTTCCATCTTTGAAACATTGTCTAGTTCTGGATATTGTGATTTGACACATTCATTTTGTCACATTTCTTACTATTTTTTTCTTTTACAGAATGCTTGTCTTTTTTCAAAGGGTTGAAATATTGTTGTATTTTGTATCTTCCCATGTCTACTTAGTATAATCCACAAAAATCCAATACCTAGGAAATAAATAACTAAAAGTAATTGGGGATTCCCCGATAACAAATAAATAAAATAAATAATACCTTTGTCCAGTAATTTTTTTCTTGTTCGGTTGCCTCAAATGCATTTCCCATCCTGATCCATCATAATGGATCCTTGGAAAATCCTCTAAAGGCTGAGAAACATCCTCGTCAAACAATGGTGTGGGCGGAGTTTCTTGTGAATCAGTCCGTCCCACTCTAGATTCTTCATTTGCAACAGCTATGAATTTTTAAAATAATTATTGGATTAAGGTCAGATTCATATATCTTAAAAAAAAAAATTATGAAACGTGGTCAAACTCAACCTTGAGCAAATATATTTTCTGTTGCTGAGAAGGGCACTTCTTGACTATTGTCAAATGGATTGAATCTTGGACTAGTATCTTGGAAAGCATTGGCTTGGCTCGGACTTTTAGGTGGAGGAGCTAACGAAGGCAGGTTTTCATTAATTGTTTTATCTTCTCCTATTTTAGGCCTGAAACAAGAAATATATTTTTACTTGAATTTCAGAAATTAAAAAATCGAGTGGTTCACTCGATACTTACTTAATGAAAATATTGAAATCACTATCTTCATTAGACTCAGCTGATTCTCCACGGCTGATCCTTGCTGGTGTGCCTTGTGGTACGGGAGGTGGCTCCCTCAATGTAAGGAAGCTGTCAAAATTGTCTTCTGCACCGAATCCAATTGGTTCGTCTGATAATTTGTAATAAATAAAAAGTAATAATTTTAATTTCTTTGATGAAAGATGCATAGAAAAAATGTGTTTATTTCTTACCTGTAGGGGCACTTCCTTTTTGAAAATCAGAACAAAATGGATCGAAGGGATCAGATTTCACTGTGGCATCACTTAATGCAGCGCTTTCAAATTTAGCCGCAAAGGCGTCAAAGTCATCTTGTCGAGCTTGTTGAGGAAGTTGAGATGAATTTGATCCAAAAGCATCAAAAATATTAAATTGGTGTGAGGAAGGGGCTGAGGATATTGATTCTTCTTGTCTGGATTCGTTACCCATTGTTTGGTTCGAAGGATCAGTTACAAAAGCAGAATCAGTTTGATTCACATCAAATAAGTTGCCACCCATTGTTGGCTGTTTTGTAGGAATCGCAGTAGTAAAGCTCATATCAAAAATATCGACTGATGAATCTTCGTTAATTACATTTGCTGTAGGAGGTGGCGCAGGAGGCGTGGTTGGTTGTAGATTGGTAAGAAGAGGTGATAAAGGAGACGTTGACGTTGGAACTACTTCTTGAACAAATGGTCCTTCAGAACTTTCCTGATGTTTCATGGGTTCTACCTCTGAAGGTACTGTTCGCGAATTCTGATTTGCTCCTGAGGTCAAAGGAACTGCCGCTATCACTTCTGTTGGACTGCTTCTTGAAACAGTAGGAAGCAAGCCTGTGGGCTCCTCTGTAGCCTGTATTCCCATTCCAAAGACGTCATCAAAGTCTATTTGTTGTGTTTGCGATGGCTCTTCATGAACACTTACTGGCTGTGTGGGTGAAACTATTTGCTGTGGTGTAACAGAGGGAGATATTTCAGGTGTTTTAGGTCTGCTTGGGACAGGTGGTTGTGGTCTTGGTGGCTGTGGTGGTACTCGAGGTCTTTCAGGAATCGGAGGGGTTGGTCTTGAAGGAGGAAGTGCTGGTTTCACTACGGGCACTATGGGTGGTATGTGTTCGTTTTCGAGAGGAACAGGGGTGATAGGTGCCATAGTCCCGTCCTCAACACTCTGATGTTTTATGGTGTTGGGCTCTTCTTGTTTTATCGGAGCAAAATCAAAGTCATCTCCAAGAAGGTTTACTTCTGCAGTTTCAGATTTCGGACCAGTTATTCCAGTTGGCTCGTCTACTTCTAAAAGATCGCCGAATTGAGTAGGACTTGGAGAGTGAAGATCTCTCATTGGCGTTGGACTAGGAGTTCTTGTTGCCTGCAATCTATCTAAGAGATGTGAGGAAGTAGCCTCCATAGCACCTGTAACACTAAGTATAAGGTCCTTAGTTTCTTTGGGTGGTCCAGGCCTAGGTGGGGGAGGTCTCCTAGGAGGTCCCTTATCCGTTTCTTCAAATCCACTTTCATAACCCGCAAACAAATTCGTTGAGGTTTCCGTTGAAGGTATAAGATCATTTTGGATTACTTGATTTTGGTCTTTTAAAGGCACTTGTGAAAAAAAATCCAGCTCAGTCTGAGGTTGGCCTGAGAAAATGTTTTCGTAATTAATAGATGTTTGGTCAGCAGTATTGTTTTCAGTTGAAAAAAAGTTTATTTCTGCTGAAGAGTCTGTTCCAAGAGCGAAAGGATTCGTGGCTGTAGTCGAAGATTCAAAAACATTTTGTGATTCAATGAAAGAACTCATGAATGGGTTGTCAATATCAGAACTGCCAACACCACTGCTGGCCAGGAAAGGATTGAAGCTGGAATTTGAACTAGTAAGTTGGGCTGTACCAACCTCTTCAGTGAATAAAAATGGATTAGACATTTTTATTTAATTCAGCATTAACTCAGACTCTAAGATTTTTATTTCTGTTTTTCCGGGAAGAATATGTCCAATTCCGCTAGTATCGAAAGGATCGGTTTCTTCGTCTAGTTCAAAAGAAGAAGATGGAACTATAGGGGTTAAGGGCTTTACTGAAGTGTCTTCTGGTGGAAGTTCAAGGACCTCGGTTATAGAGAGTTTCCGTAGTGATGAGAAAGACTCTGAATCTCTTTGCAGCTTTTCGAGTATTGAAGTGCCTGCAATTACTTGACTTTTATCCTGACAATGAATGAGTTCGTTTTCTAAGATTTTAATTTCCGCTTTGCCTGGAATGAGAGAGTTAGCTATTGACGTATCAAAAGGATCTATGTCCTCTTCTTGTAGTTCAAATAAAATTTTTTTCGGAGCCACTGGTGTATGAAGTTTAGTTTCAACAATATTTTCAGCAGAAAGTATGTCTTGCTGCTCTGTATTCGTTTTACTCACGTATTGTGGTAAGGAATTTTCAACTCCTCTTGGGTCAAAATCAGGATCTGAAATGCTGTGCTTGAGCTGCTTTACTTCTTCTACTAACTCCTTTTCTAATATTTTCAATTCTAGTTTTCCCGGACAGTTAGTTATATGAGAGGTATCGAAAGGGTCGACATCGTCTCCTGACTTTTTTATATCTTGAATCAATTGAGATGGATAGTAAGGCGTTAAGGGTTTTCCTATTTTGCAATTTTCCTCTTGCCCAACTTTTAGTAGATCTTTTATTTCTTCGGGGTATTTCACATCAAAAGCTACAACTTTCGGAACTGAAGAACGTTTTCCAACTGATAAGTTATCAGGACGTGGAGGTAGTTTATTTATTGACAAATTTTGTTCAGCTCTAGGGTCGAATTCATTATCAACCTTTAAAATCGGTTGATTTTGTTCAAGGAGTTCTTTCTCTAAAACTTTTAATTCAGTTTTTCCTGGCACGACAAATGCATCGGCTATTGATGTATCAAAAGGATCCCCAATCTCGAATTCATTTTCTTCAATGAGACTATTTGGAGCGATAGGAGATTGATTTATATTTGTTAAGTCGGTCGTACTACCTCCAAGTAAATCTCTATGCTTCAGACTCAGAGGTTCTAGTTGGCTGTCGTAAGGGTATTGAACGCTATTCTGAGCTACTATCACACTTGTTTCTGTATTTTGTAAAACCGTGTTTATTTTTTCTTCTATTGAGTTAAGACTTACTGGAATTTCTTTTCCAAGTATTTCCTTTTCTATGAGTTTTAATTCAAATTTTCCAGGTAAGATTCCGGAAGCGAAGGACGTATCAAATGGATCGTCACCTTGAATAAATGGAACCTCCTCAACGTTGGCGTTGCTTTTCTCAGAGATAACTGAAGCTGGCTCTGGTCTTGGAGAAGGTAGTTTTTTAGACAAGGATTCCGCTGCTAAAATAGCGAACTCATCATCCAAATCGTCTTCCTCAGGTTTTGTTTTGTTTTCATTTGTGAATGGAACAAATTCTTCTACTATCTCTTTCAAAACGTCTTTCTCGACAGACTTCTGTTTTTTAACGGTGCAGAGTGGCTTATTTTCCGCAGTAGGTGTAACTGGCGGTAGTCCTAAGACAGCACTTGTTTCTTCTTCAAAAACCGGGTCATCGTCAAGAATGGACTTAGGTTCTGGTTCAGTGACAACTGCAACAGGTTTTAGGTCGCTTTCATCAAAGCTGCCTAAAAGGAGATCTTGTGTCTTGGGCCTTTTTCGAGGACTACTTGCCGGCTCTTTACAGGGACTCTTGTCTAGTTTTCCAGTAAGGACTTCAACCGCACAACCAAGGTTGACTAAAATTCTTTTTTGTTCTTTTTGGTCAACTTTTATAACTTTATCAACGATAGAAGTATCAAAAGGATCTGGCCCAGTTAGCACTTCTATAGGGCTATCTGGCACATATGCAAGCTTGACTTCACCACTTGCTACAACGTCTACGAATGAAGTATCGAATATATCGTCTTGATCATCCTCAAACTCGCTTTCTTCTTCCTCCTCTTCTACTTGCTCTTGTTGTTCTTGGTTTCTCTTTTCTGACTCAGTTTGTTTTTCGTCTTTTGATTCATCATCTTCAGCTTCACCACCTTCGAAACCTACCCAATTGCTCTTTTTATTTGATGTTCCCTCGTTCGTAGAAGGTTGAAGTTCTTTTATCAGTTCACTGGGACCTGGCGGTTTTTTTTGGAAATAACTTGTTGATTTAATACGGTCTAGGTCTCCTTGAGTTTTTTTTAGTATGTTATCGACTCCCGAAGTTAAGGCTTTAAACTTTAGCCATTCTTCACTTTCAGCATTGGTGGTTTCTCCTTCTTTATCACCTTCTCCACTTTCTTTTTTCTTTTCCTGTTGTTGGCGCCTGTACTCTTCAAGTTCGGCAGAATCAAAAAGATCGTCCTCCTTGTGTTTGCTTTTTTTCCCTTTCTTTTTCTTCTTTAAACCCTTTGTTATTTTCAGCATATTCTATTTCTAGTCTATTTAAACATCTGGAACAAAAAGAGAAAACTGTGTTAAAGTTCAAAATCAAAATGTATCAAAGATCATAAATCATTAAAAAAAAAAAAGTTTATATTATGATATATTAATGAAGATATGTCTGGTACTATGACCGGCATAGTACCGGTATAGATGTAGAGAATGTTTTTTTTTTTATAGATATAGGTCATAGATACACTTTCGATGGGGTGAAAATTTAAGACAGTGATTATAGAATAGAAAGAAAAAACTAAAACATAAAAGAAATGGAGCAATATAAAAGCTCAAAATAATAATTCCAGATTTTACAATACATTCAATCAAAAGGTATATATACATACCAACTTCCCGTGTGATAGTTCAGTTGTGTGAACTACTTTACTTCGCTCCGGGTGTTGTGTGATAGTTTTAATAACAAAAAACTTTAAGAACAAAATTAGCACCTTCTATAAACTTCGGTTTTAACTTGGTATGAATAGTAAGATTCGAGATCTGTAGAGTCCGCCCAAATAAGGAACCCTATATACTTTATGGGGGTTGAAAATGGTAAATGAAAAATTAATTTTGTTGCAATTTTTTTGAGTTATTCATCGTTTTTGATGGTTTCTGTGTTTCTGAATCCTATAAACCCATTCCATGCAGAGAACAGACAACAAGCTATTAGATTATAGTTGAAAAATCTGATATCTCAGTTAAAAAAATTATATTTCGAGTACATTTTAGGCACCAACTGCTGGGGTGCACGACCCTCCAACCTAATGCTGCAGTTATAGTCTGTGATAACTTTTAATCAACAGACTGCAATACCATATGGATAATAATTATTTTATTTTGAAATACGAAGGAGAAACTAAATATTTGAGCTTAAATTTGAGTAATTTATAACCATTACAAACTGAATAATGAATAATAAACATTGGATGAAACACGCCGTGGCGCTTCCTACTTTGTGGCAGAGTTGGGCGTATTCGTATTCGCGAATACGAATACGAATATTAGCAAAAGCACTCTTAACCTGCGAATACGAATACGAATATTCGTATTCGCATATAGGAATACGAATTTATTTGTATTCGCAAATTTAAATACGAATATTCGATTATTCGCAAATTTAAATACGATTATTCGATTATTCGCAGGGAAAATCTGCGAATATTCGATTATTCGCAGGGAAAATCTGTGAATATTCGATTATTCGCAGGGAAAATCTGCGAATAATCGCGCATTCGCAGGAAAAATCTGCGAATATTAATAATTTCGCAGCTGAAATACAGTAATACACTCGTATTCGCTACCAAAATATACGAATTCACCTATCTTCGCTGGAAAAAAATATGAATACATCTATATTCTCAACCAAAAAGTTTTTAAATATTATAAGTACTGGGCGAAATTCGCCAAGAATCAAATTAAATTTTTAAAAACACTAATTCATGCATTCCAGAACTCAACAATGTTGAAGCAGCCATAAAAATAATCATTGGGCAAGCCAAATCTTTAATATTAATAAAAGACCCAGTTTTTGTTGAACTGGTGAAAATTATTTTTGCCGAATTACTACAATTTACATTAAAAATATATTACTTTTAAGAATCACTTTTAAAATTAACCTAAAAATTAATACAACAAGATTAATGTTTAGTCATGGAATGCCTTAATTAGTGTTATTAGTTGAGAATATACCTGTATTAGTATTTTTTCCTGGATTTTCGTGGAGGAGGATTTATTCATCAAATAATTAATCAAACAGGTAATACTAATATAAATCATAAGGTCATAATAATGCATCAAATAATTCGGGGTCACCTGTGGTGTTGTGGTTAGCATGGCAACCTACAATACTAAAGATCGCGGGTTCAATTCCAGCGGTGGCCCTAGGATTTTTTAATGGGAGTAAAAAATCCTTAGCTATGCCGTCCCTCGGATAGGACGTAAAATGGAGGTCCCGAGCCTGTACGATGTCAGGTACTCGTTAAAGATCCCTATCCTAATTATACCTGGATAGGCGAAATTTAGGACTCCCACTGTAGCATCGTCCGATTAGCCCAAGTAGCATAAAAATGGACGTTAAACAAACAAACAAACAAATCAAATAATTCTTCAAGTGTGTAATCAAATTTTTTATTAAGTAGGAACTAATTCTAGTTATAGGCAATTATCAATCAATTCATAAAAACAAAACAAAAGTATTAATCAATTTGAAGAAATTAATGTTTGCTTAATTGCAATAATCAATTAAAAAATATTAAAAATAATTCTCAAATGTGTAACCAAATATTGTATTAAGCAGGAACTAATTCTAGAAATAGGCAATTATCAATCAGTTCATTAAAAAAAAAAAAAAAAAATGAGTAATCAAATATTTTATCAAATAGGAAATAATTCTAGAATATGCAATTATCAACCAATTCATAAAAACAAAACAAAAGTATTAATAAATTTAAAGAAATTAATATTTGCTTAATTGCAATAATCAATTCAAAAATATTAAAAAGAATTAAAAATAATTCTTCACATGTGTAATCAAATATTTTATTAAGTAGGAACTAATTCTAGAAATATGCAATAATCAACCAATTCATAAAAATAAAACAAAAGTATTAATACATTTAAAGAAATTAATGTTTGCTTAATTGCAATAATCAATTAAAAAATATTAAAAAGAATCAAAAATAATTCTTCACGTGTATAATCAGGGAAATAATTCTAGAAATAGGCAACTTAATCAATTCATAAAAACAAAACAAAAATATTAACTAATTTAAAGAAATTAAAGTTTGCTTATAATTGCAATAATCAATTATAAAATATTCAATCTGAAAACAATGTCAAAATTTTGCATTTGCGTTGGCCCGCAGAAGAACACGCTGCTCAAATTTTTCGTCACTCAATCCGGAATTATCGAGAGGTTATACCAGTGATAAAAATGTCATAGAGATAATTGGAATTTTCGGAGTTAAAATATATTCTTTCTGAGTTAAATAGGTAGTAGGCAAACTTTAATATGTTTTCCTGTTTCCATTTTATATGCATTTTGTGATAATTGTGAAAGTTTCCTTTATTATCAATAGATTGAAGGCTTGAATATTGGATTGTGAGAATACAAGAAAGATGATCAGTGAATTCGGTAAGAGTTGTTATTTTTCATGTCCAAAAATAATGTAAGAAAGTTATCATTAATCCATATCAAATCAATAGTCGATTTTCCATTGCTTGAAATGTGAGTAATTTTACCTGGTCTATCAGACATTGGCCGCCCATTACACAGGATAAATCCTAAGGACTCCATCGTTTCGGCTAACATTCTACCTCTTTTATTTATATGTTCATGGGTAACTATTCGGGTGTCATAGAGATATGGAGAGTCAATTGTGTTAGGGTGTAGGTTGTTTATGCCTCCCACGTGACAATTATAATCCCCACAAAGGACTATTTTGCTATGCGGATAATTGATCAAGATATTCGATAAGCTATAATTGAACATATCTAAGCAATCGTCAATATCAGAACTTGGAGGAAAGTAAGTGTTACATAAAATTATGTGGTTAGATTTAAAATTAAATCCCACTATAATAGTAAACTGATTTTTTTCTAGTAAGCTAATGTCGGTAGATAAGTTTTATTTATAAAAGTAATTATTCCTCCACTCCCCCTACTAGTAGTTTTAGTCTTTACCGCATTTGCTGTAAATGGTAAAAAATCATTTAGCCAATAGGGATTTATGTTTCATTTGTGTTTATGTTATTGTCAAAAATATTTGAGTAACCACTAATATTACAGAATATTACATTATAATCTAGGGTTATAGGATTAGGTAAAGAGAGATGACTTGCCGGTGGAGCAGGTGCTGGCGGGCGATGATAGCTCGGACTTATAAGAAGTTGTTAATGTTCCATCGTTTACTTTAGTAGTTTGTGAGAAGTAGGTGGATGATCAACATGTGTAAGACATCAGGAGTTACCGGGTTTTATAGCGGAAGAAGAATGGGCTCTTGGGCGGAAGTGAAAGGTTCTAATTTCTCCGAAGTTTTCCTCTTCTTCGATGAAGAATCTAATATTTCTTGAAGATCCTTGCCATCTTTATGAGTTCTTAGGATTTCCTCAACTTCATTTTTAATTTAACTGCAGGAGCATTACTAGAAGGGTCTTTAGTTACATGTAAATCTCGTTTTTGAACATCTGAAAATCTCGTTCATGTATTTTAGCAATTTTATTAACAATTTCAATGTTAAATTTGGGGAGTTACGATTTTAAGATTATCGGAGTTTTGTTTTTTAATTTTTTTTATGAACATACATTACATTTTGAACTGATGTATATTTATAAGATATTTATAATACAGATTTGTAAGATGTATATAAGATAATTTAATGTAGACTGCTGTTTGCTCTAGAAACTGTAGCTTAAATAGTAAAGATCGCAGCATCCAAAAATGCGTTCGGTAATTTTCAAAGCTTATGTAGGCAACTTCAAGAGTGATTACAAAAATTAGCTCTCTTGAAATTATTCAAAACGAAAATTTGACAACGGTTCCCATGTCAGCAATTAATTAACCAACATTTTTGGATCTAAACCATTTGTAACTGGGATCTATGGTTTCGGAACTAAATTGATTCAAATACAAAAAGTCGCACTTACTTTTTACTTTTTTAAAGGATTTTTGCGTTTAAACGACCACTTTCATTTTTTACGTTTTTTCGTAACCATAAGTTTTTCGTAAAACTTACCCCGGGTTATTTAGCAATAATTTCCTGTCATAAAGAAATAATTGGTTATTTTCACTTTGTTGTTCCAAAATATACGTTTTAATAACTAATCTTGAATTATAAGGGTCATCGTAGAAAATAAGTTGTGTGGTTGTACATTTATTTATTTAAGAATTAACGGGAAAATCCAATTTACACACAGCAATTAAATATTTAGATACTTCAAGGTAATCATCAAAAATATCAAAGTTCATAATCAAAAATATCAAAGAACATATAATTTATTTTCATTTCTTCCTATGATATTGTTGAGATTTTGAGGATATAGCCGAATTCCTATTTTTGACCTGCGAATGCAAATTTCTTCGTTCTTTTTTTCCCCGGAATAGGAGTGTATTGGTATATTTTTACAGTGAATACGAGTGTATTTATATTTTTCTCAAGTAAATACGAACGAATTTGTGTATTTCAGCTGTGAGAATACAATTATTCGCAGATTTTCCCTGCGAATAATCGAATATTCGCAGATTTTCCCTGCGAATAATCGAATATTCGTATTTAAATTTGCGAATACAAATAAATTCGTATTCCTATTTGCGAATACAAATAAATTCGTATTCCTATATTCGAATACGAATATTCGTATTCGTATTCGCAGGTTAAGAGTGCTTTGGCTAATATTCGTATTCGTATTCGCGAATACGAATACGCCCAACTCTGCTTTGCGGGATATAGCAAAGAGAGTGATGTGAAACCAATCCATTGTGGTGCGGAAAAAAAAAAAAATCTTTCTCAGGGATCTACCGAGCGAAAGAAAGGGACTGGAAGGAAAAGGAAGACAGGTGAGCGTTTAGATCGCATGATGAAGAGATTATCATCAGAAAATCGCTTCAAAACTGCATATGAAAGATCTAGAGATCTAGCAGATAGCAATTTAGCAGAAATTGTTACTGTCGAGAAACAGTAGGCAGCAGATTAAGAGGAAAAGGTTTATGGGCAAGAAAACCAGCCAATAAGCCATTTCTTAACAAAAAAATGAAACAATCTCGCCTAAATTGGGTGCGGAATTTTGAAAACTGGGCAACTAATAATTGGAGGAAAGTGATGTTTTCGGATGAAAGTAAATTAAACATCTTCAGTTCTGACAGTGCTCCATACGTTAGACATTAGTCAAATGAAAGATTTTAGAAACAGTGAAACATCTGGAAAGTTTGATGGTCTGGCGATGTTTTTCTTATTTTGGAATTGACCAGATAAACTTATAGATGGGACGGTTAATGCAGAAAATTTTTAAAAAAGTTTGGAATGGAGTTTATTTCCCTCAATGAATTCACACCTTACACAATGCGGAGAGTTCATTTTTCAAGATGATTGTGCTCTGTGCCATAGAGCCAAATCGGTACGTTAATTATTTATTTATTTAAAAAAATGTCTTAGCTCTAAGATTCATGATTTTTTATTACCTTCACCATTGTTTTTTGGATAGGTAAAGCAGTTTTTAACAGAAAACGGGATCTCCACGCTGCAATGGTCAGGCATTAGCCCATTTAAATCCTATAGAAAACTTGTGGAAGATCATGAACAAAAAAAAAAAAAAAAAAAATAATATTGCAAAGCCTAAGAATAAAGATGAGCTAAAGCAGGCAATCGATGTGGAATAAGGAGGTTGGTGATGAAATTATAAAAAATGTGATCGAAACAATGCCAAAAAGGATCTCCTCAGTGATCAGGGCTAATGACGGTTCCATAAAATACTCGTTAATATTAATACAGTTTGATAAATTTATTTTTTAATTTTTTTATACGAATTTTGCTAATAAATTTATATGAGTATGTAAAAAAACATTTTTTTCTTAAATTCCTAGTTAACTACAAAAATTCTATTTATGTTTTTATGATTATTATTTATTTGTTATTTGGGTTTTAACGATTTTTCACGGCTAGTTACAGACTCTTTTCATTGACAAAACATTTTAAAATTATCAAAAGGTATGAACAGCATTGGTTTAAGGAGATCCTTCAATATTTTTAATTGATGCAATTTCTATGACCACGACTGTACATCTAATAGAAACATGTTTACACACTTATTTACAAATAGGTTAAGTAGTATTTATATTTTCTAAAAAAAGAAAACGAAAGAAAAATTATAATAAAAAAAAAAAACTTCCATCGGTTTAAAAAGGACGCTGGATGGCTATGAAGTGATGATATAGGGGGGTTTAAAGGTGGAGAGGGTATAGGAATTACGGATGAAAAGGGGAATGGAATTCCGTAGGGATCAGGACCGGATAATGAAAGCTGATCTATCAAAATCTGATCTATCAAAAGCTGACGTGCGGTAGGCCAGTGGATATAGATCCGAAGGCGCCTAGAGCGGGTATTCGGGGAATGTACCGAGGATTTAGGATGAAGGAGATCGGAGATATATGATGGACGACGGGATCGGATAACTTGGAAAAAGAATGCCAGGAAATACTTACCGCGGTTTAACCACTGTTACTTTTCGTAAAAAGCCGTTATGGAGACGTCTCTTGGGATCCCAAATATAAATCGGATGAAATAATTTATTGAACGTTTTAGTTTTGTGTTGAGATCCCGTGAGATACCCCCATACACCGTGCAACAACAAAAAGTGGGGAAATATCAAGGAGGTGACCAGAACTCTGGGTGTTTCGAAAGGGAAAAGCTCATGGAAATGGTTTAGTTGCTTTAAGTTCGAGATGGTGCGACGGGAGATATTGGAGATATATGGTTTTTCCAGGAAAGAGTTTGGTCAAAGTGTCGAGGCCGACATAGATTTTTTTATTTTGTATATATATATTTTTTTTGAGAGAAAGTATTTCTTTTTATTTTGTCTTTTATAGGATTGTAGTCTATATTATAGGAAAATTGTATTTTGTATTAATTTAAATTTAGTGCCAGGAATGTCACGCGAAGTGTTCGGCATGACTCGCGTGGCTCCGTAACAAGTCGGGCCAGTCAGCTGACACCCGAGTGGCATGGGCAGTGTGTGGCTCGCCATTTTAGAGGGCAACCCTCATGTTCCACTGGTACAATTAAAATTTCTTCTTTTTTCTTCGTACCCATGGGTCATGCTCATCGCTACCTGGGGCTGCAATGGCTCTGTTAGCGAATCCTCGCCGGCATCAAGTGCTGCGGGTGACAGTAGGAAGTTTCAGAGAAGACTGATCTTCAATAGAACCACAGCTATTCGATATATTGGTTTATTAGGCGCTTGCTAGCCGTAAGTTACAAAAACATTTTATTTTACGTTTACCTGGTGCCAGTGGTGTACAAGCTTGATAAATGTGGACAAATTCACAATATCACTAAGGATCGGAGAAGGAGTTTGTCTCATAGACAATCATTAATTAATCAGCTTGGTCTAGTGGACAAGGCACTGAACTCTAGTTGTGAACTAGCTGGGTTCAATCCTGAGGTTCTGTTAAAACCTTTTTTTTTGTGTATTAATTTGTAAAATATGATTTTTATTTTTTTTATTAATCAGTGGTGGTTCTTTTGTTTATTTGTAAATTTTTGTAATTAATTTTAGAGTTTTTTGCTATTAAGAAATTTTTTTAATTTTTATTTGATCAAGGTTTATTATTTTTCTCTCAAAAATTTATTCTGTTTTATATAAATTATTTATATATTTGTAAAAATTATTAAATGAAGGTGATACAATATAATTTTGATTTAAAGGTTTTTCCAAGAATTATTCTTTAACCAATTTTAATTTTATTTTATTTCCTTTCTGTTGCAACCAGCAAACATTTTTATTTTTTTATTTTATCAGACGGCCAGGCACTCAACCTTTCAATAGCGAAAGGCAGGTCGGCCCTCACATTTGGTCCTCCGGGCCGGATACGCAGCAGATAAAAATTGAAAAAATATTTACATAAATTGTATGTTAAAGAATATTTTTTTTTTTTTTGTGGTTCTAAGTTTGAAAAAATATTTTAAATTTTTTTTGTTTAGCGTTAAGAAATTTTGTTTTATTTTATGATTTGCAGGTTTGCCTCGAATGACGCCTACCACTCGAATTTTATCTCTTTTTTGAATATTAATTTTTTGTTTTTAAATTTCTAGCAGATACTCCTTTACGTTTTATCATGGATCCTCGTACTTTAGGCCAGATTAGTCTCCTGAAGACCAAGCTTCGAGATACGGCTTCGGAAATAAAAGGGATTGTCGAGCAAGGACGACTTATTTCCAAGGATGATAGTCATTTGTTCCTGTTCAAAGGGATGTTTAGGGAGCTTAAGCCATATTTTGATATTTTTAATGAAACATGGCAGAAATTGCTTGAACTGCATTCGACAGCTGAAGCTCAGGCGACCTTCCCGAGCGATAGCGATAAAACTTTACAGACAGCTGCGAAACGTTATTATTATGAAGCTTGCGCTATCTACGAGTCACATATGAATCCCACTCCAGTTGCTGCTGCAAGCGCCCAGCACTCGGGGTTCAATGAGGGCGGATCGAGCATTTTAAATGAATCAAGATCGGTCCGTGCTCGATTACCGCAGATCAATCTCCCTGAATTCTCAGGAAATCAGAGTGAGTGGCCACTTTTTCGAGACACTTATGTCTCATTAATTCACCTGGAACCTTCCCTATCAAAGATCGAAAAGTTTCATTTTTTGGTTTCCTGCTTAAAAGGTCCTGCGCTCTTTCTCATCAGAAGCGTCCCTCTAATGGAATCCAATTACGAGCAGGCCTGGAAGATCTTGAAGGAAAACTACGACGACAAAAGACGCCTCGCCGGGAATTATTTGAAGGCCATACTTAATTATGCCCCATTCAGAAATAGGCCTACGGCCAGTGGCCTAAAGCACTTTATTACAGTTGTGCTAGAAAGCGTCAACGCTTTCAAGCAGCTGGAATTAGAAAGCCCGGATGACTTTATCTTATCCTATCTAGTACTTAGGTGTTTAGATCCAGCAACAAGGAAGGATTACGAAAGGGAAGTAGCTGACCTTGAATTTCCTCCCTTTCAGAGTTTGGTGACCTTCATCAAGAATGAGTGGAAAACCTTGGACTTGACGACTGATGACTCCAAAAGTCCTCCGTTCCCAGCCTCATCACAAAGCAAACCTAAGGTCTCTCAAGGCACCTACCCCATGGGCAAACCAGGTTTCTGGAGCAAGAAGCCCGATGTGTCATTGTTCGTCGATGGGGAACGCTTTTCCTTGGTAAATCGCTCGCCTGCTGGGAAACAGGCAAGTAAGGGTTCTGTCTCCCTTCAGCAAAGCTGTCCAGTATGTAAAGCGCAGCACACTCTCTACAATTGCTCCGTAATGCTTCCCCAGGGGACAAACGAAAGCAGTTAAAAGGGTGGAATGGTTGTATGAACTGCTTGTCATCAAAGCACAAAGTCAATGCCTGTAATTCTACGAGGACATGTCAGCACTGTGGGGAGAAACACCACTCTTGGCTTCACATCACCTCAGCAGAAGATACTGCCACTGAAGGACCTGGAGCTCAGGCAGCTGCTTTAGGGGCCACGTCCCGCTTCGGAACGGTTATATTAGGGACCGCTCTTGCACGAATGCTGGATGGACAAGGACGTTACCAAACCGTGCGGATGGTCACTGATCCTGGTAGCCAGTTTTCCTTTGTCACTGAGAGATGTGCTTCACGGCTTGGTCTTGAAATTCATAGGTCGCCTCCGCCTATCATCGGAATTGGAAAAATACCGGTTCCTAAGAATATGATTCTGGGGTCAGTCTCTTGTACTCTTAGGCCTCGATGCAGCGCAGAAGAATTCTCAACTGAGGCCGTTTTAGTGTCTGATATCACTAACCATCTTCCACAATCAAGGCTTCCGCTGGAAATGCATCAACACTTTGGTGCCTATGAGCTGGCCGATCCAACTTATTGGAAGCCTCAGGAAGTGGAGGTACTCATTGGAGGTGATGTTTACTACGAACTCATCACGGGTCCTCTCATAACCTTCAGCAAAGATCTACCAAAGCTTGTTCCTTCTAAGCTTGGACACATTGTAGCAGGACCATATAAGAATCAACCAGCTAGGGAAGATCATGGGCTGTCTTTCATGGTCCACACTCATACTGAAGTTGTAAATGTCATGCAGAAATTCTGGGAGATTGAAGAATTACCGAAGAAGAGTTTGCTTTCGGAAGAGGAATTGGCATGCGAAGAGCATTTTCGTTCCACGCACTATCGTCTTCCCAATGGACGGTTCGTGGTAGCATTGCCATTTAAGCCCAGCATAGATCGGTTAGAAAACCCACGGTCGCAGGTCTTCAGCCGTTTTTTCAACCTTGAAACCAAGTTGTCTCGTCGCCCAGGTTTTAAGGAGGAATATGTAAAATTCATGGAGGAATATTTAGATCTGAGCCATATGCAGAGGGCAGAAAAGGAGTCTAAATATTTGATCCCGCATCACGCTGTCTCAAAGACTGAAAATGGCAAGACTAAAATTCGGGTAGTCTTCGATGCATCATGCGAAGGTCGCAATGGTTCCCTTAATGATCATTTGATGGTGGGTCCCAAGTTGCAGAGGGACATATGTGATATTGTCGTTGGGTTCAGGCTATATCCTGTGGTGCTGGTGGCCGATATTGTCAAGATGTATAGGCAGATTCTGGTACGACCCGAAGACAGGCCTTACCAGCACATTCTATGGCGTTCGGATCCGAAGGAGGAATTGCTAGCCATGGAGCTCAATACTGTTACGTATGGCGTGAACTCCTCCGCCTTTCTTGCCATCCGAACGTTGCATCAGTTGGTAGAGGAAGACGGTCATCGTTATCCCCACGCTGCCAAGGTGGTTAAGCAATGTAGCTACATGGATGACTTCGTGACGGGGGCTCATTCTTTAGAGGAGGCAGTTCTTCTGCAAGAAGAATTGGTGAGTTTGCTTCGACTCGGAGGTTTTGAACTGGGGAAATGGAAGAGTAATCATCCCAGGCTCATTCCAGACAATGAAGAAGATACCGAGCTTTCGCTGGCGGGTAATAGCGATGGAGGATGCAAGATTCTGGGTCTCAAATGGTTCGCTTCTTCCGACGTCTTCACCTTTGATGTAGAAAAGCCTTCCGCTCCGCACACAAAGAGAGGCATATTGTCTACGATCGCTCGGATTTACGATCCCCTAGGTTTTTTGGCACCAGTAGTTTTTAAGGCAAAAACTCTACTCCAAGATGTTTGGCATGCCAAATGCGACTGGGACGAGCAAATACCGGCACAACTTCAAGCCGCCTGGTCTTCCTTTGCTGCTGAACTTCCCACTCTCGTCAACGTCAAGATTCCTCGCTACATTCGCCTTCCTTCTTCATCACTGGCGGTCGACTTAATAGGATTCTCAGACGCTTCTCAGAGAGGATATGCTGCAGTTCTTTTCTTGAGAGTTTCTGAAGGTGATACGTCTCAATCATACTTGCTTAAAGCGAAAAGCAAGCTAGCTCCGAGGAAGCTAATGTCTATTCCAAGACTAGAGTTATGTGGGGCTCTTCTTCTTGCCCGGCTCTTAGATTCCTGCAGAAGCCCACTTGAAGATCTAAAAATAAAGAACGTCTATCTCTTTACGGACTCACCTATAGTGCTTGGTTGGTTGAACCTGCCCTTGAGCCAACTCAAGTCCTTTGTGGCACATAGAATTGCGTCGATTCTTGAAATTACCGAGAAGAGAACATGGCACTATGTTTCTTCCCCCCTCAATCCGGCTGACTGTGCCTCACGCGGCTTGATGCCAAATGAAATAAATAATCACAGCCTCTGGTGGTCAGGCCCTACTTGGCTTCAAGAGCCTTCTGAATCTTGGCCCCTTAAGGTTATCGATTATTCTCAGGTAACCTTGCCAGAAACAAAGTCTTTAAAGATTCCCGAATTGTTTTCAGGGTGGGCGGCCGTTTGGAACACTCCAAACTCTCCCTTTGCTTTTGCCTAATCATGAAAGTTAAAGTTTTATTTCATAAAACTTTGGTGGGCGGCATGTCGAGGCCGACATAGATTTTTTTATTTTGTATATATATATTTTTTTTGAGAGAAAGTATTTCTTTTTATTTTGTCTTTTATAGGATTGTAGTCTATATTATAGGAAAATTGTATTTTGTATTAATTTAAATTTAGTGCCAGGAATGTCACGCGAAGTGTTCGGCATGACTCGCGTGGCTCCGTAACAAGTCGGGCCAGTCAGCTGACACCCGAGTGGCATGGGCAGTGTGTGGCTCGCCATTTTAGAGGGCAACCCTCATGTTCCACTGGTACAATTAAAATTTCTTCTTTTTTCTTCGTACCCATGGGTCATGCTCATCGCTACCTGGGGCTGCAATGGCTCTGTTAGCGAATCCTCGCCGGCATCAAGTGCTGCGGGTGACAGTAGGAAGTTTCAGAGAAGACTGATCTTCAATAGAACCACAGCTATTCGATATATTGGTTTATTAGGCGCTTGCTAGCCGTAAGTTACAAAAACATTTTATTTTACGTTTACCTGGTGCCAGTGGTGTACGAGCTTGATAAATGTGGACAAATTCACAATATCACTAAGGATCGGAGAAGGAGTTTGTCTCATAGACAATCATTAATTAATCAGCTTGGTCTAGTGGACAAGGCACTGAACTCTAGTTGTGAACTAGCTGGGTTCAATCCTGAGGTTCTGTTAAAACCTTTTTTTTTGTGTATTAATTTGTAAAATATGATTTTTATTTTTTTTATTAATCAGTGGTGGTTCTTTTGTTTATTTGTAAATTTTTGTAATTAATTTTAGAGTTTTTTGCTATTAAGAAATTTTTTTAATTTTTATTTGATCAAGGTTTATTATTTTTCTCTCAAAAATTTATTCTGTTTTATATAAATTATTTATATATTTGTAAAAATTATTAAATGAAGGTGATACAATATAATTTTGATTTAAAGGTTTTTCCAAGAATTATTCTTTAACCAATTTTAATTTTATTTTATTTCCTTTCTGTTGCAACCAGCAAACATTTTTATTTTTTTATTTTATCAGACGGCCAGGCACTCAACCTTTCAATAGCGAAAGGCAGGTCGGCCCTCACACAAAGTTTACATCAATGTTTTTGACTGTTGGATAGAATTTGATGGGATTATTATTTAGGGACAAGGGTGGGGTGTTAGGGAAGGTTTTAAGGAGGTATTTGGAGCATATTAAAATTCTCTTTGTTTTCTCTGCGTTCAGCTTCAACTTTATAGCCTCTGCCCAGAGACTGTTTCGATTTAAATCTTCCTAAATCTTTTTCGTCACTGGCACCAACTCGGAAGGTTGGGAAGACAGGTATATTTGGAAATCATCAGCGTAGATATGGTATTGGTGATAGTGATGAATCAGAAGAGGAAGGTCCTTAATAAAAATAGCAAACAGATAGAAGGAGAGGATCCTTGAGGGACACCGCAGGAGAGGGGAAGTGTTTTGGATTGCGGTTGACCAGGAACGACTGCATACTGTGAGCGATCTGAAAGAAAATATTTGAATCTATGTAAGGGGATGCTAGATAGATGAAGTTTTTGCAGTTTTTAAGAAGGATGTTATGATCAACTGTGTCAAAGGCTTTGGAAAAATCTAGAAGGATAAGAATATTTAGTTTTCGGAGTTCGATGGAGGTTTGGAGGTCATCGGTAATTTTTAGGAGAGCGGATTGAGTTGAGTAATCAGATCGGAAACCAGATTGGAGTGGGTTAAGGAGGGAACGTTCTTCTAGGAAGTTTGATAGTTGGTTTTGAACAAGGCGTTCTAACGGTTTGGAAAGATTGGAGAGAAGGGTAATAGAACGGAGGTCATTCATTGTGGAGTGATTTGAGGTTTTGTTTAAAGGTCGGACTAGAGCTGTTTTCCAGGAAGATGGAAAAACCGAATTTTGTAACGAGAAGTTGTAGATATGATAGAGAACAGGAATGAGGGAGGGGAGGCAGGATTTTATTAACTTTACTGGAACATCATCAGAACCGTAATCGTTAGTGCGGGATTTTAGGATTGCGGTAAAGATGTCATCGTATGTTATGTGGGAAAAAAAAGAAGTTTTCTGGATTGAAATTATGATGATTGATATCAGCAGGTTGGGATGAAAAAGAAGCGAAGGATGAGAAATGGTTATTGAGATCATCTGGAGTGAAAGGAAGGGAACTGGAGTTATGGGAACCAAGAAGGCATAATTGACGAAGAATTTTCCATTTGCTTTAAGGATCGTGGGCCTTGGAGAGGGCATTGTGGAAGTGGAGGGATTTGGCTCGTCGGATTTCGGATTGGGTCACATTTCTAAGTTTTTTGAGAGACGCAGCTGCGTACGCCGAAACTTGCGTCTTGCAGCTTCCCTTCTCTTCATCAAATTCTTTATTTCAGAAGTCAGCCAAGATGCAGCGGGGCGTCGTAGGGTTTTGGTTTTCAGGGGAGCGTGGATATCTAAAATGTATTTCAAATTTGAGGTGAGGAAGGAGATCATGAAATCGACAGAATCATAGGAATATATGATATCCCATTGGACGGCAGTGAGATCGGATTGAAGGGATTTGTAGGAAAGGTGGTCTAGATTGCGAGATAATATGAACTTAGGAGTGAAACGTTTGACGGGGAGGTCGTATAAAAGCTGGATGAGGTCATGTGATGAGAGAAAATGAACATAATATTGCGAGGAGGAAATGATTTTTACGGATGAATCAGAAATGCAAGGGTCAGAATTTTGCAGAATATGCCAAGTATCAGAGTATTCCGTGTGATGTATTGGATAGTATGGGAATAGGTAAAGATTGAGGGAGGTCGGTTAGAAAGGACTTCTCGGAGGGTTCAGGAATTATGTTTACATTGAAATCGCCGGTAATAATGATGTTGGAATAATTAGAGACCAGAGTGACAAGGGAAGATTGTAAGAGGTTGTCGAATGGGGCGCGGGGAGGTCTATAGATTGCGGCGAATAACAGAGGAGAGGAAACAGAGGAAATTTCAACGTACATGTATTCAACTATAGGTAGAAATACGTGAAAAGAGTTACGTGGATGAAGGATAGTTTGAAACGTTTTTTGGCAAAAACGGTATCTTGGTAAGGTACACGCGTGGTTATGATTCGAGAATTGAATAGGAAATGGTAAAATTCAGTGATTTTAAATAGATATTGAAAATTCAAGTCTTGCTCTGTATAAAACTAACTCGAATTTGAAGGTAAACACCCAGTGAAAGACAAATAATCAAATAAATTCCAGACTCAGGCTGAACAAAGTAACTAATAATAAATGCAATGATAGTAAACAAATTAATGAAAATCGTAATATTTAAAATAAAAATACCAATATCTATAGTTAAAAAAAATCTGGTGTGATGCGCGCAACACACAACTTTCACTTACGAACTTATTTATGTTAGAAATTGACGAACTATGCAACTATCGATACTATGCAAACGCCATTCCTCAACTTCACACATTTTTCGACATTTAAATGCTTATATTTGTATATCTCCTCAAGTTATAGAGTACCTGTATTCCAAAACTCACTACTTTTCGATTTATTATTGCTTATTTCTTTTTTTAAGGGACCTAAATTCGTCAACAGCCGAGTTTACTGTTTGTTTACTGGTTGTTTGTTTTTTACTGCGTGTTGATTGTTGTATTTAGATCGTGAAAGTGAATCGATAGAAGCTGCATTTACGTGTCGTTGTAAAGTTTGTCTCTTAGGTCCAGCCGGAAATAAAGAACGATTATTATTCCTCTAACATTACTATATTTTGCATTCAGAAATTTAGTAGTAACACACAACATTCACTTACGAACTTATTTATATTAGAAATTGACGTATTTCGATGCTATGTAAACGCCATTCCTCAACTTCACACATTTTTCCACATTTAAATGCTTATATTTGTATATCTCCTTAAATTATGGAGTACCTACGAGTTGCTTTCTGTAATTAGATCGTAACGGTGAATCGATAGAAGCTGTATTTACGTGTCGTAAAGTATGTCTCTTATATTTTTCTGGAAATAGAGAACGATTACTGTTCCTCTATTATTACGATAAATTGCATTCAGAAATTTAGTATGGAATGAAATTTTCTAAACTAAAATATAATTAATTAAAGATTATCTGTTATCATATTTTTCACACCTTAAATGTTTTAAATAATTTGAACATCAAATATTTACTCTCTAAAGTAAAATGTTTTTTTTTATTGTTAAATAAAAGTTTTTATTTTCATAATACGGTAAATGAAATTTTGGCTGTCACATCGCGGGCATATAAATACATCAAATACCAAGTTTGATCAAAATCGTTAAAGCTTACCCTTTTAATACTTTTTTTTTTAGAATACAAGTCTTTATTGGTATTATTACATTCTGTCTCTTTTGAGACACTGGTAATATTGCTGATAGAATGCATTCACACTTATTTACAAAAAAAAAAAATATATATATATAATAATAAAATAAAATAAAATAATAAAATAAATAAATAAAATAAAAATAAACAACTCGAGTTAGAAAAAAAAAAGCATTTAAAGCTCATTCATACACTATTTACAACCTGCTGGAGAACCCCAAGGCAGGCTTTTCCCACCACGGAGGAGAGAAAAGTAAGCCTCAAGAGGTTCCCGCGCTTCTCTCTCAGCCGCATCACTGGTATTTAAGCCAGTGGAGACTGAGCGAGGGCGCAAAAGCCACAAGCACACCTGACTTGAGCGGAGAATCTGGCCATTGCCAGAACTCCGGTTTATACATATTTACAAAAGGTCACGTGGCCACTGCCGCTTTAACCTTCGAGGAGGGTTGTAGGGATGAATGGAGCTAGAAAGGGATTGAACAGTAGGATTAGGATGATGGATAAGGTTACTGTGAAATTTGGAGAATTTCTTCGGGATTAGTTCTTGAACGAACGGGATATTAAGGTCATGGTGTAGGGTTTTGTTGGATACATAGAAAGGAGCATTGACTATTGTTCGGAGGATTTTGGACTGGAAGGATTGGATGCGTTTGATGTTAGAAGGTTTAGCTGTTCCCCAAAGTTCGATGCCGTAGGTCCAAATAGGTTTCAAAATGGTTTTGTAGATAAGTAGTTTGTTGTCAATTGAAAGTTGTGATTTTCTGTTCAGAAGTCTATAAAGTTGGCCAAATCGTCGGTTAAGCTCTTGTCGTTTTAGTCTGGTATGTGGGTTCCACGTCAGTCTTCTGTCTAACATGAAGCCCAGATACCGTACCGTGTCTGTGAAGGGAAGTTGAACACAGTTGAAATAAACTGGTGGGCAGCATCTGCGTCGAAGGGTGAACGTTATATGCTTGCACTTTGCTTCGTTTACTTTGATGCGCCAGTTTTTACACCAGTGTTCAATTAGGGAAAGGTGCCTTTGTAGGTTAGAGGATGCTATTCCAGGGTCTGTGTTGGAGGATAGGATGGCCGTATCATCAGCGAATGTTGCCAGGAGGGTGTCAGGATCGGTAGGAATGTCAGATGTAAAAAGGATGTAAAGGACGGGACCCAAGACACTGCCTTGTGGAACACCGGCCTCTACTGGATAACAATCGGAATATTCTGTGCCACAGCGAACTCGGAAGGATCGATTTGACAGGTAGGATCGGAGGACTAAGTATAAGGACTGGGGTAAAATGGATTTAAGCTTGAAGAGCAATCCGGCGTGCCATACCCGGTCAAAAGCTTGCGCTATGTCCAGAAACGCGCCGGAGCAATATTGCTTGCATTCTAGGGTTGCAGAAATGTGGTCAACAACTCGGAGCCCTTGTTGGACAGTGGAATGCATTGAACGGAATCCGAATTGATGGGTGGGGATGTTTTGGGATTCTATAATCGGAAGGATTCGTTTTAAAAGGATCTTTTCAAAGATTTTTGAAAGAATGGGAAGTAGGCTGATTGGTCTGTAGGATGTCATATTGTTGGGAGGCTTGCCCGGTTTTAGGAAAAGGATAATGGTTGAATGTTTCCACAGTATTGGGAAGTGGGTGGTTCTTAGGATGCAATTGTAAATGTATGTGAGAAATAGGATAGCTTTGGGAGGGAGTTGTCTAAGAATTTGTGGAGTGAGGAGATCATATCCTGGAGATTTACGAGGAGTAAGTTTACGGAGAAGGTATTTGACCTCAGAGGGATTTACTGCTTGAGGAGGTAAAGCGACTGGGATCGGAGAAGAAAGGAATTCTTGGACTATTGCGGTGTTGGTAGGAGAAGATTCCGGATGAGGCGTGAATGTAGAGGACAGGTGTTTGGCGAACTCTTCGGCTTTCTCCTCATCTGAAATTGCCCAGGAGTCATCATCCAGCCTGAGGGGATGGGAAATGGAGTGGGTCTTAAGGATCTTTTTAGTAATATTCCATAGGGAATTATCTTTAGCAGATAAGGATGTAAGGTAAGTGTTGAAGGAAAGGGATCTGAATGAAGCCAATTCTCTCTTTAGCTGTTTACAATAATGATTGTAGGAACGACGGTCGGAAGGATGTCTGGACTGTTGCCATAATGATCGGGCACGGCGCTTGATTTGAATTAGGTCTTGGAGGTATTGAGGTAAATTATTGGTGTTAGGAGGTCGAGAGGAGTGATTTGGGGAGGAAGCAGTCCAGACCGCTTGTTGGACTGTGGTGGTAAAAGATTGTACGGCATTATCTAGGTCTTCTGGGGTTTTTAGGGATACTCTGAGGTCAATTTTATCGGAAAGGATTTGATGAAAGAGTTTCCAGTTAACCGGGCCTCTGATGAAGGAGGGGGGAGAGGGTTTAGGGATAGGGGCCAGAGATACTTGGAAAATTAAGGGACTATGATCGGATGAAAGTTCGTCAAGACGTGTGATGGAACAATTGAGGGGACCCAAGCCGCTGTGGATGAAGAAATCCAGGATATCAGGGTTGCGGTTGGGATCTGTAGGCCAGTAGGTGGGAGAGTTGGGTGAAAGAAGTGTATATCGGTGGGAGTTGAGTGCAGATAGCAATGTTCGTCCACGAGAATTCGTGGTTCTAGAACCCCACTGTTGATGCTTGGCATTTAGGTCTGCACCCAGGATGAAGTGATGCCCCAAGGAATCAAAGAGGGAAGTGAACTGGGTATTGGATATAGATTTGTTAGGAGGGCAATATCCTGATGCTATTGTGACCGGAAAGGAAAACGTTTTGACTACTATTGCGGTGGATTGTAGGAAGTCTTGGGTAGGCAAAGGAAGAAGGTGATGAGAAAGGGATTGGTGAACAACGACTGCAGTACCGGCATGTGCCCTACCGTCAGGGTGGTCAGTACGGTACGTATGGTACTGCGGTATTTTGAAACTTTGTTTAGTGGTTAGTCGAGTTTCTGTAATGAGTGCTACATCAATTTTTTTGTCATGTAATAATGCAGTTAGTTCGTTTGTGTGTTTTTTAACACCATTCGCATTCCAAAGGAGAATGGATAAGGATTTTTTGGAAGACATTTAGGGATTTCTCAGAGGAGGAATGAGATGGGATACGAGATTCGTGAGGAGTGATATCAGTGGAGTAACAAGAGATTTGAAGTCGGATAGGAAGGATGCTAATAGGGAGGTAAGGTCTGTAGCATTAGATGGGGGAGGGATGTGAGAAATTGGGTGTTGATAGGATTGTTGAGGATAGGGAGTATTTTGAGGAATAGTAGGTCCAGGTTGGGGTTGAGATGTGCTTTGTTGTTGTGGTTGCGGCAGGGCCTCACAATTATCGTTTCCACTTCCACCTCCTAGTAATTGTGCAAACGAAACAGACGAGTCCACTGTCTTTGAGGGTCCTCTTGTACTTTTATTTTCTTCGTCTTGACCTTGGGGTTTCCTGTAATAGCGAGACTTGAGTTTCTTGTAGATTTGACACCCTTTGTAGTTGGCCGGGTGATTTTCCATGCATAGGGCACACACCGCAGCAATTTCTTTAGGCTTAGTGCACTCATCTGATTTGTGTTGGCCACCGCATTTCACGCAACGTGGTATGTGGTGACAATAAGTTTTTGTGTGGCCGTATGACTGGCAATTGTGGCACTGGATTATTTCCTTTTTTGTATAAGGTTTTTCTACTTTCACGATTGTGTGGTAGATCCTGATTACGTCGTATATTTTTTCAACCCCAGGTGACTTCTCTAAGTCCACGAAGAATAGTGGCAGTGGGATTTTATTTTTTATTCCTGGCTCTTCTTTATTATCTTTTAGAACATTAACTATTTGACGTACCTTGAATCCCTGCGTCGTCAATTCTTCTTTTATCACCTCAACTGGGGTGGAAGGGTGTAAATTCCTTATCACTACCCTTAGTGATCTTTCTTGGCGTAATTGGTAGGTGTGGAAATCCGCTTTAGTTTCGGATAAGTATTTTACAATTTTTTTATAAGTTTCCGGAGTGTCGGGTGATATTTTTGTGTCGTTTGTCCTATTTAGGCACGAGTAATCGCCTGGACAAATTTTATTTAGGTGGGTACATAGAAGATGGAAATTTTTAATATTTTTGACAAAAATAGGAGGAGGTCGTGGTTCTCTAGGTGTATGGGCTGTTTCCATTTCTTCATTAGCATTTTGTAAGACCTCGTAGCGGTTAGGAGTGAAGAAAGGAGATTCTTCTATCGTGTTAGATGGTCCCGGTTGAGGTTCAGGTTGTGAACGAATAGCAGGGGTTGCTGGTGGTGTCTTTCGTTGATTACGGCGAGGCTTCTGTTTTTGAGGAGAAGAACGCGGCGTAGAGCCGACAGATCGAGACCTTTTAGAAGACATGACTTGGTGAAAATATCTCATAGGTCATAAATGAGATATACACGAAGAAATAAAACAAAAAAATAGCACCTTGATGTATTTTGATAATTACGTAATTTTACGTAAAATTGAGTGACGTGGACCTACTCCCGTCAGAAGCCTAACGGCTACTGAAGAGATTATGGCTGTCCTACCTACTCCACTAGCCACTCGGTTGTTTATAGTGTTCACTTTTAACGTAATAAACAAGTGATTACTCACACTGTTTGTGTTCCTCACCGTGCTTAGTAGTTAATAAAACTATTTACACTGTTTTTTAATCTCACACTGCACTTTTTCTCTACTAAAATAGTAACTTAAAACAGAGCGATCTTACGTGGGTTATAATTAGGCCTAGCGCATGCGCAGAACTCTTTTTTAATACTAATAATAAAATACCCTTTTCATTCAAATCCTTACCTGCCCCCCTTTCACCCTCAATACCCCAACTCCCCCCCCCCTCCCACTCAGCCCCTATCTTGTCACTATTTTCTTCTAGGATTTGATCAGTACTCTCGAGGCTTTCGCTAAACTCACTTAGTTGGATATTCAGTTGTGCTAACATTGTTTTTGGAACAGTTCACTTTTTTTCTGTAATGTCACGACAGTGTATAAATAAGCCTGATTCCTTTTGCTATGTTTGTGGTGAAGTCACATTCAAGTCCACTCAGAAACCTCTGACTCCGCTGGTGAAGAAGGCATACGAGTTATACTTTGGATGTAAAGTAAGTGATCAGGACAAATCATGGGCTCCTAAAATATGCAGTAGTTCATGCTCACGTTCTCTGAGTGGTTGGCTAAATGGGACACATAAGTCAATGCCATTTGCAGTTCCCATGATATGACGAGAACCTACAAATCACGTGACCGATTGCTATTTTTGCATGACCACAATCAAAGGTTTCTCGTTCAAGAGCAAAAAGGAAATTGTTTATCCCAACATCCCCTCTGCCATGAGACCAGCTCCACATGATGCCTCCATGCCCATCCCACCAAATCCAAGTAAGTTCCGTCTTAGTTCTGAGGAGTGCAGCGATTCTGAAAGCGTTTCACCTCAACCTGGAACCAGTCAACAAGAAGAAATTTCAAGTTCGTTCAGCCCCTCTGAAACTCAGCCACAGCTCATAAATCAGAGCCGATTGAATGATCTTGTTCGTGATTTAGATCTCCCAAAATCAAAAGCTCAGGTGCTTGGGTCAAGGTTGCAACAATGGAATCTCTTGGAAGGAGGCGTGAATATATCTTTCTTAAGAAAACGGGAATCAGGATGGAAGAAAATCTTGTATTTTGCAATGATGTATTTCATTTGCTCCAGAAACTTGATCTGCCAACCAATCCAGAGGAATGGAGACTATTAATTGACAGCTCCAAGTTTAGTTTAAAAGGAGTACTCCTTCATAATGGAAACAAACATCCATCTATCCCAGTAGCTCATTCGGTCCACATGAAAGAAATCTATGACAACATGAAGATACTTCTACAAAAAATCAAGTACCATGAGAACAAATGGCGCATTTGTGCGGATCTTAAAGTGGTAGCCATGCTTACAGGACTCCAAGGAGGTTACGCTAAATTTTGTTGTTTTTTGTGCGAGTGGGACAGCAGAAAAAGAGGAGACCATTATGTCGTAAAAAAATGGCCAGAGCGTAAGGAAAAAGTAGGTAAGAAAAACATTGCCAATCCTCCATTAGTGGACAAAAACCAAATAATTTTACCCCCACTCCACATAAAATTGGGGCTAATGAAAAACTTCGTAAAAGCAATGGACAAGGAAGGAGAAGGTTTCATGTACTTAAAACAAAAATTTCCGCATCTCAGAGATGCTAAGATAAAGGAGGGAATTTTCGTAGGACCCCAAATTCGACATCTACTCAAGGACCTCACTTTTGAAGCAAAGTTAAATACTACTGAGAAAAATGCTTGGATTGCTTTTCGAGAGGTATGTGCTAAGTTTTTGGGAAACAAAAATCTAGAGACTACCGAAAAATAGCCCAAGAACTGCTTAATTCATATAAAACATTGGGATGCAATATGTCCTTAAAAATACATTTCCTGCATAGTCACCTAGACTTTTTCGCCCCAAATTTGGGTACAGTTTCGGACGAACATGGAGAACGATTCCACCAAGACATATCCAGAATGGAAAAAAGATATTCTGGCAAATGGAATGAGAAGATGCTGGCGGATTACTGCTGGACACTGCAGCGGGAGACAGAGGAGGAAGTGTACAAAAGAAAAAAAATACTCATTGACGATGTTTGTATACTTTTTGAGTTGTGTCATATCTAGTATTATACCTGAGAGCATGCAAGATTCAATTAATTATATTTTATCGTTGAAAAAGAAAAAAAAATCTGTTATAATAAAGACAATATTTTTCAAATACAATTTTTCATTTTTTCCAAGTTTCACCTCTTTTCTCTCAAAATCAGAGGGTGATAGAATTTTTCTGAGTTCAGATTCGGACTCAGCACACCTGGAAACATGAGAAACAGGCAAAATTGTTCAAGGTAGGGGAGAAAAGAGTTTTTTTGCAGAATATTGTATTCAACAGTAACCGAGTGTATCCGGAAGAAGACAGAGGTATCTGAATCCTTTATTAAGTCAACTGAAAATGAGCTTCTCCAGGAATTATTGTATTCTTTTTTAATGTGCATAGTCAATAAAATATAGAAATCAAAATCTAATTTAAATCAATAATAGCTACGATTTTAAATTTAAACAATCCTTCGGGAACTTGAAGCAGTCTTAAATTCTGCTTTAAAACGATTACCAATACTCAGTCTTTCTTGGAATTCCACGAATTTAGTGATCTTATGATTATGGTGTCCAACCGTTGATTAGATCTAAATTAAGAAGGTTTACTGTTATCGGTGAATATACATCTAT
Organism: Aelia acuminata; assembly: GCA_911387785.2. NCBI lineage: Eukaryota > Metazoa > Arthropoda > Insecta > Hemiptera > Pentatomidae > Aelia > Aelia acuminata. The sequence continues at coordinate 154,650,258 of OU426978.1, read as the reverse complement.
CTATTATTTATGCTGATATCGCTACAGAAAACGACAGCGATATTATATTCTGCTGATATTCATATCTTCATTTAAATCTAATGTTGAAAAATTAGTTAAGATTATGTATAGGTGTGTTCCAACAAGCACGTAAAACACATCGATAACTAACAGACTGCTCATGTTCTACCCCACTCTTTTGATTCTGAATTTGATTGGTTGGTTTTCCCATTTGTTTCATCCAGCAGTAATACAATATTTGGATTTGTTAGTTATCAATTAGTTTAAATAGCTTGTTGGACCACAAACTAAGATTAGATTAATTAAAATAATTTAAAAAATTGACTTATGTCAATAAATATCATAAATTGGACAAAATTTGTCCACCTCCCGCTACTACTCGCAAAACTTGTGAGATAGGGGGAGTGGGAGTCAGTGAAGAGAAAGGATTTGCTCTGCCTTGAGCCGAGCTCTGTGGTGTAGTGGTTAGCATCCTCGCATGTAACGCAGGAGACCCGGGTTCGACTCCCGGCGGAGCCAAATCTTTTCTCTTCAAAAAATAAATTATTTATTTAAATTATAATTTTTTTTTATGAAAACTTTGTCAAAAAACATTATTTTGAATTTTATTTATTAATTCATGCTTAAATTTAATTTTCTACAAACATTAACAGGAAATAAGTCGCTTCCAATTAGCCAACTTCTGTAGAGACTAATTAAAACGTGAACGTATGTAGCGCTTAGCGCGGAATCGCATTCTGGTGTTGCCTAAAACTCACAAGGGGAGGCTACGGACGTGGGATCACCGATTACAATGAAACATTTTTTCGAGTTTCTAAATTCAAAAATATTAGATACGTGTCTGAGGGTTCTTGCCAATGGGCCTTCTGAGCCGAGAAAAAAAATTTCTTAGGAACGAAAATAGCCAAATTTGCATCAACAAAGTTGCCGCTGCTCAAAGCTCCTTCAACCAATTTCAATGAAATTTTCAGGCATGTCAGAGTATTGAAAAAATTAGACACGTGTATAGGGGATTGGCGAAATTAGCCTCTGGAAGCCCAGAATAAATCATTCAATTTTGTGTAATATTCGCGCTCTCGGTAACGTTAAAAATCAATTCCATTACTTTGTAAATTGAATAAACTACGTTTTTTCAGCTTCTTACTTCAAAAACTAAATATTTATATTTAAAAACAAATTATTTTGAGACGAAGTTTTTTTTTTTTTTATCTTCTAAATTTATATATATTTATAAATATTTAACAAGAAATATTTTTCATAACATAATTTCCTTGCTTGGATTGAAGAGATTGTCACCAAAAAACTTATGCTCGTAAAATAGTAGTACCTATTATTTAAATGTAATGTGATAAATTTTTGAAAAATTAAAATAAAAATATTTTTTGTCCAAAAACATATTTTTGTCAGGAAAATGTTTCAGACTTTTCGTAGACTACTTAAACATTATAAAATACCAAATTATCCTAAAATAGTAACTAGGAAATTAAAAATATACGTTTACACCCCACACTCGTTTGGGTGATATTTATCAAAAAAACAGCTAAAACATAAGTTTTTTCGGCAATGAGAACATTTAATAAAAAGTACACCTTTGTAGTTGCAGTTCCCTTCCTTTTTCATTCCATCAGGAAAACATATTTGATTGACATTTTCAAATATTGCTCTCATTGGAATTAACTTGGATGCAAACCAAGCATATTTTACCATGTCAACAAATAATGGAGATGATAATTGGTGGTGAATTAAGGAATGAATTTTCAGAGCATCTTCCCTTGAACTAATTTCCTGACGACCATCACTCAATATTTCAGGGCAATTTTGTATTTTTTTTAATGAAGTTTTTTACTTGTCGGAAAAAGTAAACATCACATGGTTGACAATATGGTGTGCAATGAGGTGGAATCGTTTCAATTACCACTGTGCAAACGTTGTCTTCATTTGTGAATAAATTTTTTATATACGTTTCATCTGTTTGCCCTCCCCAAGAATCAAGAATTAACATGAATTCATTATATTTTGCATATGGTTTTAAAACATTACTGACATAATCTTCATAATGTTTTTTTGAAAGTTTTCCAGATTTGGATGCAGTCACATAAATATTTTTATAAGTTTTTAATAAATTGTCTATCTGGTTTTGAACTCGAGGCCCAAAATCTCCAGTGAGTTCTTGCATACAAAGAAAAACTTTTGGCAAAAGTGTTCCAGCTGCAGTGATGGAATACCGGGCTGTGTATGAATGTGTTACTTTATTAAAATTAGTATATCATTTCCAGTTTTTCTCTCCTGGTCCCACCAGATGCAATCTGTTTTTCCCATTCTGAAATTCGATCTTTCCGCTTCAAGCAACTTGCTCCATGTCTTTGTAATGTTGAGAGACTCCAATTTGGGTGTTCTTTAGCTAATCGAACAATTTTTAATTTTGTTTCTATAGGTACATGGTCTGGTGCTTTTAATGTTTCATCGTCGAGAGATTCTGTGGAATGTTGTGAACTATCAGATTCGTTGTCAGTAAATTTCATCTCCTATGGGCTCATCGGAAAGAAAAACTTCTGCTTCTTCTTCAAAAATAAAGTCAGCCATTAACTTTGAAACGTACTCGACGATTTTATTTCCAAATAAAGTTGCCTTTGTAGAACAATAGTTGTTGTCGTCATAATCATCTGTAATAGGTTTTACTTTAAAAATTCCCCAACAATATTTAAGACCTTGTTTCACGATGTTCTTATCGTAACAAAGACGACTAAAACAGTCGTCCAAATTTTGACCGTTCATATTTTTTAACAATGAAAAAAAATATGATTTAATTAGTGACAGAGAAATGTCGATTAATCAAAATCCAAAAAAGATGCCCAAGAGATGCCAAATAAATCAAAAGCTAGATAATCCAATTAATATGTTTAAGAACAAACTTTTCGCAGTAGATACGTACGAGACGAATGCCAATGGGAGAGTGAAGTTATTTTCCACAAACCAGAGAGAAGGAATTACCTACCTAATCAGTTTGTCATATTTATTTATATTACATGTCATTGACCCTGTTTTTTGTATTTAGAAGTTCATACTGTGTTTATAACTGCACTGCCTTAATTCAATAAAAACAGTTGTCGTCTTCCAAAGTATTATTATTCTTAATTTTTAACAAATGTTTTCATTCATAAAATAATTCCTTAATTCTTTGGGCAAGGGAAAACAACTATGGAAATACTTTCAGATTCAAAATTCAAACTTTCGAATTCAATTTTTCGCAAAATTATCTTAAATATTTTTTTAAGTAACTATGAAATTGTGCTTTTTAAATAAAAACTGGAACATATTTCAAATAGTATTTTTTTTTTTTTTGGTTTAAAATTTTTCTTCAGTCTAAGCAAAAAATGCTTTTTCATGAAAAATATTTCCTGTTAAATATTTAATAATATTTAAATACAAATATTTAGTTTTTGACGTAAAAAGCTGAAAAACGTAATTTATTCAATTTAAAAAGTAGAGGAATTGATTTTTAACGTTGCCCAGAGCACGAATATACCACAATATTGAAAGATTTATTCAGGGCTTCCAGAGGCTAATTTCGCCAATCCCCTATACATGTGTCTAATATTTTTCAATACTCTGACATCCCTGAAAATTTCATTGAAATTGGTTGAAGGAGCTTTGAGCAGCGGCAACTTTGTTGATGCAATTTTTGGCTATTTTCGTACGTAAGAAATTTTTTTTCTGGGCTCAGAAGGCCCATTGGCAAGAACCCTCGATATAGAGATATAGAAACTTGAAAAAAAGTTTCATAGTAATCGGTGACAACACGTCCGTAGCCTCCCCTTGTCAGTATCTTACCAGGTGTGTAAATATGAAACCGGAATTCGCCAATGATAGGAGTTAGCAGTCAATATAATCTTCTAACTAATCCGTCAGTGGTGTTATCTGCTTTTGCCTACATGTAATAAAGAGATCCAATTGATACCAACATCAGTTTCATTCTATAACCGTGTTTTTAGTGGCGTTGAACATGTCGACTTTTGTGCCAACAAATCAAGATTTGCGGACAGCATTTATTTTCCGTTTCCTTCTGAGAAAAATTGGAGCATTATCACATAAGATGCTTGTTGAAGCTTACGGGGAGCATGCCCTAGGCAAATCTCAATGTTTCGATTGGTTCAAAAAATTTAAAGATGGATTTCGATAAAAGAAACAAAGACCGTGGAAAACCACAAAAAAAAACTTTGAAAACGCTGATTCGGAAGCGTTTGTTGGACACCGTCTCCATTTGTTTGAAAGGCATGGAAAAGATCCAGAAGGTCGGAAAATGGGTACCTCACCAACTGAATGACAGGCAGCAGGAAGCTCGAAAAACCTCATGGCAAATGCTGCTCGCCAGGTACAGAAAAAAAGTCATTTCTTCATCAAATTGTGACTGGTGATGAAAAGTGAATTTACATCGAGAATCCTAAGCGTAAAAAATCCTGGGTAACTCCTGGTGAACCATCGGCATCGCTTGGGGAGGAAGAAAATGCTCTCTATCTGGTGTGATCAGATGGGTGTTACCCACTATGAGCTGCTGAAACCTGGGGAAACTGTTAATACGGAACGCTACCTACAACAGATCATAAATTTGAATAAAGATTTGCGCCAAAAAGTCCCAAATATTACGATAAGAACATCGTGAAACAAGGTCTTAAATATTGTTGGGGAATTTTTAAAGTAAAACCTATTACAGATGATTATGACGACAACAACTATTGTTCTACAAAGGCAACTTTATTTGGAAATAAAATCGTCGAGTACGTTTCTAAGTTAATGGCTGACTTTATTTTTGAAGAAGAAGAAGAAGTTTTTCTTTCCGATGAGCCCATAGGAGATGAAATAATGGAAGAAGATTTTGAATTTACTGACAACGAATCTGATAGTTCACAACATTCCACAGAATCTCTCGACGATGAAACATTAAAAGCACCAGACCATGTACCTATAGAAACAAAATTAAAAATTGTTCGATTAGCTAAAGAACACCCAAATTGGAGTCTCTCAACATTACAAAGACATGGAGCAAGTTGCTTGAAGCGGAAAGATCGAATTTCAGAATGGGAAAAACAGATTGCATCTGGTGGGACCAGGAGAGAAAAACTGGAAATGATATACTAATTTTAATAAAGTAACACATTCATACACAGCCCGGTATTCCATCACTGCAGCTGGAACACTTTTGCCAAAAGTTTTTCTTTGTATGCAAGAACTCACTGGAGATTTTGGGCCTCGAGTTCAAAACCAGATAGACAATTTATTAAAAACTTATAAAAATATTTATGTGACTGCATCCAAATCTGGAAAACTTTCAAAAAAACATTATGAAGATTATGTCAGTAATGTTTTAAAACCATATGCAAAATATAATGAATTCATGTTAATTCTTGATTCTTGGGGAGGGCAAACAGATGAAACGTATATAAAAAATTTATTCACAAATGAAGACAACGTTTGCACAGTGGTAATTGAAACGATTCCACCTCATTGCACACCATATTGTCAACCATGTGATGTTTACTTTTTCCGACAAGTAAAAAACTTCATTAAAAAAAATACAAAATTGCCCTGAAATATTGAGTGATGGTCGTCAGGAAATTAGTTCAAGGGAAGATGCTCTGAAAATTCATTCCTTAATTCACCACCAATTATCATCTCCATTATTTGTTGACATGGTAAAATATGCTTGGTTTGCATCCAAGTTAATTCCAATGAGAGCAATATTTGAAAATGTCAATCAAATATGTTTTCCTGATGGAATGAAAAAGGAAGGGAACTGCAACTACAAAGGTGTACTTTTTATTAAATGTTCTCATTGCCGAAAAAACTTATGTTTTAGCTGTTTTTTTGATAAATATCACCCAAACGAGTGTGGGGTGTAAACGTATATTTTTAATTTCCTAGTTACTATTTTAGGATAATTTGGTATTTTATAATGTTTAAGTAGTCTACGAAAAGTCTGAAACATTTTCCTGACAAAAATATGTTTTTGGACAAAAAATATTTTTATTTTAATTTTTCAAAAATTTATCACATTACATTTAAATAATAGGTACTACTATTTTACGAGCATAAGTTTTTTGGTGACAATCTCTTCAATCCAAGCAAGGAAATTATGTTATGAAAAATATTTCTTGTTAAATATTTATAAATATATATAAATTTAGAAGATAAAAAAAAAAAAAACTTCGTCTCAAAATAATTTGTTTTTAAATATAAATATTTAGTTTTTGAAGTAAGAAGCTGAAAAAACGTAGTTTATTCAATTTACAAAGTAATGGAATTGATTTTTAACGTTACCGAGAGCGCGAATATTACACAAAATTGAATGATTTATTCTGGGCTTCCAGAGGCTAATTTCGCCAATCCCCTATACACGTGTCTAATTTTTTCAATACTCTGACATGCCTGAAAATTTCATTGAAATTGGTTGAAGGAGCTTTGAGCAGCGGCAACTTTGTTGATGCAAATTTGGCTATTTTCGTTCCTAAGAAATTTTTTTTCTCGGCTCAGAAGGCCCATTGGCAAGAACCCTCAGACACGTATCTAATATTTTTGAATTTAGAAACTCGAAAAAATGTTTCATTGTAATCGGTGATCCCACGTCCGTAGCCTCCCCTTGTGAGTTTTAGGCAACACCAGAATGCGATTCCGCGCTAAGCGCTACATACGTTCACGTTTTAATTAGTCTCTACAGAAGTTGGCTAATTGGAAGCGACTTATTTCCTGTTAATGTTTGTAGAAAATTAAATTTAAGCATGAATTAATAAATAAAATTCAAAATAATGTTTTTTGACAAAGTTTTCATAAAAAAAAAAAAAAAAAAAATTATAATTAAAATATTAAAACAAAATAAATTTATTCAGATAAATTGTAAGTAATGAAGCAATTCTATTTATATTTACTTATTAAAATTTCTATTATTCAAAAAGAAAAAAATATATTAACTATAAAATAACGTAAAATACATTTTAAAAAAATTATATGTTAAATTGTAATATTGAACTGTAAAAAGAAGAAAATATCCGAATTGTTTTTCATTCCAAATCATCTAAATCTGAAGGATCCAGGCTAGATTCATTTCAGAATTCACCAGCAAGGAAAGTACATTTCTTGGTAATGCGTTTCTGGATTTTCGTGGGGTATCCCTAAAGGTATTGATGAGAGGATCTGATGTCAACAATAGCATATTCATGGTACCCCTGTTTGTAGATACCCGTGAGTTCTTTCATGTATGAAACTCCCCTAATCTTAAATGACCGTGTATGACCATCCTTAAATCTTTATTTCTGGCTTCTTGAGCTTCTTCAGAAAGGATACCAATAGATAGTAGACAATATTTTATAATTTCAACGCCATGAATTAACAGTTTATGCATTGTCACCGGCATATGATACCATGGATATAAGCGAATGTATAATTGCCCCGTTTCAGTTATGAAATCATTTAAATTTTGCACATCAATATTGTACCCAGATGAAATTGCGGATAAAAGTATGTAAAATTTATTAAGAATATCTTCATCTATACCTGTAATAGGGGAACTCAAGACAAAATTTTAAAGAAACGTCTGGCAGAATTTGTAGGACCAAACGTTGCGGTTTATCGACGATCAAACCCATTTTTTCTTTAAATTCGTTCAGAATGTCTGATTTCCTTTTTCTTACATCAATTTTATCTTCTTCACTCCTTACAGCCCACTTTTTAATATTTAGTCTGTACCTAATAATAAAAAAATATTCGAATATTCTGATCCACAGGTGTAAACTTGAAAGACGGAAACGGTAATTTTTTTTTCGTTGCAAGTTAGAAATAAAACGCCTGGTAGAACATTCATCGATTTAAGAGTTGCTCCACAAATATAGCAGGTTTAGCTTGATTTTTCATCCGTGAGAGCACTGCAAACTCTACTATCAACCATTGTGAGCGAAAATATACATTCAACCGTATATTACTATTATTTATTATTACCATAGGTACTATAGTACCTTATTCCTCGAAAGGGAGAGATCTCATTTCAGAAAAATTTTGCTATTTGCTTTTAATTGTTGAACTTATGATCAACGAATCTCGTTTTTTCATAGCTTCGTAGATTCCCGAAATGTATTCCAATAAAACCGGTATACTATATATCTATAACTTTCATTTGCACCTCTCTAATGCCTCAAAATACTAAAAATACAGGCTCTCAACATTGACAGATTTACACCATTAAGAAAACCGTACACCTTTATTAGCAGGTATTAGCAGTTCATAATTAATACTTTATTTTTGTATAGTGTGGACTATATTCTGTATAAATATCTCATTGTAGATCGGTGTAGATTTTTAGTGATCCCATTTTTAATTAGAAAAAAAATAGGTTATCGACTATTGAAAATTAAGAAGGGTGCTCTGTACTATATGCATATTTAAAGAACCAAAAACTTATATAAACTTAATTTCTGAATCGTCTTCCATTGCCTAGCATAATTTTTTTTTCAAAAAACACGATCTACTCAAAGATATAATAGGTTTTACAATATAATTTGGAAATAAGCTGACTAAGCATTATGAAGGAAATAACATATTCAAACCCCCGTAATTCTGTTAATATTTGCTTCGAGCGATTAATAATTTGTAAATGACCTAGCTAGACTGTTGTTTTCAAGAGACGGACATGATTTTTTCATTTCGTTGATGTTAACTATTTCCACCTAGATTGGCGATTCGTCTCACTGTGCGTTGTCACAAATGAAGACATTGGGGACCCCAGATACCATCATGACGTCCTTCATCAAAATATTAGCAATCATGTTCGCAGTTGCGGTTCTGATAATAATGACAAGATACAATGACCGAATATTGGGGAGTGATTATTTAATCACTGAAGGCGGCTAAAATCTTTTTTGATATGTCGACAGAGGTAAAGGTCCCATTATTTCAGCTGAAATGATTTGCCACAGCTGAAATGATTTGCCACCAAATGATGCCACATCTTTTTATATAGTCTATATGTTTATAAAGATATTCTCTTTAGGAGGAGATATTACCTTATAGGGATTTTTTTGCCAAATGCAGGATACATTTGATGTTAGTGGCTTAATTAAATTCAACCTTAGAATAGATCCATCAGTTCATATATTTACAAAAATGCAATAGTCTATATCTAAATTTAAGTAACCCACTAACATCAAATGTATCCTGCATTTGGCAAAACCCCCCCTAATTTTCTTCACATGTACCAATCGCATTATATTCAGTTATTATCACAAATAGTTTTCATGCATCACAGTCCACTCAATAGTAACCAGCCAAATTAATTGTTATAAGTTTTTAACAAAACTTGTTATAAGTTTTTAAACAAATTAATTGTTTCTTGTCATTATTATCAGAACCGCAACTGCGAACATGATTGCTAATATTTTGATGAAGGACGTCATGATGGTATCTGGGGTCCCCAATGTCTTCATTTGTGACAACGCACAGTGAGACGAATCGCCAATCTAGGTGGAAATAGTTAACATCAACGAAATGAAAAAATCATGTCCGTCTCTTGAAAACAACAGTCTAGCTAGGTCATTTACAAATTATTAATCGCTTGAAGCAAATATTAACAGAATTACGGGGGTTTGAATACGTTATTTCCTTCATAATGCTTAGTCAGCTTATTTCCAAATTATATTGTAAAACCAATTATATCGTTGAGTGGATCGTGTTTTTTGAAAAAAATTTATTATAGGCAATGGAAGATTCAGAAATTAAGTTTATATAAGTTTTTGGTTCTTTAAATATGCATATAGTACAGAGCACCCTTCTTAATTTTCAATAGTCGATATCGATCTCTTTAAAGTAAAATCATTTTTTTTATTGTTAAATAAAAGTTTTTTTTTTTTCATCAGTCATAATACGGAATATGAAATTATAACTGCCACATCTTTGGCATATACATCAAATACCTAGTTTGATCAAAATCGTTTAAGCCGTTTTTGAGTAAATAATAAAAACAAATTTAATCAATAAAATGTTTTATTTAACGGTTTTAATAAACCATTTATTTTAATGAGTTTTAATAAAGAAATTAATAGGATTTTACATTATTTCTTTGTTATACTCATTACAGTCTTATCAATTACATATACTCTATGTTACATATACTCCACTAGGGCAGGGTTTTCGAAAAAAATAACCAATTTAAATTTTTGTGGATATTCTATATTATGAAACAATTATACCTTTCAGTTTCCTTTCACAGGGGGGTCAATTTTTATTTAATCGACGTTGTTTTGAAGAAATTATCTATTTGGAATTTTGATGGTAGGGGAGGGGGGAAAGGGCGAGGGGTAAACATTGAAAAATTTACCCTTTTGAAATTCTTCGAAGTAAGTGTATGATCATGTTATTCAGGGCATTTTTTCGAAAATATTAAGTTAGAATATTCTTGATGGGGAGTCCTTCCTATTTAAATAATTATATATTCTTTAAATTCTTTGATGTGTGGGTCAGTAATCATGTTATGTAGAGTGGCATTTTTTGTAAAGAATATCAATTATGAGTTTTTTGGGGAGGGAACTAAAAATCGTGTTTGATTATAAAAAACAATTAACTTGCTGATCGAAGAATCCGTTTCATTTAAAAATAAACTAGACATTGAAACAGGAATTTCTTGTTACAAGTGAGTTCTGCACTAACTGTTTATCTCAACTGTGTAAAGAAATAATAAAATAATCAAAAACAGTACTATTAATAATAACCATTGATAACTAAAATTAATAATAAACCCCCGTATGAAAGAAATTTGAAAAGTAGAGTTTTCCATATTAGTTTTTCCCCCTTTCATAAACACTGTCATTGCTAACACAAGCTTAAACACTCATGTTAATGAATTTAAAAAATTATACCTTTTTCAATTTTAGAGATCACTCTCTCTGAAATTGAAATCAGATATTTTTTAAAAACACCAACCTAGGGAGTTTATATTTATTTCTAATTTTTAAGTTTGATATTAGTGGATTTAAGTAAAAGTTTATTCTTTTCTTTTGTATTACATTTACAATTTTCTTACGGCAGTTTAACCTTTTTAACGAACTTTTATCACTAAGAGGTTATAGTTAAAAGTACTTTATAAACAGTTAAAGTTGAGCTTATTCATAAAAAAATATAACTGTTTCAATTCCTAATGTAATTTATTTAAATCATTTTAGAAAATTGAGCGAGGAAATTTTTGAATTACTGGTTTTTTAATTTACTTTGGTGAATTTAAATTGTGTTATATATCTCCATGAAAGCACCAATTTGGTCGACCTCTCTGTGGCCTTCATGCTTTTGATGAAATGAGCAGGAACTAGGTAACCTAAAGATCATTTCCTGTTTGCAGAGCTATGGAATCTCAGTATGGCCGTTCAACAAACACTATATTTGGGAAAAGTATAGGGAGCGATTAAATTAAATTATCCATCTAGTCTACTTGTCTGAGGTTAAACTCGGATGCACCTCAACGAAAAATCAATGAAATCATCTGTTCCCTATATCCGTCAATGGTGGGTAGTGGATTGCTCCACATGTTTAAATGTCAACATTAGATTCTCAATCAAATATAAATAAGTGTTATCGTATCTTAACGTTTACTTTATGAATATATATCATAACATAAAAAAATACTTTTCAATCCTATTTGATATCTTATTTTACATTGTATAATTTTTATTCTTTATAAAGTTGTGTAAGAAACCAATCGATAGCCTTATCAGAACAAGAATTGATAGGTACTTATGAGGCTTTCATTGCCTATTGCTGTCCTTTTATAACAATTGGTATCACATCTACTATATATGAATCTATAATTTTATAACATTTAACTTACATCAAGGTTTTTAATGATAGGAATACAACATATATTTTAGGAGACATTGATAATAATTAAAAATTTCTTAATTATTATGAACACCTGTTTTTGACCAATAAGCTTTCTTATTGCAGTTTAGTTCTTAATGTAAAATAATTAAAATATTAAAAGTGGGTTTGGCCTGCAACAATATAACAATGCCACAAGCACTACGGTAAGTATAGCAAATTTAGTGCACATTATCTATCAGGAAAAGACTACAGTTATAAAATGAAGTCTTACATTCGTAGATTCATGGGCGACTGTTTGAAATAAAGCATATTCCCCACATTTGGCGCACAAGACATAGGCGTCAGCAATGTATCCTTAGATAGTCCTGCGGAGGTTTCCAGGAAAATTACTCCAGTGCTCTAGTATCTCAGTGGTTCAGTACAGTTGACTCGAAGCAAACTGCTCGGGTATTGAATATAGCGACTGTTCGATCTCCAGTTCTGCCAACTTAGACTAGGTATATTGATCCGCCACTGACGTCAAAGGGGGGCTTAAGTGACGCAGCTGCCCCTACCCCGCGCAATTCGAATTCAAAACATTGAGATCTTCAATTAGTATTATTTGCAAGAATAATTTCGCATGGGTTTAATTTCAATATCAGATGTAATTTATTAGGAAACACAATCTAGTATTAGTTTTAAATTATAATTTGGTAGATGGGGAAAGGAAAACAGAAAAAGACCCTAAACAATACACTATATTATTCTTAAATATTACAAACACACCGAGAGTTTACATTTTTCATAATTAACATGACCCTCGAAAACACATTCTCATACACTGCTTTCTGTGTAAAAACAGCACGTTTTATGATAGTGTTACCAAAATAAATGGAAAATATTATCATGGAAAAAAAATACGGAATTATAAATCTAAACAAATGTCAATTTAAATAGATTTGCCTACCAATTAGGCATAAATAATAAACGGAAAATAATACTAAAAGCTAAGTCGTTTCACGTACAATTGATTCAACAGAAAGTTGAGGCGTGGTCTGATGAGGGCCCTCATAAAATTGTCTGCAAAACGATCTGTTGAAATGGATCCATATCATCAAGCTAATACAACCTCCATCACAAAGAAATGCTTGATCCGGATATGCCTCGTGCTTCTGGGTTTTTCCCAAATTTGATGGCAGCTTCTTCTTCATTATTGACAAATAAAATAGGAATGCTGCTTAGGCCTTCTGGTAGCAAATCTCTAAAGATCTTTCGAAGTCATAGCAATTCACTAGCATCCATCAATTCTGCTTTAGTAGTGGACGTAGAACATTCATCCATGATAACGATCGGATACGTACGATACTGGTATCGGATACGTACGAGTACCCGATAATAAGATCGGGCACTCTTGACATAACAAAGAAATTTCTTCACTCGGAAAACGTCCTCATGAGGACTTTCCAAAGTACTTGAGGAAAATCCAACCGAGGCCTTTCTTCTAGCTTCGGAAAATCAGGAACAGCACAGCACTCTTCTTCTTTAAACGACCCTGTCGCGAGGTCTTTCAACGACTCGACAGGGATCCCATCGGTATCAACCCTGAAAATGAATCTTTGATGTCACAGAACTCGACTTCCTCAGCTAGCACCTCAAAACTACTAGAATTCCATGACTTGGCGGTGAGGAAAAGGCTATTGTAGCGTTTCCAGTACCCAAGGATGTAAAGCAGCTTTGTGAGTAAAAAATTTGTGGGGGTAAATTTTTACCCACCAAATCTTCCAAATGCCGCAACTATCCAACAGCCGCTCAAAAAGTTGCTCCACAACAAGAGGAAAACGATGAACAACGGAAATGGACTGACGAAGCTATGGAAGCCTTCGAGAAGACTAAGAAAAGCCTTTTAAAAGCTTTGAGCTTATTCACCCTGACCTGACCCTAACGCCGAACTCTCACTCTGCTGTAATGCATCCAACCCGGGGTAAGGAGCATTCCTACAACAAACGAAGCATGCCAAACGGTTTCCCTTTAGTTTCTCTTAGTTCCCCCTTAGTTTAAATCCTCAAAAATACACAGAACTACTCAGTCAATGACTGAGGACTTCAGGCAACCAACAAGGCCGTTGAGCATTTCTAGCCATTACATATAGGGAAGAAGCTTCAAAATTATTACAGACCACCATCCACTTGTCCACGCATTCGCCCAAAAACCCAAATCTTTTAGTCCTACCGGCATCCGTTGGCCCTCTTGCATCAGTCAGTTCTCTACAAAAATCTGGTGCGATGCGCGCAACAAACAACTTTCACTTACCAACTTACTTAGATTAGAATTGATGTGTTTTGTTAAATGCCTTTTCTCAAAGCCACACATTTTTCTACATTCATTCACTTATTTTCGTTTGTATTTGCTCTCTAAAGTACACTAATATTTATTTTTATTATTAAATAAAAGTTTTTACTTGTCATAATTCGGCAAAGCAAGCAAAATACTCCAAGTCGTCTGATTTTATAATTCTCTAGGTTGCTGTTGAAAACTTCATTTATTTAGCATGAAACGAATGATTTTCATTAAATGAACAGAAACGCTTTAATTATAAACAATGGTCTGCCCATGAGGCGTGTTTTATGAGACGACGGAATATTTTCCTTTTATTATCCTCTATATGTTTACTTGATTTTTTTAATATATCATATTTAGCCATATCTTATTTTTAGGCGTAACGGGAGATAGATGATTTCTCCATTCAACAAAAACAAAGTTATTTTATAGGAAAACAAAAAAGGCCCCTTCTCTATTTAAGCCCCCTCAGAACATTGTAAATAATGATAAAGCCTATCTGCTATTAAAGAAGACTTGATTTTCAGTAAACATGAGGAATTTGATCTAAATCATCAAAGTCGTTTTTGAGAAAATTGAAAAAAACGTAAAAATTGGAATAAAGGTTTTGAAATAAAGTGCCCCCTCCGTTTGATTAATTTTGATGAAATTTTTGCTGTCACGTCGCGGGCATATACCTTTATCAAAATACAGAGTTTTATCAAAATGGTTAGAGCTGGTTTTAAGAAAATCGAAAAAAACGTAAAAATGGGCAAAAGTTATGAAATAATGTTTCCCCTCCGTTAGACCAATTTTGATGAAATTTTCGCTGTCACATCGCGGGGGCATATATACACTAAATACCCAATTTTAGGTTCGTACGGTTTATATTTTTTGAGCTTGTCTGTTCACACACAGACACACAGACACACACAGGCCATTTCACGGGACTTGGTTATTTGGACTCAGACGTGTATTTCCGTTTAAAACCGAAAGTCGAAATTGTTCACGATCGCAATATTTTCCCTTTCTACATATTTCGTATATAGGTAAGTGAAAGTAAAAATTGTCTGCCTGGAATGGATAATATTGTGGCAGAATCTTTGTCAAGAATACAGGAAATACACTATCCTGATGATTTTGTCGCAATTTCTATCGCTCAGGAGGAAGATCCTCTCGTCGAGCAATACATGAAGTAAGAAAACCACAATTAAACGGTTGCATGAAATGTTTGCACAGAACTCTTAAAGCGTCCAAAACAGCCCACAAAGACTAACTTTTACAACTTGTCTTTAATTATATTTAAATAATTAAATTAGTATTTTTAAATGATTTTATAGGAGAAAGGATTGTCCACGGTCTTCTGTTTCTCCACTGAGCTTTAGATACATTCAGATAATTTCATTTGATACTATCATTTGCACATTAGTCCAGTCTCCGGTTACTACGCTGCAGTGTGGCGAAACCTGGTGGTTGGGATCGTTGATGAGAGAAGTTTGAGGCGAACTCCATACGTAACTTCTCGCCATGGACTTCATCCTAGACATCCCGATATGAAAGGGAAGTCCCGGTGTGAAGCACGATGACCCTTGAACCTCTAAAGGATCAGGACCCCTGATCAGTCGTAAGTTGTTTAGCTCTGTACTTTAAATTAGAATCGCTCAAGGGTTTTCCCTCTAGTAGCTCCTTCAGCACCCTCTGAAGAATCTCGTCCAACTCATTTTCTTTCCTTATTTCCCCAAACGTCGCAGGTAGGCGAGAAATTAAATTCACGTGAAATAACGTATTCCTGGTAATCTTCCCTAGAAGATCCTTTCAGTTGAAGCTTTGAGAGCGCATCTGCTTCACCGTGCTGACTAGTAGATTTGTATTCGATTTCATAATCAAAACCTTGGCGTACCTTTTAGAAGTGTGTGCCCGCTGAATGTTGGTTGGATTAAAAAAAATCTGGTGCGTGCTCGCAACACACAACTTTCACTTACCAACTTACTTAGATTAGAAATTAATGCGTTTTGTTAATTGCTACTGCTCAAATGAACAGAACGGCTTTAATTATGAACAATGGTCTGTCTTTAAAGGCGTACTCCGCATTATTTTTTTCTCCTCTACATGTTTTCTTTATTTTTATCATATCCCATATTTAGCCATTTCTTATTTTTAGGCGTAATGAGAGACAGTTAATTTCTCCATAAAAACAAAAACAAAGGTACTTTATAAGAAACAAAAAAAACGAACAAATAAAAAAGGCCCCTACCCCATTCAAGTCCCCTCATAACATTTCAATAATGATAAAGCTTACCTGATATTAAAGAACACCTAATTTTCATTAAACATGACGAATTTGATAAAAATCGTTAAAGCCGTTTTTGAGATCATCGAAAAAAAGGGAAAAATTGGAAAAAAAATTATGAAATAAAGTGCCCCCTCCGGTTTACCAATTTTGATGAAATTTTGGCTATCACATCTTTGGCATATACATACATCAAATACCCAGTTTGATCAAAATCGTTAAAGCCTTTTTTGAGTAAAAAAAAAAAAAAAAAAACACGTGAAAATGAAACAAAATTTATTAAGTAAAGTCCCCCCTCCGGTTGATCAATTTAGATGTAATGTTGGCTATCGCATCTTTGGCATATACATACATTAAATACCCAGTTTGATTAAAATCGTTAAAAACCGTTTTTGAGTAAATAAAAAAAAACACGTGAAAATGATTGAAAAGTCCCCCCTTCGGTTGATCAATTTTGATGAAATTTTTACAGTCATATCTCGGGCATATAAATAGATCAAATACTCAGTTTCATTAAAATCGTTAGAGCCGATTTTGAGAAAACCGAAAAAAACTTAAAAAGTTACTAAATAAAGTACCCCCTCCCTTTGAGCAATTTTGATGAAATTTTTGCTGTCACATCGCGGGCATATACATACACTAAATACCTAATTTCAGGTTCGCACGGTTTATAGTTTTTGAGCTAGTCTGTTCACACACACACACACACACACACAGACACACACACACACACACACACACACACAGACCATTTCGCGGGGCTTGGTTAATTGGACTCAGGGGACCCCAAAACGTGTATTTCCGTTGAAAACCGGAAGTCGAAATTTTTCACGATCGCAATACTTCCACTTACTATATATTTCATATATAGGTAAGTGAAAGTAAAAATCAATCTTAGTTAGATTAAAAATTGATACCAAAGACTTATAATCCCTAATCAATAAGAATTTTCTACCATAGCAATAACTAAAAATTTTGTGTAGAGCCCAATGATCTTTATGGTTTTGGATAGACTGTGTGTGTCTGTCTGCGTCAGTGTCTGTGTTAAAGCCCTAGTCAATTTTTATCTTTCTCATAAGTAATTTTATTTTATTTCATTTTCCCAGGCCATTTCATTTGTTTTAATGATTTTTTCTTTCTTTATTACTAATTAGTTTATTGGTTAATAAATAATAATTACATTTGCATTGTAAATAGTATGTTTATTTAGAAATATTATAAAGAAAGAATATCATATATATGGTGTCTAGTTGTATTAAGGACCACAACAACGGCGATAACGCCGGGTCCAGTCGTAGTATGCGAGTTGTACGGGGCACACTGATTTATATTCTCACCAATCCACAGTGGGACGAATGACCAATCTAGGTGGAAAAAAGTCATGATCGAAATTGATGAAACCTTTGTCCTAAGTGTAAAGGGGAGATGTTTTTAGAACAGTATTAGAGGTTCTATTGTTTTTAGCAGATGGATTCCGAAAGAAAAACAATGATGTAAACAGTATCTGACTCTACAGGTTAATTTTGTTGAAACTATCACTTTTTTCAATTGAAAATTGTACATCATCGTACAGATATTTTTCATTATTATTTTTTAATTAGTGAATATGGACCGCCGTCATACAAGTAAGCTATTCTCCAAACCATTTTCCAATAATTTGACCCATTTTATAATTTTTTTTAATATTTTTTAATGTAAGGCATTTTTAATCTTCAAAGATCTATTACTAAAAAGTACCCCAAAGTACCTCTGCGAAATTTATGTTAGAGGTTACTTAGATGTTATATTAAATAAATATGAAAAAATTATCTGCCTTCATTTGCTAATTTGCTTTCCAGGAAAAGAAATTTCAATTCCTCGAAGGGAGCTATTTAATATTTGGCGAAATTCCAAAGGTATGGATTCCATATATTTTAGTATATTACAGCAGTTCAAATTAGATAACATTCTTCCATCGTCTTCAGCTGCGTTGAAGAGTCATCTAAAATTAGCAGTTGCAAAAATTAAAACGAAATGGCAAAAGGATGGAAGATATTTAGACATATTTTTCACGAAAAACAATGGCTGGCTTGACAACATTTTATCATTTGAGTGCTTGTGTGGAGAAACTGAGTCACATCATGTATCAGCCAATGTTGGTCGCCCTTCTAAAAGATTCGAGGACTGCTGTCCCCGAGGAAAATTCAATAAAGTTAAAGATATAATTGAGTCTCCAGATTTTATCAGAGAAATTGCTCAATCTCCTCCCGAGATTGCAACTAAAATAAAAAAAAATAGATTAGATACTAATACTAAACGATCTTTTTCATACGAGGAGGCCCTTGCTTTCATAATAGATTGCAAATTGACCAAGCACACATATAATTTAACTAGGAAGCTTAGGCCATGAAATTTATCCCTCATACTATTAAGTATCAAAAGCTAAGAATGATTGTTATCCCTCGTCGTGTGATATAACTGTTACTGAAACAGTCGCTACAATAAAAGTACAAAGTATTGTAAACCTTACAACTCAGAGACTTGTTTTAGCTCTAAAAGAGGTGATGCAAAACCTTGCTTCAACAGTTACCAACTTTCGTTTGATTTGTAAATGGGGCTGTGATGGTAGCAGTGGTCACAGTAAGTATAAACAAAAATCTGGTGCGTGCTCGCAACACACAACTTTCACTTACCGACTTACTTAGATTAGAAATTAATGCGTTTTGTTAATTGCCACTTCTCAAGTGAACAGAACTGCTTTAATTATGAATAATGGTCTTTCATTAAAGGCGTACTCCGCATGCGTGGGCTCAACGAGTTTTATGAGTTGACCGAATATTTTTCTTTTTTCTCCTCTATATGTTTTCTTTATTTTTATCATATCTCATATTTAGCCATTTTTTGTTTTTAGGCGTAATCTGAGACAGTTATTTTCTCCATATAAACAAAAACAAAGGTACTTTATAGGAAACAAACAAACAAAAAAGGCCCCAACCCCCCAAAAAAAAAGCCCCCTCAGAAAATTTTAATAATGATAAAGCTTACGTGATATTAAAGAACACCTAATTTTCATTAGACATAACGAATTTGATAAAAATCGTTAAAGCCTTTTTTGAGTAAATAAAAAAACACGTGAAAATGATACAAAATTTATTAAGTAAAGTCCCCCCTCCGGTTGATCAATTTTGATGTAATGTTGGCTATCGCATCATTGGCATATACATACATCAAATACCCAGTTTGATCAAAATCTTTAAAACCGTTTTTGAGTAAATAAATAAAACACGTGAAAATGATACAAAGTTTATTAAGTAAAGTCCCCCCTCCGGTTGATTAATTTTGATGAAATTTTTACAGTCATATCTCGGGCATATAAATAGATCAAATACTCAGTTTAATCAAAATCGTTAGAGCCGTTTTTGAGAAAATCGAAAAAAACTTAAAAAGTTATTAAACAAACAAATTTGATGAAATTTTTGCTGTCACATCGCGGGCATATACATACACTAAATACCCAATCTCAGGTTCGCACGGTTTATAGTTTTTGAGCTAGTCTGTTCACACACACACACACACACACACACACACACACACACACACACACACACACACACACACACACACACACACACACACACACACACACACACACACACACACACACACACACACACTCACACACACACACACACACACACAGACCATTTCGCGGGACTTGGTTAATTGGACTCAGGGGACCCCAAAACGTGTATTTCCGTTGAAAACCGGAAGTCAAAATTTTTCACGATCGCAATACTTCCACTTACTATATATTTCATATATAGGTAAGTGAAAGTAAAAATTTAATGATAGCAGTGCTAATGATGAGTACTTGTTTGCCTATTCGTTTGTACCCATAAAAATGTGTTACTTAGAGAATGAAAATGATGTAATATGGAATAATTTATTTGCATCTTCTACACGAAATTGTAGACCTTTTACGCTTCTGTACTCAAAAAGACGGCAGAGTTAACTAGAGTAGAAAGTGAAAAAATCAAAAATCAAATAGAATTATTGGAACCAACAAAGGTTATTGTAGACAACAAAGAGATAATTGTAAATTATACATTTTTGCTGACTATGGTATATGGTAAAACTATCAATGCTTTAACAGAAACGAAGTCGTCAGCCTTATTATATTTGTGGAGCTACTCCGATATCTATGAACGATCTTCCTGTCTCGTCTTCAATTAGAAAAGATAATTATGACTTTGGAATAGCACCTTTGCATGCCTGGATCAGGTCACTTGAGTTTTTTCTGAATATCAGTTACAGACTGAATATAAAGAAATGAGCAATTAGAAATTACGAATATAAAATGGAAATAAAAAAAAGGAAAATGCAAATCCAACTGAAATTTAAGGAAGAAATGGGTCTCATAATTAATCGACCGAAACCTGGTTTAGGAAGCACTAATGACGGAAATACAGCAAGACGATTTTTCAAAAATCATGTCCTTAGTGCATCCCTAACTGGGTTAAATGTTGATCTTCTGAAGAGATTTTATATTATTTTAAATACCTTATCTTCTGGATATGAGATTAATGTGGACCATTACAGTACATATGTTCAGGAGACAAGAGAATTATATCTAAATTTATATTCCTGGTACTACATGTCTCCTACTGTCCATAAGCTACTTGTTCACAGCACCGAAATAATCAGGAACTGCATTTTGCCTAGCGGAATGCTCTCAGAAGAAGCACAAGAGGCGAGAAACAAGGACTTAAGAAGGTTTCGAGAATCGTCTACAAGAAAGTTTTCACGCAGAGCTACCAACAGAGATTTGATTTCGATGCTATTTTTAACGTCGGACCCTTTAATTAATTCTTTCCGACAAAAGCCAAGAAAAAATAAAAAAACTTTACCTATTACAGATATTATCGCAGCAAACCTTTTAAAAAGTCAAGGTAGCAATGATTCGAGCATCTCGTCCACAGATGATTCTTCTGGAGAAGATGAAGTCTCTTCAGATGATAACAGCGTGTAGGTACTGACAATGAGTAAGACAAAATATGTCATCAGCAATGCCAAATATTGTTTCCAGAATTGAGCTTTACAATAAGAATACCTGTCCTGTATTGTTTCAAGTTTTTTAAAATACACTATTTTCTTAGTTTTCGTTAAAAGAGTGATTTTATTTTAGCTTATTTCGACTTAAATGTTTATTTTAATCGGGCTGCCATAACGATTTCATTGAGCTAGAATTTTTTCCTCCTAGATTGTTCATTCGTCCCACTGTGCATCGTGCCCTCACCCACCATTATCGTTTCACCTCGTCTCATCTTCAATCTCTGAATCAATTTCAATATATTATGATCCTGCATATCAAGATCTATTATATCTACAAGGACGATGAGTATTTTAACACAACAGTGGATACAATGAGAATTTCTAAATAAGGTAGGATCCTCCTCACTCACCATTTTTTTTTCTAACGAGAATATACGTTGAAGAACATCTTTTTTTTTTTTCTCTCGAAGAAGATATAGTTTAATGGACAATTATTTTATCTAATTTTGTGTACAAAGCGTTAGATTCATTTTTTTTCCCATTATATTGTAAAGAAGTTAATTTATTTATTTCTTTGTTCTTCTAATTTATTCTTTTTGTTTTTAAGTTGTTTTCTTAATTTTCATTGAATATCTGTTTGTTAATTATAGGGGTTAACTGTTATCAATTTATTTTTTTTTAATCATTTTTTCTTTATTAATATATTTTTTGTAAAACATGGAGGGGCCTTTTATTTATTTTAAATCAACACCTATAAACTATATTAATTTTATTTTAATCTCACTTTGCATGAAATGTTTTTATTTTTATTAATTTATATTATCACCATTTTTACTTTCACTTACCTATATATGAAATATATAGTAAGTGGAAGTATTGCGATCGTGAAAATTTTCGACTTCCGGTTTTCAACGGAAATACACGTTTTGGGACCCCCTGAGTCGAAATAACCAAGTCCCGCAAAATGGTCTGTGTGTGTGTGTGTGTGTGTGTGTGTGAACAGACTAGCTCAAAAACTATAAACCGTGGGAACATGAAATTGGGTATTTAGTGTAGGTATGTGCCCGCGATGTGACAGCAAAAATTTTATCAAAATTGCTCAAAGGGAGGGGGTACTTTACTTAATAACTTTTTACGTTTTTATCGATTTTCTCATAAACGGCTCTAGCGATTTTGATTAAACTGAGTATTTGATCTATTTATATGCCCGAGATATGACTGTAAAAATTTCATCAAAATTGATTAACCCGAGGGGGGACTTTACTTTATAAATTTTGTATCATTTTCACGTGTTTTTTTTATTTACTCAAAAACGGTTTTAACGATTTTGATCAAACTTGGTATTTAATGTATTTATATGCCCGAGATACGACTGTAAAAATTTCATCAAAATTGATCTACGGGAGGGGGGACTTTACTTAATAAATTTTGTATCATTTTCACGGGGTTTTTTAATTTACTCAAAAACGGCTTTAACGATTAACGAAAATAAGATATGAATGTAGAAAAATGTGTGACTTTGGGAAATGATATTTTGCAAAACACGTCAATTTCTAATCTAAGTAAGTTGGTAAGTGAAAGTTGTGTGTTGCGCGCACGCACCAGATTTTTTTTTTTCCTTACAGCAAAACCCACCTTGCCCATATATTTTTACTTTCACTTACCTATATATGAAATATATAGTAAGTGGAAGTATTGCGATAGTGAAAAATTTCAACTTCCGGTTTTCAACGGAAATACACGTTTTGGGGTCCCCTGAGTCCAATTAACCAAGTCCCGCGAAATGGTCTGTGTGTCCGTGTGTGTGTGTGTGTGTGTGTGAACAGACTAGCTCAAAAACTATAAACCGTGCGATCCTGAAATTGGGTATTTAGTGTAAGTATATGCCCGCGATGTGACAGCATGAATTTCATCAAAATTACTTAAAGTGAGGGGGTAATTTACTTAATAACTTTTTAGGTTTTTTTCGATTTTCTCAAAAACGGCTCTAACGATTTTGATTAAACTGAGTATTTGATCTATGTATATGCCCGAGATATGACTGTAAAAATTTCATCAAAATTGATTAACCGGAGGGGGGACTTTACTTAATAAATTTTGTAACATTTTCACGTGTTTTTTTTATTTACTCAAAAAAGGCTTTAACGATTTTGATCAAACTGGGTATTTGATGTATGCATAAGCCAAAGATGTGATAGCCAACATTTCACCAAAATTGACCAACCGGAGGGGGGACTTTACTTAATAAATTTTATATCATTTTCACGTGTTTTTTTTATTTACTCAAAAACGGCTTTAAAGATTTTGATCAAACTGGGTATTTGATGTATGTATATGCCAAAGATGTGATACCCAACATTTCACCAAAATTGACCAACCGGAGGAGGGACTTTACTTAATAAATTCTGTATCATTTTCACGTGTTTTTCTTTTTTTTATTCAAAAACGGCTTTAACTATTTTGATCAAACTGGGTATTTGATGTATTTATATGCCAAAGATGTGATAGCTAACATTTCATCAAAATTGGTCTAACGAAGGGGACCACAACAACGCATTAATTTCTAATCTAAGTAAGTTGGTAAGTGAAAGTTGTGTGTTGCGCGCACGCACCAGATTTTTTGTTTTCCTATAAAGTACCTTTGTTTTTGATTATACGGAGAAATTAACTGTCTCTCATTACGCTTAAATATAAGAAATGGCTAGATATGAAATATTAAAAAAAATCAAGTAAACATCTCGAGGAGAAAAAAAGAAAAATATTCCGTCAACTCATAAAACATGTTGAGCCTAGGCATGCGGAGTACGCCTTTAATGACAGACCATTGCTCATAATTAAAGCCGTTCTATTAATTTAAGAAGTGGCAATTAACAAAACGCATTAATTTCTAATCTAATTAAGTTGGTAAGTGAAAGTTGTGTGTTGCGCGCACGCACCAGATTTTTACTTTCACTTACCTATATATGAAATATATAGTAAGTGGAAGTATGGCGATCGTGAAAAATTTCGACTTCCGGTTTTCAACGGAAATACACGTTTTGGGGTCCCCTGAGTCCAATTAACCAAGTCCCGCGAAATGGTCTGTGTGTGTGTGTGTGTGTGTGTGTGTGTGTGTGTGTGTGTGTGTGTGTGTGTG
Source organism: Aelia acuminata (assembly GCA_911387785.2). NCBI lineage: Eukaryota > Metazoa > Arthropoda > Insecta > Hemiptera > Pentatomidae > Aelia > Aelia acuminata. The sequence goes on along the minus strand of OU426978.1, from coordinate 154,625,656 downwards.
TGTGTGTGTGTGTGTGTGTGTGTGTGTGTGTGTGTGTGAACAGACTAGCTCAAAAACTATAAGCCGTGCGAATCTGAAATTGGGTATTTAGTGTATGTATATGCCCGTGATGTGACAGCAAAAATTTCATCAAAATTGCTCAAAGGGAGGGGGTACTTTATTTAATAACTTTTTAAGTTTTTTTCGATTTTCTCAAAAACGGCTCTAACGATTTTGATTAAACTGAGTATTTGATCTATTTATATGCCCGAGATATGACATTTAAAGATTTTGATCAAGCTGGGTATTTGATGTATGTATATGCCAAAAACGCGATAGCCAACATTGTTAAAATCTCTATGATTTAATTTATATTTCTAGTACCAAACTTAAAAGTCATCTGTTCTAAAAAACAATATGTTAGTTCTATATATTTTTTCTACCAAGTGTGTAATTTCAATAAAAATTGTTATTTGCTTATACTTCTCTCAACTACTAGTTAGCTTCCACATTTAACACTTTCAAGAGGTTATGGGCCCTCTGACTATTGGCTAGTACTAGAAGAGAAGAAAGATAATATTTTTTGGGTGAGAGTAAGTCAACCTCTGCTCATCGTTGTGGTAAGTTGCACTTTCCCATTAATATTACTATGGCCTTAAAGATGGTAGAAAATAGTGAAATATCTCAAGTAGAGACCCTCACAGGGAAGGCAGCATTTCCAAGCTGGAAGTTTGATTTAACTGTGTTATTAAAAGCTGCTGGTCTGTTAGATATTGTTTGTGGTAAAGAAGTATGTCCAGCTGAAAATAAGGATACATGGCTACGTAGGGATGCTATAGCTCAAAAGATGATTGTGCTAACAGTTGATAGGAAGAACAAAATTCACTTGATGAACTGCGACACATCAGCAGAAATGTTTCAAAAACTTAAAAATCTCTATGAACAAAATACTTCTGAACAAAAATGTAGTGCTTTAGATGATTTCTTTAGATTTCATTTTGATGAATCCCTAGAAATGGCTACTAATTTAAGCGTTTTACAAAATATAGTCTATAATATGAATTCATTAGAAAAGAAAATTGATGATGAAATGATCATGGCTAGGATAATCACTACACTACCTTCCTACTATAATTCATTTAAAAGTTCTTGGGATGGTACGAGTGAAGATAAGAAAACTTTAGAAAATTTAATGTCCCGCCTAATTAAAGAAGAAAATAGGATACCGAAAAGTTCAAATTTACAAACTGCCTTTAAAACCCGAGTACTTGAATGCTATAGGTGTCAAGGACCCCACAAAGCTCAATTTTGCAAACGTAAAAATAATGAAGAATATCCCAAATTTTATCCTCCCTGTAAAATATGTCACAAAACAAATCACCCTGAAGAAAAATGCTTTTATAGGAACCGCACTAATCAACAAAATTTCCGAAATAAAAATTTTCAAAACAGGGACAAGTCAGTCTTTCTTTCTTATTCTACCGAAGATAAAACAAGTTTGAAAAATGAATGGATTCTAGATTCTGGTTCAAGTTCGCACATGACTAATACAGATGCTCATTTGTCCCAAGCCCGACCCACAAATACAGGTATTTCTACAGCTAGACATGGTGATGTCTTGTTGGCCGAATCTGTAGGTACTGTTGAAACAGAAAATTGTATATTAAATAATGTTTTATATGTGCCGAGTCTCACAAAAAATCTTTTAAGTGTGAATGCAATTACTAAGAATGGGGGAGAAGTTACATTTCAAAAGGATAACGTTAAAATTTCTAAAGAGGGTAGAGTTATTCTTTATGGTATGAAAAATGAAGCTGGTCTATACAATATACATTTGAAATCAGAACAGGCTTATTATAGTGATGGAAATTATGCAAACAAAGACGACGAGGAAAGCGGTATTGATGACAAAGAGAAGGAACCTGAAGGGGTTGAAGATGATGTGATCAAGACTATTGAAGGTCAAAATGAAGACCCAGAAGATTCGATCGAGACGATTGAAGGTCAAAATGAAGACCCAGAAGATTCGCAGGCCATGGATCAAGAAATAGCTCAAGATGAAGACCCTGAGGTTGCAGAACTTGAAAAGTATCAGCATAGAGAACAAAGAAATCAAGATCAAGAAAATCAAGAATCAGAAGAAACTTTAGGTAAAGGTAAAAGGAAGAAACAGTTGCCATTAAAATTAAATGACTACGTTTTATTCACGTTTCAGGAAGAAATTAAGGGAAATGATAGGGAAGAATGGCTAAAAGCAATTGAAGTAAAGAAAAAAGCCAAACTACAGGCAATCCGAGAGGAAAAAGAAAGGAAGAGAAAGGAAAAAGAGCAGAGTGTTTCTGAAGAAGCAGCACTTCGCACTCCTAATCCTGACAAAGATCAGAAGAAAGTTGACGAAATGCTCTTCTCTCTTGGCATAGCTCCTGTCTCTGACGTATTGTCAAATCTTTCAAGTGTGCCAACCATTGGATCATCAGATGTGAGTAGCTCTACTGCCACTCCAGACTCAAGTCTCCTACCAACGCAACCCCAAGCAGGGAGAAAGAAGCTTCAGTTAGTTAGTTTCCAATTAACTAGTTATCCACCCAAAGAAACCATAACATACACCAAACAAACCCAAACAACACATACCACCAATGAACGTGATGGATACTGTGGGAATTGGTTTCATCCGAGAAAAGCCCAGGCGTTTGGTTACTACGACGAGTACAATCTAAATCCTGGTTTTGATTGGGAAGACAAATTTAGAACGGAGGATCAAGTTGCAGATATTTTTACCAAGCCGCTTGGACCTACGAAGTTCAATAAATTCAAGCAGTGTCTAAGTAAAAAAAAAAAAAAAATAAAGAAAATTGGTACTAGAAATAAAAATTAAGGGGGTGTGTTAAAATCTCTATGATTTAATTTATATTTCTAGTACCAAACTTAAAAGTCATCTGTTCTAAAAAACAATATGTTAGTTCTATATATTTTTTCTACCAAGTGTGTAATTTCAATAAAAATTGTTATTTGCTTATACTTCTCTCAACTACTAGTTAGCTTCCACATTTAACACTTTTCAAGAAACATTACATCAAAATTGATCCACCGGAGGGGGCACTTTATTTCTTAATTTTTTTCCAATCTTTACCTTTTTTTCGATGATCTCAAAAACGGCTTTAACGATTTTTATCAAATTCCACAAGTTTACTGAAAATTAGGTGTTCTTTAATATCAGGTAAGCTTTATCATTATTAAAATGTTCTGAGGGGGCTTAAATGGGGTAGGGGCCTTTTTTGTTTGTTTGTTTTTTTGGTTTCCTATAAAGTACCTTTGTTTTTGTTTATATGGAGAAATTAACTGTCTCTAGTTACGCCTAAAAATAGGAAATGGCTAAATATGAGATATGATAAAAATAAAGAAAACATATAGAGGAGAAAAAAAGAATGCGGAGCACGCCTTTAATGACAGACCATTGTTCATAATTAAAGCCGTTCTGTTCATTTGAGAAGTAGCAATTAACAAAACGCATTGATTTCTAATCTAAGTAAGTTGGTAAGTGAAAGTTGTGTGTTGCGAGCACGCACCAGATTTTTTTTGTTTAGATTTCGGCCTTATATTTGTACTATTATATTATTTCGGTGCTCCAAAATACTTTTATGATTGTAAATTATTTTTTTATATTACACCCACCTGTGTCTGAAGTTACATTATTATTTTCTATTCTATAATTTTATTTTATTTTTTCTTTCTCGTTAAATACAATTAAAAATTGCCTCAAATCATGGGACCTAAACATTCTAATGATGATCTTGAAGCTAAGCTAGACGATCTAAAGGAGCAATTAGATGATTTAGCCGGGGATATTATGGAGACCACTTCTATAGGTTCGAAACTCCCTACTGACCCCTCTTGCGAATCTTTATTTTCGGCGCGCCTTTCGCGCATCGACGCTACATATGAGCGTTTTGAATCGATTTTTTTAGAGGCTAACTCTCTCGCGAAAAAATTAAACGCCTCGAGGGAAAGGCTAAAAGAATTAAAGAACGAAGTTCGGTCTTCATATTATAAAGCGTTATCGCTCAAAATTACCCCTATCAGCGATACAGATAAATCATATATTGAACGGTCTGTGGTAAATAGAGTCGCGGATGTTTATCCCCATTACCGTTTACCCGCTATTAATATACCACCATTTTCTGGAGACATAGGTAGCTGGCAGGAATTCAAGGAAACCTTTAAGTCCTTAGTTCATGAAAGACATGATTTAGATAATATTCAAAAATTTCCACCAACATAAAATCAGCCTTAAAGGGGTGGTCATCGGCAATGCCGTCTGACCCGTCGGATTCTGCCTTAGCTAGAAACGCTATACTGTCAATGTCCGCTGGTAGGACAAATGTCTTGCTTGGCACAGCTTTAGCTAGGATCCGGGATTATCAAGGTCATTGGCATGATTTGCGAATGCTCATCGACAGTGGGTCGCAACGTTCTTTTATAACAGAAGAATGTGCTCAAAGGCTAAATTTGACATTAGCGCGTAGCAGACATCAATTAGTCGGGTTTGGGAATCAATCAAAAAGTCAAATATGAAGCACCCTGTGTTCTAGTACCAAGAAAGGCTTCCTCTCCCGAATTAGAAACCGTGGCTATTGTAATTGAGCAGATATGTGAAGATATGCCCACAAGTCCTGTTTCGAGAAATATCCTTGAACATTTTCGAGGTTTGGACCTAGCTGATCCTAACTTTTATGAACCACGACCCGTAGATTTTCTTCTAGGGGCAGATATATTTGCCCAAATACTTTGTTCGGGAAATATAAAACCGGAATATGGGGCCCCCAGTGCTTTGGAAACAATCTTTGGTTGGATTCTAGTTGGCCCAATTGATGAAAAATCTTTCGATAAATCTTGCCCCAGTACCGTTCTTCATAGCGCAGCCGTTTCTTGCTCCCACTGAGATGATCTTCCCCGAATATTAAATAAATTTTGGGAGACTGAGAACGTTATGAACGTAAAAGAATTAGACCCTCTGGAAGCTAAATGTGAGGAGCATTTTGTGAATACTCATTCACGCGATGAAGCCGGTCGTTTCACAGTGAGGCTTCCTTTTAACGGATGTCCTCCGGTACTAAATGATTCTAGGTTCGGCGCACTCCATCGTTTTAAAATTTTTGAAAGGAAATTTGAAAAAGACCGTCCGTTACAATTGGAATATTCTAAGATTATTCAGGAATATTTGGAAAAAGGCTACATATCACGCGCTACTCCACCCGGAAAACGCTACCTCCCTCACCATGCTGTTTTTAAGGACAGCTCTTCAACCAAACTTCGAATAGTGTTTGACGCATCAGCAGCAACGAGTAACGGGTCCTTAAATTACCATCTCCTGACGGGCCCCAAATTACAGCGCGACATAAAGGATGTCTTGTTAGCATTTCGTAAACCCCGCATTGCCATGTCAGCGGTCATATGCCAAATGTACCTACAAATAAGATTGGCTTCTGAGGATCTGCACTTTTTCTACCGATTCCAAAATACCTATGCCTTAACGGAGTATAGATTTGATAGGTTATCATTCGGTCTATCATGTTCCCCTTTTCTAGCAATGCGCGTAATCAAACAACTCGTGTTAGAGGATGGAAAAAATTACCCCGAGGCATCGCACGCATTGCGTGAACATATGTATATAGACGACTTGTTAACGGGTATGGACGAGATCTCAGACGCGATTGCTCTGCAACGGGATCTAATACAATTGTTGGCAAAAGGAGGGTTTGAATTGAAGAAGTGGAGTAGCAATTGCCCGCAGCTACTCGACAGCGTGCCGGAAGTAATATTAGAAACCCCTGTATCGTTTTCCAATATGGAGGACTCCGTTGTTAAAGTGCTTGGGATCCAATGGGAACCAAAGAGCGATTTTCTATCTTATAAAGTGACGCCTAGATCGTGCGTACCAACGAAGAGGGGTATTATGTCCACTATCGCCAGAATTTATGATCTATTGGGATATTTAGCCCCAGCAATTTTTAGGGCAAAAACTATTTTGCAAAAATTGTGGGAAATGCGTCTCGATTGGAATACCCCTGTGCCACCTCCTATCAGGCGAAACTGGGAAAAGTTTTATGAAAATCTAGCGCTTTTGGGTGAAATCCGTATCCCTCGATGCCTCTTTATTGACTATCCATCGAATGTTACTATCGTTGGCTTCGCTGATGCGTCCGAGTTGGGGTTCGCTGCAGTCGTGTACGCTAATTTGGAATTGCAAGACGGACGTTTCTCTTCTCACCTAATTTATGCTAAAACCCGTCTAGCGCCCCTTAAGCATCTAATGATCCCTCGGCTTGAGCTCCGCGCCGCTGTACTATTGGTAGAGGCATTAATTTCGCTCAAAGAGACGTTGGCACAATGGAGTGTGTCTTCCACAGTCTTATGTTCAGATTCCAAGACCGTTTTATCATGGCTTCATCTACCTCATTCTAGTTTAAAGTCCTTCGTAGCAAATCGAGTTGCAAAGATTTTAGAGCTTACTAATTAATATATCTTCTGTATATCATGTGACTTCTGAAAATAATGCCGCCGATGTAGCTTCGCGTGGCATATGTCCGTCGGAATTACCTCGTAACACAGCATGGTGGAACGAGCCGACGTGGCTTAGTCATTCAAAGGAAGAGTGGCCGATATATACCCAATCGTTTATTACGGATCCGTCGGAAATGGCCGAGACCAAGACAATTACGATGCTTGCAACTAAAATCGGGCAAGCGGGGAACAACAGACAGTGAGTGGGGCACTGTAGCCTGATGTTCCCACATGAGGGTAGGAAGACTCCCGCACCCGTCTTCCGCCTCAGCCCCCCTTTGCCCCTGCCATTTGCCCCCCGGTATATAGGGGCAGAAGGAATCTCGTTAACCCACTCATGCGCGTTCGAGGTGGTCGTACCTAGCCAGTGGCCTACACCGACCACCCCTGCACACAAATGGCGAGAAGAGAGACAACGGGGACAGTACCTGCTAACCAGCCTGACCCAGAGTTGGGCACTATCCGAGTAAAAAAGTACTAGTTTCGGATACAAGATACAAGTTTCAGATACTTTTTTACTCGGATACTGTACTCGAATCCCTCCAAAATTTTCAAATGTTTCCGAGTACTTCTCGTATCCGTCAGCTTCGGATACAGTGACTACTCGTATCTGTCAGAACAGATACCCGAGTATCTGTGAGTACTTCGGTATTTAGTTATTTTTTTCCGGATACTATTTCGGATATTTCTACTTCTTAGGCTGGGTTGTTTACAATTCCATTATTATTCTAATATTCTATTAAAATTATAAAAAAATTATTAGTATTAAGCCGTCAACATTTTATCGCTTCGAAATAAGGGTGCAATATCCAAAGCGTTAATTTTGATAAAAAGTAATAATTTAAAAAAAAAATAAAGGAATATTCCATTGTGAAAATTATTTTCTTTTTTTATCTTTTCGGATTTTTAAAATTGTAAACTACTGTGATGATAATAGTGGCTTATAATTGGAAAATACTACCGGCTTTAAAATTCGATGTTGGTGGGGGGGAAATTTTATTAACTTTCCGTTTTCTTCGAGATGAGTCTTTATGGTAACGGGGGAAGCAGATTTTGAAAATAGTTACATTTCTAAAATTTGGTTGGGGAGGGGGTACGATTTTTTTTATAACTACTGATTAATTTGTTATGAGTGTCAGTCTCTATTTTTACGTGGTCGTAGATTTTGAAAAAGTATTAATTTTTAAATAGTCGGGGGGGAGGGGTATTCCTCATTCCACAACTTTAAATTCACGAAATATTTTGAAATGTGGGAATATTCTTCATGTTTACCTAAGCATATCATACCATGACCAGGTAACCATTAACATTAATATTTATTTTAAAGTTCGAGTGGGGAGGGGCCTATAATATTGAAAACGGTAACATTTTCGAATTTCTTTTAAACGGGTGTCCATTACTATGTTATCGGGGACATTGTTTTTGAAAAAAATATTCATTTTGTATTTTAATAGGGGTGGAGAGGGGGGGGGGGGGCGCACTATAAAGAAGTTAGATTTTCGGAGTTCTTTCACACAGAGGTCCAATATTATGTTATCGGGGACGTTGTTTTTGAAAAAAATATTTATTTTGTTTTTTAATAAGGGTCGAGGGGGGGGGGGGGGCGCACTATAAAGAAGTTAGATTTTCGGAGTTCTTCCACACAGAGGTCCAATATTATGTTATCGGGGACGTTATTTTTGAAAAGAATATTTATTTTGTATTTTAATAACGGTGGAGAGCGGGGGAGCGCACTAATATTGATAATAAATACCTTTTTTGATTTCTTTCATATCAGGGTCAAATATCATGCTATTTAGGACAGTCTATACGAAATTAATATTGATTAATATTAAATAATTTTGAATGTGATCTGAAACTGAAAAATCATAATTTTTTTATTTCTTTTTTATGAAATTTTACCTTTAATAATGGGATCATATCTGTTTTTTAACATAATAGGAATAAAATATTACCTGGGACCACTTAAACTATTCAAAATTAAAACATATCATTCTATTTTCAAAAGTATAGTCTTTTATAGTAGGGAGAAAGCAGTACTTTATGACCTGTACATGCCGATTTATATGCAAAAAAATCCAAAAATTTCACCGATTTTAGGCCACTATGCACTGAATACGTTCACGTTTTAATTACTTTGTCTCCACAGGAGTGTGCTAATTTTAAATTTAAGGAGCTCGTTTCAAACAGAATTTGATCTATTACAACTATAACATTGATATCTTCAAATTAAAATATATTTATTATAATTGTTACTAATATAATAAAATTAAATCATAATAATTAATTATATTATAAATTTTAAATATATTTAAATATTATATATTATTATATATATTATAATTTAATATTTTAAATCATCTGGCTGGTTAAAAATTCTTACTAATACCCGCCAGACGCGTTTATAAGTTAAAAAATCGTTCCCATCCAGGTGAACGTTTGCCTTATTTTTCCATTTAATTTTTATTTATGAGCATTTCTAAATGTTCTAAGAAATCATTTTTAGGGGCCTAACATTCACATTTAGCAAAAATAATTATTACTATCGATGCTAATTATTTATATCGGACTTAAAAAGCATACTACCAAGCATTATTTCTTGGGACGAAGAGGACTTATTGTCCAGTCCATGTATTTTTGTTGCTCCAAAATAACATCCTGTATGATCATTGATTAGTCAATGTGAATACATAAATGTAATGTTTTAAGCAAATTCTTTGTAGTATTGAAGTCACCTTTTAAAAGTTATTTTTTTATTGATTCGCCAGATTTTTCTAGAATTTACGTTTAAAGTGTTTAATTAATTATAAGTACTTCTTTGAGTAGATTTAATGTACAAATTTTCATTCTGTCATAAAAAGAAATATTGTTCTAAAAATATTAAAAAACAAAAACAAACTATTTTATTATGAAATGTGAAAAACCGGAATCATATAAATAATGCCCAGGTCTGCTTGTGTGTACTCTCAGTTTTATCTAATTATTGAGTCCAGATATGAACAATTTGTATACTGTACCATCTATTGTATATTGCTAGTTTTACAATTCCTTATCTTAAGTTTACACCTGATCGTTGTGTACCCTTTCACTTCAAAAGGGTTGGGTTTCCCCGCAGTAAACCCTTTGAAGTCGGCAAATTAACCTCTCCTACCTCTACCCTTATAATTTTGCCCTAGTCTCTGCAACAATCTTTACTCAGAAATGAAAACAGGAGTTTTTTTATCATTGAAATATTCATTTTTAATTTCACTATCTTTTACATGATTATCTTTGTAAAGTACCCATGTCAATGCTAACACACCATCAGTTTGATGAGGTTTCCATTATTTTGTTACTTCTTGTTGTTACCAGCCTATGCGACAATGACAAAGATTCCTAAGTCATTTTTAAGTTAAAAAGTTCCCTTAAAGTTAAAAATATAAAAAGTTGAATAAATTATTAAAATGTAAGATAGTATAAATGTTTTTCCATATAATTTAATTGATTTTTAAAAAAATTGAAATAGTTTGTGAATTGCATTTTATTATCTCATATAAACTGTTCCTGATTCTTTTTGATTTATAGCGTCTCCATTTTAGATAGGAATGTTTCAATTCATATCTACTCTTATTGTGTGTTTCTTTATATTTTGATTATAATAAAACGTACTATAATAAAATTTATGTGCAACTAATATAGACCCTCACAACGAAATAATCAGAAGTTAAAAAAAAATGCGTAGTAGCCCCGCACCAAATTTTAAAATTGTAAATATTTTCGAAATCTGCTCCCCCAATATCTTAAACGCTCATCCCGAAGAAATCCTCCCTCGCTGCATCGAATTTTAAAATTGATACCATTCACCAAATCCATACCCGTATGAGCCCTCATTTAGTGTATATTAACAAAAATATAAATTCTATTCGTATTAATTTTAGAAGTTACAATTTTCTCTTAAAGGTGGACCCCCCACAATATAGTAATTTTAAAATTATTTCTATTTTCAAAAGTTAAGCCAGCCTAAACATAATTATGCTTCTTTATTGTGAAGAAATAGAAAAAAAAAATTTCCGTTTGAATATTATTAATTTTAAATAATTACAATTTTAAAAGTATGATTATTTTTAAAATTTTCGATAGGATCCTTATTTCGAAAACATAAAATGTTGACAGCCTAATAATAATAAAAAAGTTTAATAACAACATTTTAAATATTCCTAACCTCAGAAGTAGAATTATCCGTAAAACATTAATACTTTTTCAAAATCTACGAACGCGTAAACATAGATATAGACAGACAATCATAACAAATTAATCAGAAGTTAAAAAAAAAATCGTAGTAACGCCCTCCCCAACCAAATTTTAAAAATGTTACTATTTTCAAAATCTGCCGTTACCATAAAGACTCTTCTCGACGAAAACGGAAAGGTAATAAAATGTCCCCCCCCCCCCCCACCGGCATCGAATTTTAAAATCGGTAGTATTTTCCAATTATAAGCCACTATTATCATCACAGTAGTTTACAATTTTAAAAATCTGAAAAGATAAAAAAAGAAAATAATTTTATATTCCTATCTTTTTTTTTTTTAAATTATTACTTTTTGTCAAAATTAACGCTTTGGATATTGCACCCTTATTTCGAAGCGATAAAATGTTGACGGCTTAATACTAATATTTTTTTTATAATCTTAATAGAATATTAGAATAATAATGGAATTGTAAACAACCCAGCCCCAGAAGTAGAAATATCCGAAATAGTATCCGGAAAAAAATAACTAAATACCGAAGTACTCACAGATACTCGGGTATCTGTCCTGACAGATACGAGTAGTCACTGTATCCGAAGCTGACAGATACGAGAAGTACTCGGATCCTTTGGAATCCGTCCGTACGGATACGGATACTATCTGTATCTGCTCTCATGAGTACTTTCCACAGTTATAGTATCCGATATCTGTATCTGCAGATACAATTTGCCTATCTCTGGCCTGACCCCAACAAACACTCATGACCTATACAGGTCGGCGCTTGGTGGTCTCAGTAACCACGACCACCACGTCCATAACAGGCACCCCTAGGGGTCCTGGCACCACCCAACAATGACCCCCGGAGAGCGTCATCCCCGTGGTACCATTTGGCATCACCGCCTTAAATCCCGAATGGATAGCGGGCCGGACAAACTGTCCTACGGATGCTCCTACTTAGGGCATGATGGCGGGGGCTTACCACCATGGCCTAAGGAGGACTGGTCCCGTGCCAGTGCCTCTGTCGTCCGCGAGTTGTAAACAACTCCCCAGGGGGCACCACAAGGAGGTGACAGTAGGCGTTGCAGGGGATCGGGCAAGCGGGGAACAACAGACAGTGAGTGGGGCACTATAGCCTGATGTTCCCACATGAGGGTAGGAAGACTCCCGCACCCGTCTTTTGCCTCAGCCCCCCTTTACCCCTGCCATTTGCCCCCCGGTATATAGGGGCAGTGCACATGGGCGGTAAGTGACGACCGGATGTTCCGGATTAGTCCGATAGGCTCAGGAACTAACGCTTGTTTCTCCTCGTATTGGGCGGCTATTCGACGCTTTTGCGTTTCACAAGTACCTTGTTCATTGAGGGACAGTGCAAATGAGCCGCTGCGTTCTTTCCTATCTTCCTCTTTAATACAGGTTAAAGTAATATAATTTGAAGTAATATAATTATTAATTTCATTTGTATTACTTATTTAATTTGTTATTAGATGTTATGTTATTAGATAACCAATTAAAATTAATCTTTGAAATTATTATTAATTAGATTGATGAATTTGTATCAATATCAATGTGGAATTATTAAGATATGTAATTTGAGATTTAATCTTTAATATTTTATAACTCATTTTATTTATTTAATTAATTTAGACGTGTGTAATGGTCAACTATATCTGTAGGATGATTGGTAATCAGGATTTTCTGTCAAATATTGTGTATTTGGACAGCCTACGTTTCGATCCAAACATGAGGATCTTCGACAGGGCTAAAATGAAGACAACTATAATAAAATAAAGACAAAACGAACAAAAAACTGGATATCGGAGTAGTAATTTAGAAGTGACGCGTCGTCCTATCTCTTCATGTGCACTGACCCTTTTTTATGAAGGATTAAGCCTTCCTGGAAAAGCTTCTTAGCGTCAAGCGTGCCTTGCAGCTCATGTGCACCGGGCTTTATCTCTCAGGCCAGTCTTTTCCATTTCTATAATACTAACCTTGTTTCGTGGTTTTCTTTTTCTGTGTTTTTTAAATACTAATATATATATATATTCTTTTCATTTTCATTTATAATTTAATCAGAGGATAATTTTCTTCTCGATAACATGCATATAGACGACACGGGGGACGAAAAACCCCGACCCTACTTTAAATAGCATTCCTGATAACAAAAATAGTAAAATATTTTTTGAGAGATTGTGATAATAGAAAAAGAAGATGATAATAAAACGGATTCATTTCATGACATGAAAATAGCTAAGCTTCTTGGTCTAAGTAATTCAGAAGCTATTTCCATTAGGAAGAAAAATAAAAATCAAATAGAAATTAACTTTCGAACCCATTAACATCAAAATCGTTTCTTATCAAACTAGGTTTTGAAAATAAACAACCTAAACGCGTTCTTACCGAAAACATTACACTGTTAAATGTGGTGAGATTAGGGGAATCCCCACCAATATCAATGAGAGAGAAATTACAGAAAACACAGCGAGCGTAGAAAAAGTAATAGGCGTACGCCGACTACATCGTAGAGTGACGAAAGGCGAAGTTACCCGGGTTCCGACGACTTCGGTCCAAATAACCTTCCATTCCCAGCGCTTACTGGACAGTGTTGCACTGCATTTAGCACCGCGCAAAGTCGAACCTTATATTTTCAGTCCTCTTTTCTGTCAAAAATGTTTAAATTACGGCCATTTAAAGGATAAATTGTTAAGTTTTTATGAAAACTTAAAGAATTTTTATATTATAAAAATTTGGTTTTATGTTTGTAGCTTTCCTAGAAGATTATGGTTTTACTTTTGATATTTAAACCCGTTAACTTTCAGTTAATTATTCATTTCTAAATTACTAAACTCCCTAAACATTCTAATTTACCAAGTTTTATCATGTACTTACAACGTGGTTTGCTATTTTCTTTTCCCGTGATGTTTTTCTTATAATAACACTTGTGTCATCTGTTCACACGGCCCAGACCATGTTTCCATAGTTTTTTCACTATAAATCGCTTTATTTGGGGGAATTTAAGCATTTTTCACTCTTTATGGTTATCCTCCCGACAGGTTACCCTTTCATGTTCAGAGCACAGAGCAGTCGCTAAGTTTTTTCCTCCATATATTTTTTTTTCTCGTTTTAATCACTTTTAAATATTTAGTTATGTTCAATAAACTCTAAAACTACCTCTAATCACCAGCTTTTATTTCTGCCGTGCTTATAATTATCATTTCTCTTCATTTTTAAGATTTTGTATTTTCGGTTTTCTGAAGTTTTCGCGCATTGCCACGCCTTACCAGCGCCTAATCCCTAGGCCCTATATAAGCTCCGGCAGATAAGTCCCTTCGTCTCTGCGTTTTTCCTTGCCAGCTTCCAGACGTCTCTTTGCGGTCGCCCTCTGTCGGCCTACCGCCATCTTGGCTACGCATTAGCCCTTCCGAGACCTCTTCTCTTCCAACAGCAGGAAGTCTTCCATCTTAGCAATTTACCAGACACCGGATGAGACTGCTGTGTCCAACGCTGAGGCAAAATTTTCCTGTCTACTCTGCACCATCTGCTAGCCTGCAGGCGAACTCACTTTGCAGTCAGGATCAACTCATTTCCAGAGTGTTCAACCTGGTACTGGCATCTCACAGCGTAAATATATCAAAAAACAATGTTCCTTATATAACTAAATTATGTATTTCTTTAGTTAGCTGGCCAGCTATTTTCAATAATTGTAACTTAAAAATTAGAACATATTTCTTTGAAGGTTTAAGAATAATTCTTGTAATTAGCTATATCTTCTGTGTATACCACATCAAGTTTTATGTTCAGAATATTCATTATTTTTATATCTTTCATACCAAATTGTGAGCTGAGCTGGGGAACCCTGCAGAGCTGGCAGATAGCTGTGAAGCAAAACCTGTTATCCAGACTACCAACAGCAGTTTGCACCTCCCAGCACAGGACACAGCATCTCCAGCTGTCTTCCACTAACCGTCAGGGGTGCAGTAGCAAACTTCCGGCTTTCTGTCAGGTGAGTGCCAGTTTTCTTAACCCTAGGTTAAGTCACACCTCCCCAAGGCTCAGTCTTACACTTGGGTTCATTACACTTCGCAACAGTGTTGGGTCCTCTCCCAGTTCTGGTCGATTCACCACTGACTTAATTGCAGAAATCTGTGACCACTGCGATGGGGAAGAGCCACAAATTTATAGTTTGGATTTAATTCTTTTTATTGTAATAAATAGCAGGTTTTTTAGTTTCATTTTGGTTCTTCTTCTTACCCCAAAACCCAACATTGTTTCTACCAGAGGTTATTTAGTTTTGTCTTGTTTCCATTGGTCCTCCATTGTTTCTACCAGAGGCTTTTCAGTTTTGTTTTCTTTCCATTGGTCCTCCACTGTTTTTATAAGAGGTGCTCCATACTTGTTGTCTTCTCGGTTTCAGCATGGCCAGAACAATAGCTCAATTTCGCACAAAGGTGAGCACTGCTCAGAACAAACTTTCATCCATTTTGAACAAGGCTCAGGCTGTGACTCCACAGGAGTAGGGTGAAAAAGAGGCTTCTGGGACACTTTTTTGCGCGCCCGTCTACTCCGTAAGTACCATGTACCCCATTCCTGACGTCACGTGACCCCTTGCTGGGTTCTACTTTACCTTGACCACCTAATTTGAATGACCTGCAGTATTTTACCCCCCCCCCCCCCCCACCACTCTC
The DNA here is from genome assembly GCA_911387785.2 of Aelia acuminata. NCBI lineage: Eukaryota > Metazoa > Arthropoda > Insecta > Hemiptera > Pentatomidae > Aelia > Aelia acuminata. Next base: position 154,610,208 of record OU426978.1, on the reverse strand, counting down.
CCCCCCCCCTTCCTAAGGTCAGATACCTATAGAATATTGTTATCTCAACATATACGTTTCTCTTGCTTATCCCCCCCCCCTACATAGTAATCAGGAACTTGTCCGCCATTTTGTTTTTTTTGGCCTCTCTGAGACTATATAAGGAGAGCGCGATCTCACTCTTCCTCATTCTGTTAAGTGCTGCGCTAGAGTGAACATCGACTAGTCTCCTTAACGGCTTTTTGTAAAAAATCGTTTCTTCTATTTATTTTTGCTAAGTTGAATTATTTTGCTTCTTATTGTTATTTTTTTTTAGTATATTTAATTCGTAATTTTGTGAGATTAAAAATTAATTTTTTTAATCATGGAATGCAAATTTTGTGGAAAAGTATTCAGTCGCGTACGTGACGTTAGTGGTAGGCATTTAGCCATATGTCAGGCACGTGAGCAACAGCGTAAATGCTCAAATTGCGGTGAAAAGTTTACATCAAAAAAGACGCTCATTGCCCATATCCGTCGCTGCGGTTATGAAATATCCACCATGGCAAAGAGGGCCCGTATCGATGCTGCTAGGGGACATCTCTATGAGGTGGAAACTTCCCACGGGGGTATCCTGAAAACGTTCTTTCTTCCATCCCCTGAAAGTACAGCTGCAATAGAATTCCTGAATTCCCAGACGGAGACTATACAAACCTTGCTTAAAATTATATGGAAGAAACTATTTCCCCCGTCAAATACAATTTGGTTCTGGAGGCAACTTTCGAAAATATTGTGGGTGAAACTTGTGACAGAGCATTTAAAACAAAGAACATAATATTATATGAAGACTCATCTATTTTGGGTAGCTTGAACTCCAGCTACAACAAGATAAAAACTGAGATGGAGGAATCTACTTTGAAGGGAAGCGGTTGGACTCTTAAAAACATTGACGGTGTCCTACTCCGTATTAACCGGTTTAAGCCGATAGGAGGATCTAGTTTCATCCCTTTACCCCCACTTATAGCGAATAAGAAAGCCATAATTAATGTAAATAACAACGATGACCGATGCTTCATGTATTCCGTACTATCTCCCCTTGTGGAAATACACCCAGAACGAGTGAGCAGATATAAAAATTTTGAGCACAGGTATGACTTTAGCTGCATTTCTTTCCCCACTCCTCTCCACGAAGTGAAAAAATTTGAACAACGTAATAATATAAGTATTAATGTCTTTGGTCTTGGAGAGAAGGAGGAAGTTTATCCCCTAAAAGTCGTTAGGCAGGAAAAGGACGACCATAGAGACCTCCTTTTACTGACAAATGATGACGACCGTAGTCACTACGCATATATAAAAGATTTTAATAAACTAGTTTATGCTCAAATCACCAAACAAAAAAGAAGGGTACACGTTTGTAAGCGATGCTTCCAGCATTTTAGATCAAATCGAGAAGGTATTAGCGAATGGGTAAAAGAGCACATGGAATACTGTGGAGAAAACAAACTGACTCGCATCGTATTGCCTGAACATAGTGAGGACGGGAAACCGCCAACTGTTTCTTTTACGAAAGTACAAAATCAGATGAGGATTCCCATCGTCATCTATGCAGATTTTGAGTGTGTGTTAAAGAAAATAGATAATAACAATCCCATACATACCCATACAACTCCCTACCAACGCCACCTCCCTATGAGCTTCTGCACCTATATTAAGGTTGCAGAAGACATTCCTCGTCACTGCCTACCCGCCGACTTCCCTATGGAGCCCTACATTTATACAGGCGAGGATGCAGCAGAGAAATTCATTAAATACATAAAGTCCGTAGCAGAAAAAGTTTCAAAGGTGTACTCGACGAAACAACCTATGCTGTCCCTTACACCATCTCAACTAGAAGAATTTTCAAAATCTCAGCATTGCTACCTTTGCTCCAAACCTTTCGTTTCCTCCGACAGAAGAGTGGCGGACCATGACCACATCACTGGTCTTTATCGTGGAGCAGCTCATTCACAATGTAACATTCTTTGCCGTACTCCTCGATTTCTCCCCGTCTTTCTCCACAATCTGAGTGGTTACGACTCTCATTTCATAGTTCGAGAGTTGGGCTATGATAACAGTCGTATTAGCGTCATACCCAACAGTGAGGAAAAATATATTTCTTTTAGTAAGCAGGTTGGGCCGCTAACGGTTAGATTCGTGGATACTTTTAGGTTCATGGCATCCAGCTTAGATAAATTATCGAAAAACCTGCCACGAGATAAGTTCGTCGACACGGCTAAATTCTTCCCTGCCGACAAGATGGATTTAGTTATACGTAAAGGAGTGTATCCCTACGATTATACAGATTCCTTTGAGAAACTAAAGGAAACCGTTTTACCACCTAAGGAAGCATTCTATAGTACCCTCAATGAATGCGACATCTCAGATGTAGACCACCATCATGCCAAGTCAGTCTGGAATGCATTTGAAGTTAGAACCCTAGGCGAGTACAGTGAGCTCTACCTTAAAGTAGACGTTATGCTCCTATGTGACGTATTTGAAAATTTCAGAGATGTTTGTATGGGAGCATATTCTTTAGACCCTGCTTGGTACTTCACGGCTCCTGGTCTGGCATGGGATGCCATGCTCAAGTATACTGGCATACACCTTGACCTTTTAACTGATTATGATCAGTTACTTATGATCGAACGCGGGATCAGAGGAGGAATATGTCAATGCAGCCAACGTTATAGCAAAGCTGATAACAAAAATCTTAACCCCAACTACGACCTTCAACACGAATCGAAGTACATCGCCTACCTTGATGCGAATAACTTATACGGATGGGCAATGTCAAATCCCCTTCCTTATGGCAGTTTTGAATGGGTTGAAGATCCAAATGCTCTAAAATGGGAAAATATACGAGAAGACGGTCCATACGGCTATATTGTTGAAGCGGACATTGAGTACCCCGAAGAGTTACACGATGTTCACAATGATTTTCCTCTTCTTCCAGAAAATAGAGTCCCTCCGAAAGGCACCAATAAGAAATTATTAGCTCCTTTGTCTAAAAGGGAAAAATATGTCGTACACTTTGCCAACTTAAAACAAGCGATGAGCCTTGGTCTCCGTTTAGTACACGTACATCGAGCGCTACGGTTCAGGCAGTCCCGTTGGCTAAGTTCATATATCGAACTCAACACCCGAATGAGACAGCAATCGACCAACGATTTCGACAAAGATTTTTTTAAACTTATGAATAACGCCGTATTCGGAAAATTTATGGAAGATGTAAGAAAACGAATAAAAATAGAACTGGTTACTGACGATAAGAGATTACAAAAACTCATTGCCAAACCCACTTTTAAGGACAGGACAATATATAGTGAAACTTTAGTAGCTGTACATCTCGACTATGAACAGATCACAATGAACAAACCTATTTATGTAGGAATGGCCATTCTCGATCTGTCCAAAGTCAGGATGTATGAGTTCCACTATAAGACAATGTTAGAAAAGTACGGACCTGACAAACTGAAATTACTGTATACCGACACAGACAGTTTCATTTATGAGATAAAAACTGACGACTTTTACATGGACCTGACCACTATGTTGGACGAATTGGACACATCCGATTATCCCAAAACCCACCCTTGCTACAGCAATAGAAACAAAAAAGTGTTGGGGAAATTCAAAGATGAAACCAACGGCGAACCCATCTCTGAATTTGCAGGCCTCCGAGCCAAAATGTATGCTTTACGGGTTAGAGGACAAGATATGAAACGAGCAAAAGGGATAAAGAGGACAGCCGTTGAGAAAAAAATAACTTTTGATGATTATGTAACTGCCCTGTTCGATAAAAAAGAATTTATCACATCTTTTCGAACGATCTTGTCTAAAGAGCATAAAATATTTTCTGTCGAGCAGAAAAAAGTTTCGCTTTCACCGTACGACGACAAACGCCATCTTGTAGATCATGTACATACGCTTGCTCATGGACATTATTCCATAGAGGATGCACAGATGAGTTGTGGGAATTAATTTCTCCTTCTGAAATCTTTCTCCCCAATACTGTAAAAGACTTATAATATAAATATTTTTTTTTTATATAAGGTTGTATATAAAAGTAGTTTTTTATATTACAAGTTAGTTTTTTCATTAACACATATAGAAAAAAAAGAATATTTCAGTTAAAATATTGCAATGTTGAGTATTCAAAGCGCCTTTCTGAATCTACACTATGAAGAACATTATAAAGTGAAACCAAAAGTGTGTTGAAAAAAAAAAAAATAAATAAAAAAAAAAAAAAAAAAAAAAAATAAATAAATAAAAAAATAAAAAAAAATAAAAAAAAATATTAACTGACCTCCCCGATGCACTCACACCTTGACGCGGTGGGAAGGCTTATTTCTAAATAATATTTAGAAAGAAAACTAAGATGAGTGCAATAAATAATTCCAGAGCCTTGGTACTTTTATTGCTTACTTTGGTGATTTACAACTGTCATTATTCAAGTAAAAATAACGTATAGACGTATAGTATCAACATATTTCTTACTTCTTACTTCTAATTCTTATTTTAATTTCATATTTCTGTTGTCATTTTATATGATTTTAAACATTCTTAGGATATATTCTGCTGATATTTGTTCATTTTTTTTTTTCTACTTTTATAACAAATGAGGACGTTTATAACAACTAAACATATAATTTCTTACATTTCCTACTTCTTCATTCCGGTAATTTTTTTTAAATTTCATCTTTTTTAATATAATTTTAACGATTTTCGTTTAAATTCTCACGCATTTTCTTTATTATTTAGCAATTTAACAACGTTAATGACAAATTTCATGACAATTTCTTTCTTTCTTCCTTCTTCATTCCGGTATATTTTTAAAATTCAATATCTGCTATTAAGATTTCATCTTTGTTAATATAATTTTAACGATTTTCGTTTAAATTCTCATGCATTTTCTTTATTATTTTCCAATTTACCAACGTTTATGACAAATTTCATGAAAATTTCTTCCTTTCTTCCTTCTTCATTCCGGTATTTTTTTAAAATTTCATATCTGCTATTAAGATTTCATATCATTTTGTAAGATTTTTATGTAATTTGATAAGATTTCAACCATTTCTGTACAAATTATCACACATTTTCAACATTTTTACAACTTTTATAACAAACGATCATATATTTTCTTACTTCTTCGATCCAATATTTTTCTTTGTTTTCGTATTTTTTCAGTTATTTTGATAGATTTTAGCAATTTTCGTACAAATTATAATGCATTTTCACCATTTTTACCACTTTTATATAAATTCAACAAAGTTTATAACAAACGATCATATATTTTCTTACTTTTTCGATCCAATATTTTTCTTTGGTTTTCATATTTCTGTTATAATTTTAACGATTTTAGAATAAAATCTGCCGCATTTTCATAGTTTCATGAAAGCCTTCAGAACACACAAACCGCATTTACAACAAATACTAATCTCTTTCATACTACTTCATTCCGATATTTTTTCTTTTTATTTAATATTTCTATCATCATTTTATAAGATTTTATCAATTTCAGGGTGGAAATTAGGTGTATTTTCATTGAATTTCATGAATTTTGGTACTTGAAGCATTATTTCGAAGATTTTCCTTTCCCCCAATGCTGAAAACTATCGGTTTTATTCGATTATGTAAATTGAAAAAGTCTCTGCATTTATGGAAATCGTACAATTACTTACAAACTTATAGCGTTTTTAATTTTTTTGTGTACACTGAGTAAAATAATCATCTCCATAATAGTATTATTATTCTCATATTAGATAACTGTTGAATACTGCGTGCGAAATATTTTATCGGAACAACTAATACATATGTCCACAAGATAGTCATTTTAGTAAATTTATTTTTTCATTTCAATGATAGATGATAACATAGACAATATACATTCAAGACACATAAATACATAAAATACGTTATACACACATACATACGAAATATATACTATACGCACATAAATACGCGATATAGCATAAACACACACACACACACACACACACACACACACACACACACACACACACACACACACACACACACACTGAAATATATACATATATTATCACACAACAGTAGGGAGTAAATGCCGGTTCTGGCGCCCCTCATTTTGCGTTGGATTAGGGATTAGGGATTAATTAGGGGATTAAGGATTAATTAGGGGATTAGGGATTATATGTTATATATTTCAAGGTATATATTTCGAAAAATTATCAAGATGGTAGAGCTTAATCGAAAATATATTTCGAAAAATTATCAAGACGGCTGTGGCATTTGAATATTTATATTATTATATATTTAGAAATAAATGAATATGTTCGACAAGTTCCGACATGCACTCAACAAGTTCAAACATGTCCGAAAAAGATTCAAAATAATATATTTTAGGGATTAGGGATTAGGGATTAATTAGGGGATTAAGGATTAATTATGGGATTAGGGATTAAGACCACGTGGTCGTTAAGGTAGGTTTGGCCCTGGACCACGTGGCCCTGTACAAGCCCAGGGTCCAAAGTCCAATTTGATCCCCCAGATTGAGGCGCCAGAACCGGCATTTACTCCCTACTGTTGTGTGATAATATATGTATATATTTCAGTGTGTGTGTGTGTGTGTGTGTGTGTGTGTGTTTATGCTATATCGCGTATTTATGTGCGTATAGTATATATTTCGTATGTATGTGTGTATAACGTATTTTATGTATTTATGTGTCTTGAATGTATATTGTCTATGTTATCATCTATCATTGAAATGAAAAAATAAATTTACTAAAATGACTATCTTGTGGACATATGTATTAGTTGTTCCGATAAAATATTTCGCACGCAGTATTCAACAGTTATCTAATATGAGAATAATAATACTATTATGGAGATGATTATTTTACTCAGTGTACACAAAAAAATTAAAAACGCTATAAGTTTGTAAGTAATTGTACGATTTCCATAAATGCAGAGACTTTTTCAATTTACATAATCGAATAAAACCGATAGTTTTCAGCATTGGGGGAAAGGAAAATCTTCGAAATAATGCTTCAAGTACCAAAATTCATGAAATTCAATGAAAATACACCTAATTTCCACCCTGAAATTGATAAAATCTTATAAAATGATGATAGAAATATTAAATAAAAAGAAAAAATATCGGAATGAAGTAGTATGAAAGAGATTATTATTTGTTGTAAATGCGGTTTGTGTGTTCTGAAGGCTTTCATGAAACTATGAAAATGCGGCAGATTTTATTCTAAAATCGTTAAAATTATAACAGAAATATGAAAACCAAAGAAAAATATTGGATCGAAAAAGTAAGAAAATATATGATCGTTTGTTATAAACTTTGTTGAATTTATATAAAAGTGGTAAAAATGGTGAAAATGCATTATAATTTGTACGAAAATTGCTAAAATCTATCAAAATAACTGAAAAAATACGAAAACAAAGAAAAATATTGGATCGAAGAAGTAAGAAAATATATGATCGTTTGTTATAAACTTTGTTAAATTTATATAAAAACTGTAAAAATAGTGAAAATGTATTCGCATTTGTACGAAAATTGTTAAAATCTAATAAAATTATAAGAAAAAATACGAAAACAAAGAAAAATATTGGATCGAAGAAGTAAGAAAATATATGATCGTTTGTTATAAACTTTGTTAAATTTATATAAAAACTGTAAAAATGTTGAAAATGCATTAGAATTTGTACGAAAATTGCTAAAATCTTATAAAATTATAAGGAAAGATATGAAAACCAAGAAAAATATTGGATCGAAGAAGTAAGAAAATATATGATCGTTTGTTATAAACTTTGTTAAATTTATATAAAAAACTGTAAAAATGTTGAAAATGCATTAGAATTTGTACGAAAATTGCTAAAATCTTATAAAATTATAAGGAAAGATATGAAAACCAAGAAAAATATTGGATCGAAGAAGTAAGAAAATATATGATCGTTTGTTATAAACTTTGTTAAATTTATATAAAAAACTGTAAAAATGTTGAAAATGCATTAGAATTTGTACGAAAATTGCTAAAATCTAATAAAATTATAAGGAAATATATGAAAACCAAGAAAAATATTGGATCGA